>VWZX01007020.1:1075298-1473256 GCA_013399015.1 Galbula dea | reverse complement strand
CTGCGGGAGGAGGCCGCCATGGAAGTCAGCGCGGGTAAGCGGCGGGACGGCCGTCGCGGGCCGTGGGATTTGGGGTACTGGGCATAAGGCTGTGCGGGGTTCGTCCCGGCGGGCCGGACGACTGTAGGGGGTACAGGCGGGGGCCAGCTGGGACCCCGCTGGGACCCCGCGGTGCGGGAGAGAGCGGTAGGCGGCGGCGCTGCCCGGCCCTGNCGCTGCGGCGCCGGCGGCCCCGCCTCCGCGGCTCCTGGCCCCGCCCCCCCGGCGCTAGGCCGCCGTGGCAGCTAGGGGGTAATGGGGCGCCCGTTAGCGCGGTGCGGGGGAGGAGGGGATGGAGACGGACGGGGACACACGCGCTGCGGCGGAGGCGCGGAGCCCACACGCGCGCGGCCGTGTGCCGCAACGGAGCTATTCGCGCACCCCGCACGTGGACCGGCCCGGTGCGCGGGGGCGGCATTGTGTAACGGGGAGGGGGCAGCCGAGGGCAGGGCCAGGCCGGGCAGGGCCTTTGCAGCCCAGCTCCGCGTCACGGCGGGGGACGCCGCAAACCCTGCCCCAGCACCGGCGCGCGGTGCGACCGTGCTGCCGCTCCCTGCTTGCTTTACCTCTTTTGTTATGGAGGGTAATGGATAATGTTGGGGTGCCGGCCGGGCGAGTCCCTGCATCCTCGGAGCCAGCTGAAGCGATCGATATCTCCGTGATTCTGCGTCCTCGCTACTTCCCAAACCTCTGCGTAAATGAAGTGCTCGCGCTTTACGGTGCCGTCTCCCCCCGCCCTTCAGTAAATCCCTGCCAGTTAGGACCCGAAGGGTGCNCGCGGGGCGGCTGGCGGCGCGGACACGTGAGGCGGGCGGGCGGACGCTGTTTTGGTGACCTACATTCGGGGCGGCGGCGGAGGGGCGCGCCGGGGACACGTGGGGCCGCGCCGCTGCGGCGCCNGCAGCCCAGCTCCGCGTCACGGCGGGGAACGCCGCAAACCCTGCCCCAGCACCGGCGCGCGGTGCGACCGTGCTGCCGCTCCCTGCTTGCTTTACCTCTTTTGTTATGGAGGGTAATGGATAATGTTGGGGTGCCGGCCGGGCGAGTCCCTGCATCCTCGGAGCCAGCTGAAGCGATCGATATCTCCGTGATTCTGCGTCCTCGCTACTTCCCAAACCTCTGCGTAAATGAAGTGCTCGCGCTTTACGGTGCCGTCTCCCCCCGCCCTTCAGTAAATCCCTGCCAGTTAGGACCCGAAGGGTGCTCGAAACTGCTCGAGGTGCCTCCGCAGCCATGCAGCTCGGCATCCCCCAAAAGACCTGTCTCGCCACCCTCCACTGGGTTCTCTGAGCAAAGCCCCTGCAGTCTATAGATCCCCAACTGCCAGGTCCACTGAGTGTTCTTCTGCGGGATACTTGGGGGTGTGTTTCCATGTGTGCACAGAGGTCACCACCTCTCTGCTCTATATTTTGAGTTGTTGCCTTGTGCTGTGTATGAGATTCAACTTCAAACTGCTGATCAAACAAAAATAGCGTTCCTAAGGAAATGTAACTTCTGAAATTAGGAAAACATTAGGAATTGTGACAGTGACACAGACTAGACTGCCAGGGTCTCGGGTATGGGAGCAGCTTAACTGTTCTCAGGCTTTCAAAAGACATGGGCTGAAACCTTCTCTTTCAGTGCTCACCTATGACATTTGTGTAGCCCTTGACGGAGAAGAGCATCTCTTTTTATGCGGCGGGGTTTAAAGATAACGGGCAAGGTGGTAGCATAGAGAAATGAGGAGTTTTTGCCAGAGGCCATGTTTAGTGCCGTGCTGTGCCCCTTGCAGATAAGGATGGCGCCTGCAGAGAAACTTGGTGCCTCCTTTGGACCAGGAGGACTGTGAGCTTTGACCTGGCACCTGGCAGAGGCACGTGCAGTGCCAGGGGATAGCAGGACCTTTGTCAAATAGGTGGTGTCTTACTCTAGCACGGGTGTTTGACAGTATTTCTCTCATGCTGTTGCTGGGTCTGTGTCCACATTGCAGTCCTCCTTTCTCCAGAAACCTCATCCTGAATGTGTCCTGTGTTGCATGGAGGATTTATTTAAACATCTGTGCAGGAATGACCTCTGTGGTGAAGTGTAGGGGCACTGGTGTCCAGGAATGTATGAAGCAGTCTGTGCGTAGTGCACGTATCACACGGCTGCTTGATCTGACTTCTGCTCCACAGTGGCTCTGCTGGGGGCTCCTCAGCTGCATGCTCTTTAGGGTATTGGTGGCGGTTTCCTTGGTAGAAAAAAATAAAAGGGGAAGTTAAAAGTAGAAAAGGTTAAAGGGGAAATGGGTCAGTAAAGCAGCTGCAGAAATGCTAAGAGGTCCGTTACAGCTGATAAAAGTAATGAAAATTTGTAAGTCAGAATTTCTAGCTGCAGTGTTTCCAGAATTGTGTAACTGTTGCATTACAGCCTTTATTTGTGAGGTGGTGGCTGGTGTAAGGGGCTGTAGCCCCGACCTGCTCTGCCAACTCAGTTGATCCTAGAGTTGATCCAACTCTACTGACACCAATGTCTTTTGACTCTAGAGGAAGCCAGTGCATGGCAGTTTTAAAGTTTTTAATTCTTACTGGTATGTGGAGCTCCTTACTGCAGTGTCCTGAGTTGTCTCTGAAGAGACTTTACAGAGCAATATAGGCAATAAGACAGAGAAGATACTGGGGGTAGTTTGTTTCAACAGTTGTGTGGCTTTCGCTGTTTAAGTTTTTGTATGAAATACCAAATGTTTTTATATTGACTTTTCAAATGTTGAGTCTTGGAGATGAACTGAAATGAAGTGAAAACAATTTCTCTTGCTTCTCTATGCAAGAAAAAGGAGCTTGTGAAAAGCCAAAACTGTTCCCGGTCTGCCTGAGGACAAAAAGCTTTTTCATCTGAGGGATTTTCAGGAGTGTCAAATTGCAAGACGCGGCAGGACAGTGACTGTTTGCAAATAGCAGCTTGGCAGTCAGAGTTTAGCTGCTGCTAGAAGCACTACAAAGACTTGCAGTTGGACAAATGGTGTTCAGTAGGCTAACCAGGCTGCAGCACTATTTCTTTCCCTTCCCCCTTTCCTTTATAAATTGTGAGCACCTCCCTGTCCTTTGCTTCTGTGCCTCTGGCGCGTAGCCTGCATGAAGTCTTTCTCTCTACCCTATTTCTGTCCCTAACATGGCTTGTTTGCATTCTCACTCCACAGCGCTGTAAGATTCTGTCTTTGCTGTGGCTCCAGATGATCGCTGCTCAGAGGGTGGCCAGGGAAACCCTCCCTGGGCTGCCCCATGCCTTCTACCCACGGCCCTGTCCTGCCAGCACCATGGCTCGTGGCTCTGACTTTTGATTCTCCCATTTCATCTCCACTTGGATCCTAGGAGGCTGATAAAGATGGGAGAAGTGTATGGGGCATACTGGGAAGTAAGCCATTGAAAACGCATGGAGAGGAGCAGGCTTGAGGGAGGGAGGGAGGGAGGGAAAGGAGTGCACCCAGGAACACGTGATGGCTGGGTCTGGTGGTGCTGGGTCATGGTGTGGCTCACATGGCAGTGGTGCATGTCTGCTTGTTATGTCACTACAGCTGCCTTTTTTTCTTGCCTTAGGGGGTGTGATAGCTTACATCAGCTCTTCAAGCTCGGCATCTAGCCCAGCCTCATGTCACAGCGAGAGCTCAGACAGTGGTTTCCAGTCATCCTCTTCGCCTGTACCATCTTCTCCAAACAGCTCCTCCTCGGAAAGCAGCTGCAATGGCCGGAGCAGCGATGGCTCTGATGGGGCACCGAAGAGTGATCGGCTGGAGGAGACTATTAAAGCAAACCAGTCAAGTGTTGCTGGTCTGACAAAAGGCCATAATGGAGTCACAAGTATGTTTGATGACAGTTCTGAAATCATCGTTTTTCCCCTGATGTATTACAATTCTGTATATTACAACCAGGTCCTCCTCATGACTTGCTGTGAAGGCATGTAGCAAAGCCTCCATTTGGATCTTTTTGCATTGTATATCACAGAATGCTAGGAGTTGGAAGGGACCTCGAAGGATCATTTAGTCCAACCCCCCTGCCACAGCAGGATTCCCTACACCAGGTCACACAGAAGCTTGTCCAGACAGGTTTTGAATATCTCCAGAGAAGGAGACTCCACGGCCTCTCTGGGCAGTCTGTGCCAGTGCTCTGGAACCCTCACTGGGAAAAATTTCTTCTTGTATTCACACGGAACCTCCTGTGCTTCAGCTTACAGCTATTGCCCCTTGTCTTGTCACTGGGCTTCACTGAGAAGAGCCTGACCCCATCCTCCTGATACTCACCCCTCACATATTTAAAAGCATAAATGAGGTCACCCCTTAGTCTCTTCTTTTCCAGGCTAAAGAGACCCAGCTCCCTCAGCCTTTCCTCATAAGGAAGATGTTCCAGCCCGTTCATCATCTTTGTGGCTCTGTGCTGGACTCTTTCAAGCAGTTCCCTATCCTTCTTAAACTGAGGGGTCCAGTATATATGGTAATACACATGGTATTGCCATACAAATGCTAATAGCTGGAGGTGACATTGTTGCTAACTTAGAACAGTGCATATATGAAAACTGATCCTAATAAAAATCGCTTGGTTAAAAAGATGCAATGAAGTAAAGGTAACACTCAGAAATTGCCCTCAGGAGTGTTAAGGGAGCTGTCTTGAGATATGGTTTTGCTGTTTTTTCATACTGCATCCCTTGTCCCTTTGCATTCTCTCCACTGAAATTTCTTTGAGGAACAGTATAAACACATCACCAAAACACCGTATTACATTTATATAGCAGTAGCTGGACCTTTGTCTTTTTTTATTCCAAGTCTTAATTTGTGGATGTAAAAAACAAAGTACTCACAAGCTGGAATTAAACGTTAGCCTTTTAAACTGCATTTAACAATATAGATCCAGCTACTGGCTTCACTTTTTTTTTTCTGGTAATTAGAGAAGATCAGTGGTAAAGAACTATATTTGAACAGTTTTGGAAGGGCAGAAATCAAAGTCAGTACTGGAATAAGTCTTTCAACAATCAGTCACCTGGAATTTAGACTAGTATTTTGAAGACCAAATTCTTCTATTGGCAGAATTGTTTTATCATTTTGAAATGTTATGGAGCTAGAATAAGCTTCTAACAGTTCTACCTTAAAAGCTTCTTTCCTTTTTTTTTCCTTCCTTCTTTTCCCCTTCTTGCTTTTTTTTCCCTTTTCTTTCTGTAAACCCTAAGTTCTTAGTAAGAACCTTTACTTCCTCTTAAAAATTTGCTAGCAGCTAGGTTTTTGATGTCAGAGCAGAGGTTCCTGAAAATGGAACCTGTTGTAAACTGTTCAGATAAATAGATAACATTCTTAGCTAAGTACTAGCCCAGTTTTAAAAACAAACAAACAAAAAAAAACCCCAGAAGTTTTATTTCCTTTTTACAGATGAAACCCAAATTTCAAATAAATTACTTTTCTGGTAGAATATGGTTCTGTGGGAGTATTTCCAGCTATGTCTCTTTGCTCACTGTTAAGGTAACTTTGTGGTTACTGAAGTCACTGGTAAAATTTCCATTGGCTTCAGTGAAACCAAGGTTAGATCAGCACTTAGGACTTGCAGAAAATCTTTATTGACAAGCTGAAATAAAATAGGTGTGGAAAAAACTTCCAAACCATGAGTATATTTACAGGACTGAGGAGGTATTTTTGAGTTTAAGTGTGTAAACATGCCATTCTAGATATGCACTCAAATGAGTAGTCTTTACATATGTAGATGTGTTTGCTACCAGTCGTAAATTGTTATCAGGTAGGTAGAGTGTATGGCTTGTTTACAATATATGATGAAATAAGGTGTCCTTTAACATTCTGTTTTTAAGAAAAGAAGTATATTCTCTTTTGGGGAAACTGTAGCCTTTATATAGCATTACTTGTCCAGATGGACAGGCCTGAAATTTGGTGGTCTAGTTAAGTAAATGGTCCTTTTGAAAGTGTGTAAATGCAATCAGACTTTATTTTTCTACAATTGAGTACAATGCTACTGTTATTGAAAATCCAGTGAATACATGCTTTCTCTCTGTTCTGTTAAGTAATTCATGTTTGTCTTTTTTCCATCCTCCCTTGCACTAGCACCTTCTGAACTATCCAGGGTTTTTGTACATTCTTGTTGTCTGTCCTTATGCTGCATTTTTTTGTTTAACTCACCTGACATGTTTTGCTTTTACTCCACGTTTTAAAAGCTGGAAACATGCTCCAGCTGTTGTCATTAATTTTCTGTATCCTTGACTTTTCTATTCTGATTCTAGAATTTAATGGCATGGTTCTTCTTTGCAAAGTCTGTGGAGATGTTGCTTCAGGGTTTCATTATGGTGTTCATGCCTGTGAGGGCTGCAAGGTAAGCTATATTTCTACTCACTTTTCTGCTGATGAAATGTTCAAGTTATCCCAGAGGGGAAGAGGGGTGATACTTCTGAAAAAATATTGGTGTAACTCGTTTAAATCTGAGGAATTTCAGACAGTGTATAAGTTGTAGGAATAGGCAAACCACTTAGCAATACACAGCATTGTCTGAACTCTGCCGTACATTCTGTTCTTGCCCCTTGTCCAATCCTGCTTGACCTGAAGTGCACAGCAGAGAGCAAGAACTGTAGACAGAGGTAGTAAGGACCATGTCACGCAAGACACGTGAATGTTAATTGCATTAAGAGATAGTGGGTGTGAGTTGTGTTACCTGGACACAGAACAAAACAACCTTTGAAAAGCAATTCTTTACCGTGGGGAAAGCCAGAACTGGATGCTTTTGTGTTAACACACCAGTAGATCTGTATTTTCTGTTAGTGTAACACTGCAAATCTTATGTTCTGTGGAGGAGTTTATCAACTTAAGGGTTATGTGAAAGAACCACCTTTGTAGGTTATGTTGTGCATTGGGGTGATTTTGTTGTCATATTGTGGAGATTGAAGTCAAAAGATCTGATTTTGACTTTCATGTTCGCACTTGATGTCATAGGAGATTGAGGGCATATCTTATAAACTGTCAGTACAGTGACTGGGGTAGTTCTGGAGATCTTTTACTCTTAGGTGCTGACTGTGCAGGGAACATCTTACCATCTTCTGTAGTTAGAAGTCATAACTAGTTTGTGTTATACAGAGATCACACACAAAGGGGAAGTAAATCATGAGGACTAGCAAGTTCTTTAAAATCACTTGAGGCCGATGGCTCTGAAGCAGCTGATAAGACACAGTGGGGTTTTCAATGTTTGGAGAGAGGTGAATCTTGACAGGAGGATTTGACATGTGCTGTAATAATGGTTGTGGTGGGTTTTTTTCTGTTTGTTTATTTACAGGGCTTTTTCAGAAGAAGCATTCAGCAAAACATCCAGTATAAGAAGTGCTTGAAGAATAACAACTGCTCTATAATGAGAATGAATAGAAACAGATGCCAGCAGTGTCGTTTCAAAAAATGCCTGTCTGTTGGGATGTCAAGAGATGGTATGTTCTTGTACTGAGCAGGGATCCTCCGAGAGGGAGTCTGCTGCCCACCTCAAAACCAATTGCTAAGAGTCTTAATGGCAGAAAACACAGCCATCCCTATAGTCAGGGACACATTTCCTGTCCCAGAGAATTTAGATCAGCTTGCCTTCTTGATCTATGACTCTCCTGCACTGCTAACCTAGTACTGGCTGCAGAGCTCTCCTCTCATCTTTGAAGGCTGATGCAGTGCGATATGCTGCAGTGGTCTGTTAGTGGGATGGTTGTAACAAAAGTCTCAGTTTTGCTTTAGTGAGTTAATACTTGTAGCTGTATCCTGCCTGAAACTGAACAAGAATTCTTTTTTTTTTTTTGTCTTGTGTTTTTGTTGTTGCTTTTTCAATGAAGGGGAATTCTACTTGAATCAATAGCCTTAGAGTACATTGTAGGGCCTAAAGAATTAAGTTTGTGTGCAGGGACAAGCGTGTATCTGTGCTTTTTTTTTTTGTGTGTGTGTGTCCCCCTCTCCTTGGAGAGAGGGGGAAGACAAGAAGGGAAGGGTAATGCTGAGATGTGTCTCTGACCACCTTGCTGGATATCCAGTCCTTGTGACTTTTCAAAAAATGTAATGTTGCAAGTGTAGTTCATTACTCTGCTACAATGTACTGTCACACACCAGAGCTCTTCATTCTGTTTCACTTTTTAATCTTCTCTGGGTGTTCATTTCACAAGAACTAGGACTCTTGGGTTGTTAATAATTTAGTGGGTGGAGTGTTAAAACTTATTCTAAATAATTGTTCTGAGTTCTTCTCATACATAGGAGTTATTTCATCCCCTAGGCGCTTGTTTGCGCATAAGGTTGCACCTGCTTTAATGAAAGAAATTTAGTTACATTAATGATGGATTACTGCATGAGCATAATTACATCAGTCAGAACTGGTTATAAGCCCTTGTAAGGCTATGGTTGGACAGGATGGTAGAAGCAGTGGTAGATTCTCTGGGACACGGTCAAAAGGGCTGCAGCCAAAATGATGCCCATCCTCTTGCAAGCAGATAGTGTCCTTGTAAAAGCAAAGTTAAGAGGAAAATTTGCCAAGGTAAGCTTCATTCAGCATTGATTCTCATAATTGTTTTGGCAGGTTACATAATTGGTCCATGAGGAGCTGTCTTGTCTTTATTATATTCAAATATGATATGAACTGTGTTTAAATTCAGCTAATTGTCAGCTCCCAAAGTTGTACTGATTTAATTGATCCAGTCTTAAAGCCTGACACATAATTAACTAACACAACTGTGTGTATAGTCCATTAGCCAGGTTTGTAGCAGAAGGGGAAAAGGCTTTAGAGACTGTGTGATTTAGAGCTGCCTTGTCTTTGTGTATAAACAGCAGCATATAATTGTGTATCGTGCCTGTCCTATGCCCAGGAAGCTCCTTGACTTCAGTGGTAATACTCCTGGGGCTGTAGAATGGGTGAGAGTAGTTAAAGTCTTCCCTTAAAAGGTAAGATTATTGGTGGGGGGGGTGTTTTGTCTGTGTGCATGCTGATTGTTCACTTTGGTTTGATGCCTGTGTCTGCTGCTAACACTTTCAGGATTGACTTTTGTGTTTGGTTTCTTTTTTTCCACTTTTCATTTCTCCACCTTGATAGCTGTTCGATTTGGCCGTATTCCCAAACGTGAAAAGCAGAGGATGCTGATTGAAATGCAGAGTGCCATGAAAACCATGATGAACAGTCAGTTCAGTGGTCATTTACCCAATGAAGCATTAACAGAACATCAGGATCAAGCACCTCAAGAAGACCTTTCCTCCAAGCCCAAACAAGAGCGGGAAACCATCAAAAGCCCTTCTCCCCTTCCTAGCGTTGACATGGCTAAGGAAGAAGTCATCGGTATGGTCACAAGGGCCCACAAAGACACTTTCATGTATAACCAAGAACAGTTTCAAAACCCAGCAGAGATGATGCAGTCCCAGAGTGGGGAAAGAGTGTCAAAGAACACTGAGCAATACATCTTGAGCAGTGAGCACTGTGTTAGTGGGCTCGGTGGCCCTCAGTACCCTGAAAGTGAGCAGCACCTTGGTGGACAATACAAAGGGAGAAGCGCAATGCATTATCCAAGTGGGCATGCCATGTGTTTCACAAATAGCCACTGTATGAACTTCACCAGTGGTTATACTCAGCGACTGTGTGACAGGATCCCAGAAGATGGCTTTTCTCCAAACAAGAATACCGCTTACTCTTGCAGCACTGGAGGAAGAATGCATCTGGTATATTGATATCGGTTGTTTGATTTGACTTAGTGAGAGGTTTAATGATGGGTGTGGTCCAGCTGTACCTTTTTAGTCGGTGAAGCTGCACGCAATTGGCACAACTGCTGAAACTTAACATAGTGACACGGCTTTGACAGCACAGTTTATGATGAAGGACCATAATAATGGCTCACGTTGTGTGGAGGATTTGAAAAAAAACGTGATGGGGTTTCTAGGCTTAGTTTTTAGCAAACTGGAAATAGACTAATGTCAAAGAGCATAGGTTGAAGAAAACTGATGGGTTTTTAAACTGGTAAGACTTAAAAATAAAAATAGATGTTAGGAGTTTTTATGTTGGGGTGAAACTTCCAGGCTAGGGTTTTGAGCCAGTCTGTTTGCATGCCTTGCTAGTGTGTTCTAAAATCTCTCTTGCTGGGTAGACTGGGATTTTTTTTTGGGGGGTGGGGGGGTGGTGTTTGGTTTTATTTTAGTGAGGACAGGCTGATTCTGTTACAAGCAGTGTAAAATACAGGCTTAGCAGGACCCACAGGCTATGCATCCTTCTTCCCTAGAACATCACCAGATTTGAACAGAGACAGGAGAAAGATGCACAGCTAAACCACCTAAGAGAAGTTCAGGATCTTTTCTATAGTAGTTACACAAACGAGGCTCTGGACACACTTCTGGCTACCTTAGATGACTTTGCTAGAGCATTTTCTCACTGAATTCTTAACAAGGATGCTTCCTGGTTTCCTGCATATGGGTTTTATTTTTTTTTTCCCTTTTCCTTAACAAGTCCCTCCTGTGTGCCTTGCACTGGCTGTTTCTCTGCCATTCAGGCAACCAGTTCTGTAAGCCCCTTAAAATAGATTGTCCTTCTCTTTATTGCTGGAACCGGCTGAGATGAGAGAACATAACATCCTCATTCTCATCCTGCACTCCTGTTGAGTGAGCCCCTGACCTTTCTGAAATACTTGAGCTGCCAGTGTTTTTCTTCCTCATAGTTTTTAAAGATTTTTCACAGGTTCTTGAGGGCTCCCAAATGTTTCTACGCAGTGAAGGCTGTCTATTTTGATGCTAGATTCCTGGGGGTTTTTGTTGTTGTTTTGTTTGTTTGGGCTTTTTCTTCTTCAGCTATGCCATATGTGGACCATGCCATCGCCAGCAGTCTCTGACCTTAATTGCAGACTCCAGGCACGACACTATGGCAAATAATAGTCATTCCCAACCTTTCTTCCTTGCAGGGAAAGTATGCAGAGTCACTACAGCAGCATTCTTGGCACTCCTGAGAAGCAGAGGTTAAACCTGCCAGTATGGGCAGACAGGGAGTGGTGCTGCCTGCAGAGGCCCCGCTGGTCAGTTTGACCCCTGTGTAGCAGCTGCAAGGGTGGTCTAGCACAGCCAACGATGAGGAAACAAAACTGTATCCATCAGAGAGCTTCAAGCCCTCCAGCCTCATCCCTGACTTGAATGAGGGTTTTGCCAGAGAACTCAATGAGAGAAGGATCCAACCAAAATGAGTCAGTAATTGCAAGGGAGTGTAACTAGGTTCTGATCAAGTACAGAGGCAGGTATTCAGGGGTTTGGTTTTTTACTCAATACCCCCACAACCAGAAAAGCAGAACAGGCTGTTCTTGAAGAGGTTCCTCTAAGGAGAGCTAATGACTGCACAAGCTGACAACTGCTTCCATAGGAAGCCTGTCAGAGTTCAAGGAGTGTCTAGATGACATTCTTCATCATATGGTTTAGTTTTCATTGGTCCTGCAAGGAGTAGTAAGTTGGACTTGGTGATCCTTATGGGCCCCTTCCACCTTAGAGATTCTGAGTCTTGGGCAGAGGTCTCTCAAGAGAGCTTCGTCATAATATACAGGATGGGAAAGTGGCAGTTTCCCCTTTGAACTGAGTGCCTTTTGATTAGGGGAAACCATTGTAGGCTGATAAGTTGAGGTGCTTTTTGTAGCCAATCCAGAGCAGGGTGCTGAACCAGAATTCCCTTGTTTTCTGAGAGTACTGTATTTTTAACAGCACCTTTGTGACCCGTTGCAGTGCCATGGACAAAAGCAGGGCTTCTGGTTGTATGCCTGGAGCTTTCCATTTGCCAAAATATTTCATGATTTTCAGTTTATGGTAAAGGTGCTCCTCTACCCCACAAGTAGTCATTTGGTTTTGGACATTGTCCTCAGACACACATGAATGATACTGTGATTCAATGCTGAAACAAGGAAACTGCAATTCTGTTCTTTTCTCTTGGGGAGAGCTTTCTGCATATTGACCACCCAGTTAGTAACTGATGTTTGGGGAAAAAACAAACAAAACAGAAATGTGTATCTATCTGTTTTTTCTGTCTGTCTATCTCCATATCTCCATCTTGTTTTCCATTGAATTCCCTTGGTTTCAAAGAGTGTTCTAGTTACGGATCTTAGGGCCTTCCACATAGAGAATTGCTAGGCAATTTATCAGATTCAAGATACCCTGCAAAAGCAGCATAGCTCTGAGGAATTACTGATCTGTTTCACTGTTTACTATTTGCTTGGCTGACATTATGTAGGATTATGTGCACCATTTTGTATACTTGTTGAGGAATACTTAAATGAATTCTCGTCCTTGATGATGACAGGTGAAATAAATATTCAAAGGTTTAAACTTCATTAAAAGATGTAAATTTTAGAAAGCAGAACTGAAAGTGTCTCAGAGTATCTGGTTAGGTTTTACAGAGGGAGTTTATTGGCAGTGAGCCTTGAATGATATATCTGATCTCATTGTAATGGAGTCAGACTTTCCTACAGAAAATTGCTGTGTGTTTGTATAAAAGAAAAGAGTATTTTTGTCTTGCAACTGAGCAAAATGGGAATACCAATTCCTTGGTCTTCCTTCAGTGACATAAATAAATGCAAACACGTAGGAGAGGAAGGTGGTTCTGGTAATGAGGGTGTAAACCTGTGACTCAGGAAACCAAGGCTCAGTTCCTTGTTCTAGTGTTGACACCTTTGTCACCTGGACTGAATCACTTTAGTTGCTTGCAAAACAAGAAAGATAGGAGAATGAATGTAGTAGTGACTGTGAGATTACAGTTGGTTGATTGTGAAATTGTGATTAATTGTGAGATTACAGGGATAATACAAGTAAGAGAAATCTAGATGTCAGAAATGAGTGACACCAGGAAGAGTGACATAACCTAGGTTCTCTGAAGTCTTTCGCTATGAACGATGTTTGCATTTCCAAAGTCAGCAAATTTAGAAACAGACTCTTAATGGACTGCCATGGGCCTTCTATTGTTTGTTTTAAAAAGAGGGGGGAGAAATCTGGTTGTTCTGGGAGTTTACTGAGAAATACTGATATTTTTTCTCAATGTGATACTGCAAACTTTTCTTGAAGAATAAACCTGCTTTTTTTCAAGTATTTGTCAGTATTTGGAATTGCATCTTTAAGAGCAGTTTCCTGAACTTTTTTTATAAACATCAGGTCTGCCCAATGAGTAAGACTCCTCACGTGGACCCAAACAAGTCTGGCCATGAAGTCTGGGAAGAGTTTTCCCTGAGTTTTACCCCTGCAGTGAAGGAAGTGGTGGAGTTTGCCAAGCGCATCCCAGGTTTTCGAGATCTCTCCCAACATGACCAGGTTAATCTTCTGAAGGCTGGGACCTTTGAGGTAAGTCCACTGTGTGTAACATTGATAACTAGCTCTACTGATGCAGCTCTGTGGATGCCAAGAGTCAGATGCAGTCTAACTTAATCTAGACTAATCCCACCAGGTCCTCATGGTTAATTTCACCCCCTTGAGAGCATGACATATATGTGAATTAGTGGTGTTAATTTGGGAATGATATCAGAGAGCTCAGTGCTGTTCTGTAATTAGTGACCTTCACCAGGGGACCTTTACTTAAGGTTTGGTTGCTCTTCCAGACTCTTCAATGTATTGGAGACTGTGCACATTCTCTGAGTATTCAGATGTGAAGTTTAAACATAGAGGGCCAGTGGAGCTGAAGTCCCAAGTGTTCAGTGTTACTGTGCTTTTCTGGGGAGTGCAGAGTTGGTGATGCTTTTCCTTGTTTACTTCGTCTGTTCTTTCAAATAGGGATGCTGAATTTCATATATAACAGAACAGAAGACATTTCTCCTGTAATGTGTTGGGTATTTTGTCTGCATTTATACATCCCAGTTCTAAGAGTGGCTTTTTCTCACTTGTGACTAGCAATAGGACTAGAGGGAATGGGTTCAAGTTGTGCCAGGGCAGGTTTAGATTAGATATTAGGAAAAATTTCTTCACTGAAAGAGTGGTGAGGTATTGGAATAGGCTGCCCAGAGAAGTGGTGGAGTCACCATTCCTGGAGGTTTTCAAAAAACAGGTAGATGTGGCACTTAGGGGGATGGTTTAGGGATAACAGTACCGTAGTGCTGTCAGTTGGACTTGATGATATTGAAGGTCCTTTCCAACTGTGAAGATGTTTCTATATTTCTATGTCTCAAAAATGGATAATTGTCAGGTTGGAAGGTACAGGTTATATGAGAAAACTTGGTACCTGGGTCATGTCAGTTTCTTTGTTTCTTCCAATTTGCTGTCATGTATTATATTTTGTTTTTACACTTACTCTTGACCTTTCAATACTCACCTGCAACTCCAGTAGCTAAGTGCTGTATTTTCACTTCTTTAGCTACCCTTTTACAATGCTGTTTACATTACACAAAAATGTTGGTTCCTTCCTCTGTGAAGGAAAATCAGGCTTGAACTGTTCCTGTAAAGTAAAGCCAAACTTTCATGTTTTGCAAGTGAAATGATTGGTCTTGGTCTTTCTTCACCTCAGGGTTTTCCCAAGCCTCATTCATACACCTTTTTGGCCAGTTATGGAGGTTTCTATATCCAGGGGAATTAATAATAATGTATGGCTGCATGCTTATCCCAATTCATAAGAAACATTAATGTTTTCTGTTAGTGAGCTGGTACCCGTAGTTAACAGCCTATGTGGCATCTTAGTAATATGAAAACCTCCCAAAAAATAACTCTGCAGAGCAGTGGGGAAAAAACCACCACCACCAAAACAGGATTAAAGAAGTCACTGCCATAGAGGCAAAAGCATCTTGAAAGCCTGGTGCATAGAAGGTCATTTCTGTCTGCTGGGTAACTAAACTAGGACATCCCAACATCTGCATGTTAATAGAAGAACCTAAGTAAAAGTACTGTCCCTGTGCCTGTTTTGGCTCCCTGGAGCACCAGCGTGTGGATATATCCTGGCTCTGCGCTTTCAACAGCTCGTATTCAAGGAGTGCTTGTTTGTTTGGGGGAAGGAAGATGTGTGGAGACAATTAATTTTGGTGCAGGAGCAGCATAGCTATATATATTTTCACACATGTAAACTAAAAAACCCTCTTAGAACTGGTAGTACTGAGAAGCTCAGTTTGTCGTCGTGGCATTTGCATGGCTTTGTATAGGAGCCAGCTCAGAAACAGCAGTGTACATAAAACAAGGAACTCAAATGGATTTGAGCAGGTCCTCCTTCAGCTCCACAAGCCCCCACTCCAAATGTAATTGATTGTAGAGCTAACGAGCCCCTTGGATCCATTGGAGTAGTGACTCAGTTTGTCCATAGACCAACAAGTTGGTAATTTGTATGCAGGTGATGGGGAAGTGAGCAAGCACTTGCCTGTGTGGAGGTTTTTGTGTGCTTATATTGCTGTGGTCAGGTGATAGGGTTGATCAGGTATATCCTCAGCATGCACAAATAGCAGTCTGGCCCAAAGTGAATGAATCAAATCATGTGCTATACCATAGTCTAAACTGTTCTTCCTTGTGTTAGAATGGTGACATTGAAATCTATAGGCAAGGTCTTTGGCTTAGTATTAAGTCAACACAGCTTCATGGGCTTCAGTTTTTGAGTACCATCATTAATACTGGTTACTCTTAAAGTTTGTGTTCCTAAAGCCCAGTTCTGTAAGGGGAATACTATTTTGAACTGAAAGGTTGTTGGGTACTTGGTGGGTTCTTGCTAATGGACAAGATCAGCTTTGCCTGTCTGCCCTTTGTCTCCTTTTGTTGTATTATGAGGGCTTCTGCTACTAGGTTTTTGTCTAGGTTTCTGCACTCTGTAGTTAGTGTCATCAAAGCACATATAGCTTAGCTGACAGGTGAATAATACATTGTGCTTATGTGTCCTTCAAGATTGCTGCATGTTGTTTGGCTGTTAAAATTTAGGAGCAGGTCATGTAGTGTGCATGAATGGTGTCTGAATTCTCAAACATTTTTTTGAACCCTCCTTTTTTAAGCTTGTCAAAGGCATTAGTCTTTGCTGAAAACCTTGTTCTCCTCTCATCTGTAGTAAACATTGAAATTAATGAAGTAATATAGGGTAAGTGAGAAGAGACGACTGTCGCATCCAGAGATCACAGCAAGTCTGAAGTTTTAACCAATGCCAGTTGATTCATATTCTCCAAATAAGAAGGCTGTTCTGTGCAACTTAAACCTTGAAAATGTAAATAAGGTTGTTGAACATGAGCAAATGAAACTTTACAAGCCATTCCAGAGGGAAACATTTCACAGTATGACTGAGAAACCACAAGAGAAATTTCAGCCCAGAGGGGTAAGTTCAGCACATGTCAACTGCTCCAGCCCAGGTGCTTATACCAAAGGGGTATTCCCAG
This sequence comes from Galbula dea, assembly GCA_013399015.1. Lineage (NCBI taxonomy): Eukaryota > Metazoa > Chordata > Aves > Piciformes > Galbulidae > Galbula > Galbula dea. The sequence goes on along the minus strand of VWZX01007020.1, from coordinate 1,456,948 downwards.
CTGCAGCTACAGACCAGGTGCTGTTTCAAGCCCTGCTTCTCTAGCCTTTTGAAGGCCATACATGTGGTCCCTTCCACCAGAGCTCATTAATGTTCCTGAGGATACAGCAGTGCGGCATGGTACTTTCCCAAAGAATGCCTAGTGGGCCAGATCATCAGATTGTGTAAATCAGCATTGTTTCAATGGAGCCACTCCAGTATACACCAAGAAAGAATCTTGTTCAATACCTTCATTTTGCTTCTCATAAGTGTGACTAAGAACATGTATCTTTCATTGCTGTGTGTGCCTTTCTTTGGCTGTTTGGTGGCTTAAGCAAGTTGTCCTACTGGCATATTTATGAATGGCATTGTCTTCGTGGCTCAGGCTGTCTGAGGCTTAAATTTTAATTTTCATTCCTTTCTTGTGCTATAGCTCCCTCCCCCGCATCCACTCTCAATTTTTTTCACTTGTTTCTCTTAGACTACTGAGCCAGAGCCTGTACTGTTTCTTACAGCTCAATAGCATGCTGACAGTTTCTGTATAGAATGCTTGCACAGCAGTTAATGTGACGGTTTGAATGATATGAAAAGGTTTATTTTTTAATTTGTCTTTTCTAGAAATCCACATATATTTATCTGGTTTTGTTGTTCCTTTTCTCTTTCACCAGGTTTTAATGGTACGGTTTGCATCTTTGTTTGATGCAAAGGAACGTACCGTCACCTTCTTGAGTGGCAAGAAATACAGTGTGGATGACTTGCATTCAATGGGAGCTGGTGACCTGCTCAACTCAATGTTTGAATTTAGTGAGAAACTAAATGCCCTGCAACTTAGCGATGAGGAGATGAGTTTGTTTACAGCGGTTGTCCTGGTATCTGCTGGTAAGGAGAGAAAGTTAACTCACACCTGTGCCAGATTTTGAATATAGCTCTATTAAAATATTTCTGTAAAATGTATACCTTGTTATTTCACGTCTAAGTGCACTTGAGTAGGTTTTAACCTAGTAGCAGCCTGTAATTTGCTTTTTTTAGATACCTGCTCTTTCTATTACTGCCTTTTGGACAAAATGTGGCAATGGGCTTATATTTTCCTACTAGTTTCTATAGAATGCAAAAAAACATCCCATAGTTGCCTGATGGCCATTTAGAAGCTGTTTGTCTGACTCGCCTTAAGTTTCAAAGGACAGCATCAGTGAAATTACTCCTGACTTGGCACAGCCTAAGTCTTGGGATAAGGTGGTATTTTTACTTCCGTGCATTGTCACTGAAGTCTGTTGCGTATCTTAAGTCTAAATCCCAACAGTTTGATCTCTGCCTATGTCAGCAAGAAAGCCCTATTCATCTGCATTGTGACTTCTTACAGCTAAAGGTCTACCAATCCACTAACATCTTCACCAGCCTCATATCTTATTTCAGTCCGTGGATATACAAAACACCCTGGCCCAGATTCAAAGAAGGATTAAGCACCTACTTCTGTAGTATTATCTAAAGCCTCAAATTAGGCACATTAGCTCTGCATATAATGCCTGGAATACAAGGTGCAGAATCCCTGCTTGCTGGGTAAGAAGCATTAAAGGTAGCTAGAAGGAATGTTAACAGTGCCCACTTACACAACAAGCCAGCATTTGGGGGTCACTCACTTCTGGAATAAGTGCACCTCTTCCACAAAAGTAGTTTAGACTCCCATTTTTCTTATCAAGGAGGGATACCTCAGGCATGGTGCTGTAGGCACACAAAGCCTCTGTGAAGAGGTTATGACAGTTCAGTCTAGTAACTTTGTGCATGGACTGAAATGTGATAGCATAGGATGAGGGAGCTGTAGCCTCTTCAATTTGTTAATGGTGGTAATGAGCAGAGGGTGGTACAGAGTTTGCAAGTTTCAAAAGCCAGAACGAATGGCAGCATGAATGGCATGGCCCTGTAGTCTGTTAGTAAAATGTTAAGATAGCAGCGAAAAATCTGGGGTTTTAGTTGTTTTTCCAGACTCTACCTATTTTTATCTTTCAAAAACTAGATTGGAAGGAACTGGAGACAACCTTTAAAATAAGGACTGATAACCAGGCCTCTTTCCTCCGTGTGCAATTTCATAGCTAGGCTACAGTCAATCTTCTTGCTTGCTTAGCTGTGGGACCCTAGAATATTACAATCTCTGTGCCACCTGTTTTGATTCTAGGTGACTTTATCTGTTCTGTTAAATGTGCTTCTAGCACAGAGCTAGCCCACTCCAGCCTTATAAGCACCGCTCTGTGCTGTTGCTAGCTCCCAGTAGACTTAGCTTAGGAATGGTATGTAACATGCCCAAAATATAACGTCAGAGCCATGCAATGGGACAAAAAGAGGAGGTGTTTGGTATTCAGGCTTCTTGCAGCTGCTGAAGATTTTTCAGATCATAGCTTTGGACGCTATTGCTACCTATCTTAATGCTTTCTTGTGATCTAGTCTGCAGTCTGATCACAGCCTTCCTGGACATCTTCACAGAATACTTAAAGGGTTGTATAAAGTACTATTTTGTTAGTCTTTTAAGGTTTGGGCCCAAACTTGCATTTATACTGTATTCCAGACACAATAGCGACCTTGACAGTCACTGTGAGTCCAGCAATTTTTAGATCAGCTTCAGTCTGTAGCTTGCAATGGAATTGAGTGCTGCAGTCATTACTTGCACAAGTGAGCAAGCTTCACAGCTGAGCAGGTACCTAAGAAAAAGAGAAGTGTCCCCAGCAGAGCTCCTGGAGAGTATGCTTGCAGTCCAAGAACTTGCCAAGAGTAGAAGGTGTCTGTGGAACTGAGGATTGTGGGCACCTTTTGATAAGCAGATCTTGAAAGACAGATCTCCTGCACTCCCCCCCCCAAGGAGGAGTGTGACCCAGTGATTTCCCATAAGAATGTAGTTTGTGAGGTCTAGAGACCAGATAATCTCTTAACCAAGGGTGATGCCTTGTGGTAAAGGAATGTAAAATACACACCCTCTATTATCCTCTTAGTGGGATACTAACAATCTTCTACTGGCCACTGGGAGCAACTGGAAGTAGACTGAGAGAGAGAAGAAAGACTTGGACTAATTGAAGAGAGGAGGTTGCAGTACCTCACTCGAGGCAAGCAGGAAAGACTTTACTGCATTCTTCTGCCTTCAGAGGCAAGGTAGTACCACTGTCATGGTGCAGAGCTTTTGAGAAACCTCATCTGGCATATTTTGTGCAGATGTCCTAATCCCTGCAAAACCTGAATGGTTTGCAAAGCAAGGGGCAAGCGGGATAGATAGTTTAACAAATAAAGGCAGAAAGGCATCTCTTCACTCATGCTCTCTTGGAGAGCAGCTGTGAAGCCTGATGGACAGCCTCACAGAAAAGTGGAGTGTGTGCTGATAAATAACATTTGATATTAATCGGAGTTCCTAATTGTTAGAGTAGAAGGTTCTCGGACAATCTTTCTAAAGGAACAAAACACATTAACGGCTTCAAGATGGATTCTTAAGTGGATTATATAAGAATTTTTCCCATAGTGGTAGGAAACTGCACTGAATAGTCCAGGAGGACTTCCTAGACTGTGTTCACCTGAGAAGTCTGATTGGATTGACAGTGACAGCATAAGGAAGGGTTTCCCACTCTGACTATATGGTCTGACTCAGTGCTACTCCAGAAAGCTGTTGTCATTCTGTGTCCCAGTTCTGCAGAGTACTTAAGTACATGTACATGTCAAAGCACATTTCTGTTCATGTCCGTCCCTTGTGTATGCATATGCCCTGCTGAATTTACATCGCGTAGAGAGGCTACAGCTTGATAGAAGTTGAGTTGTTAGACATTGGAACAGGCTGCCCAGGGAGGTGGTGGAGTCACAGTCCCTGGAGGTGTTTAAAAGGCATCTAGATGTAGTACTTAGGGGCTTGGTTTAGTCTTAGGAACATGGTTTTAGATGGCAGTGATAGGTTGATGATTTGGCTGGATGATCATAGAGATCTCTTCCAACCTTAATAATTCTGTGGTTCTGTGATGTCGAGAGTCGAGGCTGGGCCAACCACCAACCCAATGACAGACACTCCCTGTTACACCCTCTTTCCCCTTCCCTCCGCGCCCCCCCACCCATGGGAAGTGAAAGGGCATAAGAGAGAGAGAGACTTGTGGATTGGAAAAGAAAACTAAAACTGCTTTAATAATAATAATAATGATAAATTAAATATATACAAATATGTACAACACCCAATACTGAACCCAGACCCCCCTTGATGGTAACTACGTCACCACTGATACTGTGGCAGAAGGCTTCAGCAGCCAGTGGGAGCCAGGTTCAGGGGCTGGATCCTGGTACTAGATGCAGGAACTTATGGATCAGGACCGAGAGCAGAACAGACAGAGTTGTCCTCAGATGCTGACCACTGAAGCACAGGAGAAGAAAAAAGAAAGCACTCCAAAGCTAGCAAGGGGGAACTGACCCCCAGTTTATATATCAAATGTGATGTATGTGGGATGGAATACTTAGTTGGTTAGTTTAGGGTCACCTGTCCTGTCTGCTCCTCCCTGAAGGTGCAGCCTTTACCCTGCACCCCCTAACGAAGACACAAGATTCAGCAGTGACGTTGCTTTTCATATCAATCCCTGTTAGTAAATCTAAATAGGTCCTGTCACTGCTAGAAGCAGGAAGTATCTGCAAAAACATATTGTTAGTTTCAGAAAGTACAGTTTCTCAGAGGAGCTTTAACTGAAAAGTAAAAATCACTGAATAGAATTAGTTCTGTTCTAACCCAAACCAGGACATGCTACTGTGCATGGTTACTGGGTAAGATGTTTTGCTTAAAAATTCATCCTTTGAAGCTGCTTACTTAAGTTCCACCTAAGGACAACAGCCATGTTCTTAAATACAGCTGTCTTGGAAGAGATGCTTAGGGCATGGGGTGAGTGTAGTATGTGAAAGCATAATACTTTTCTTGATGTTGAAATTCTTCTTTTCTTCCTCAAATGGGAATTTTTGTGTGTATCATGTTTCATTTTGTAAGTGGTTCAGAACATACACAGAGATAGTGCCCAGTCATGTCAAGGCTTGTACTCCCTTTGGGCCTGGGGATCCCATTTTGCAGATACAAGTGTGGTTTGTCCTGGTTGGGATTTCCTCCTCAAGCCTGAACCTCCTGTTTGAGTGTAGGATTCTATGTCCAGCCTTGAGAAATGTTTGAAATTTTTGCTTTCCTGTGGTCTGTATCTCTCCTTTCATTGAAAGTTGTGGTTCAGCAAAATATTTAGGCATGTGCTTCAATCTGTCCTTTCCTGGAAACATGGGTAAGTGATTACAGTACAGGTGATTGAATGCTGCCAGTTTGGCATAAGCTTATTACTTTACAAAGCTGATGCTAAATAATGTTTGAAAGACTTTTGGTATGGGTTTGAAACTTTTGGCAGAAGTGTTTAACTTTTCTTGTGCTTATTAATTTAGTGAGTGATTGTTGCAGTGGCTTTATGTTGCAGACTACATCCGTTCAGTCTTTTTTTTTTTTTTTTCCTCCCCCTCAATTTTTTCTCTTCCTCTCTCTGCCCCCCTCTGCCCCCCACCCAGATCGCTCTGGAATAGAAAACGTCAATTCTGTGGAGGCACTTCAGGAAACACTAATCCGTGCATTAAGGACCTTAATCATGAAAAATCACCCAAATGAAGCCTCTATTTTCACAAAACTTCTTTTGAAATTACCTGACTTGCGTTCCTTAAACAACATGCACTCTGAAGAACTCTTGGCCTTTAAAGTTCATCCATAGACCTTTAGGTCTCATTTGTACTTGGACTTGCCTCGTGTTAAACTGTTTTGTGCTAAACTATGTATTTATACAGTTGTACCACTTGTTGGAGAGAGAGAATTCACAGACTGTGAACAATTGATAGCTGTCCCATAGCCATGCAATAATGCTTCAGCAGGTGCTTTCAGCTAGCAGCAGCGCAGCACTCAGAGTCCTCCAAGATGCCCAGACCCAACCGTGCTGCACCTCTACAGAAGAGACTGCAATGAGCCCCAGTCAATATGGACTGTTCTTTCATTTAGAAAAAAGAACCACCACTGCCCTCTCATGTGAACTGAATGCAAAATAGCTGTGTATGTGCATATGGAGCATGGAATGGGATTGGAACAATCCTGCACTAATAGGAGAATGGAAGAGCTGATTTAATTGGTCTTTCACTTATCTAATAGATGTATGTCTGTGTCTCTTGGTAACTCACTCATGGTTTCACTGTTGTTATTCCATTAAACCCAATGGAATGATTTCAGCCTGCACCAACTCTTCACTGAGCGTGTGTTCATGCCATGTGTATATAATATAAATAGTTAAGTAATGAGTGTTTATGGCTATATAAAGTACAGAGTTGTGTATATATATGTGTATGTATATAAATAGTTCTATACATAAAGTATACATATAATTTCTTCACAATATTTTAAACTGTGAAGGAATTTAAACTTACAACAGAAGGTGATCTATGGAAAGAACCAAATAGATGCACTTTGCATATTGCTGAACTAATTATCTGAGCATTTCTAATTTTTAGAAGACATCAAATTTGCATTAATATGCTGTGTTTATTAATTTCAAAAACCAGAGTGGCACCAAAGGGGCAGAGTCAGATTCAGCTTCTGGAAGGCGTTCATAGAGAATCTCAAGTAGAGATGGTTGGTTTTGGCACTAATAAGATTGATTGTTCATTGCCACTGAGGTTCTTAATGTTCTAATAAAGGTTAAAGAAGCACCAAATGCTCTTCAAAAACTTCAGCACAGTCAGAAAGAAACTTAGCAGATGAATAACAGCATCTATCAGAAAAAAAATGGGAAAAATGTATCCCTGGTTGCGTTTGAGTGTGTGTATGTTCTGTGACTGTTTATTTCTTGCAATAACATCATTTTGCTGCTTCATTGCTAAATGAGAATTGAAAACAAATGTGAGATTCCCCATGACTTTTCACAATTTGGGCTTTGTGGTTCCCATGCCTGTTCTTCTGGAGCTCTCCATTGGTGTGTATGCATGTGTGTGTGTGTGTTTATGTGCAGAGAAGGTGCACTGAATAGTCTGGATTTTTTTCTTAAAAAAACACCACAAAAACCAACCAAACAAATGGGACTTTTTTTGTTGTTTATGCCAGTAGCAAATTACAAAGCACATCCTCAAGGCTTAAGATTCTGCTGCTTTTCCATCTAGAGAAGCAGCTCTCTATGGGTTTTCTCCATTTGTAGCAGGACTTGGCACTAGAAAAGAAAGATGAAAAAAAGACAAAGCAGTTGTGTTAATTAGTTATGCTAACTAAATTCGTTTTGCTAACGTGGGAAGAAGATGCTCCAATACCCTTGTGTTTAGTTAACTTACCTTAGAGGTGGCACTCTGGGTCTCTAGCATTTGGTAACACTACCCTGCGGAGGGAAAGACCTCTGCATTTGTTATTACATTCAGAAGTATGCAGTGGTTGAGGCCAGGAGCCAGAAAGCCATCAGACTGCAGAGTCCTCACCATGCAGGAGCAGCTCTTAGACAGCAGCAGGTCAGATCAATGGGAGCCCTGGAGCAGAGGCAGACCTCTCTCTGCCCCTGAGAGATAGGAACTGGGCAGAGGAAGGGAGGCTTGCACCCTGCATGGCTCCAGTCACCTTTGGGCTGGAGATTTCCCCTCAGAAAGTGATAAGGATTGCTGGCCAGGGGATGGGACCAGAAGGGGTCAGGTGCTTGAGTAAGAGATGGGGAAAATTCTGCTTTAGCCTTTGCTAAGGAGCAGAAGAGCCCACCCTTTCCCCTTGTCTGCAGCTGTTGCAGGGGGAGCTGTCCTGCTTCAAGCTACTTTAACCACTAGATGATGGCCCCTTCATACATACAGTTTTGCTATCCAAATGTGCTATCGGGGCATATTGTCCTAATTTCCCCTAACAGTCTGCATGGTACCAGTATTACTTGTTTGAGAGCTTCACTGAATTATGCATTGAACCATTCAGACTTAAGAAAGGACACAGTCATGTGTTTTATATTATTTAGGAGCTGAAATGACTTCTTTGTAGACCCCATTTCAAATGTGGAAAGTACAATTAACCCTTAGTTGTTTTGGGAAGGAAGGAGGCTTCTTACAGAGATTGCCACCCTACAACTGTGTTTTGTTTTGTTGTGTTTTGTTTTATTTTTTTTTTCTTCTTAAAACTGTATTATTAAGCCTTTAGGATTGTATAACCAGGACTGAGTAATTACTGCTTATTAAATTTTTAGTTAGATTGACCATATATGCCTATAGATAGATATTCTAACTTGTGCAGTTTCAATTGAAATAATCTGCCTGTACATAATGGAAAAACTCATATAACAGAAAAAAAGCCCCAAACAGATTGACTGAACAAAAAAGTTGATTGAAGTACGGTTCAGAAGTGACCCATACATTGCAAACCATAGCTGGACTCTTAGAAGAAAATCTAAACTCATCGTGTTAGCTGTGTATTGTGAGCTCTTCTTTTACTGTGTCACTGGTTATACACTTGTTAAACGCTGAGATAATAGACTTCATGCCAGGCATTTGAGTACTGTAGGTTGGGTCATTGCTGAAAGATTAATGTACTGTATGACTTAAATGGAATTTTTATTCTTGATTTTATTCTTGATTTTGTTCTTGTTTTAAAAGATTAAATATGGGCATTATGTCAGCAAGCTAAACTGTTTCTGTGTTCTTTGTATTTTTCTGTATGAAATCTGGAGGGGAGGACAGCATGCTGAGAGGAACAAAGCAGAAGTAATGGATGAGAACATCAGCTGCTGTAAGGTCATGGGCAGTGCTTATGCACACTGGCTGGGAGCCTGCATCCTAGGCTGTCTGTGACACTGGTCTGTCTTACCAGGTGGTTGGATGGGGTTTTCTGGTGCACTTTGTTTATTATAGTTAATGGACTTTTTCGGTAGTGTCATTAAAACAGATAGTTGTTTTTAACACCTAAAGAGGGATACGGTTTATTTTTGGTATACACTCTTAAGGCTGGGTTATAGAAGAGATGGAAAACAGCATATGAACAGGAGAGATCTGTTTGATTTTTCCAGCTTGATTTCCTAGTTTGAAGTGTTTACTATTTTGGGAGGTAAGAGAAGCTACTCCAGGAAATGTAGCATGAGGTTGTTTTTCTTTTTTTAAACTTCAGTAAACAAACATAATTATGAGTGCCAGCACTGGAAAATATAACAGCACAAAAATGCTGTCTTTATTCTCTGTTGACAAGTTTGCACATGGCTTCATTTGTTGCCACCAAGTCTGAGCCGCGCTGAGTGGGGCCATGAGCCATGGACATCCCAGGGCTTGGGAGGTCCTTGGGAAGAGCTCTTACCAGTTTTTGGCAGGATGCTCTGGATAGGCCTCAAGTAATTTTAACCTGTTTGACTGCAAGAGCCTTATCAGGTGAAGGGGACAGGAGAGACACTTCTCAGTAAAAACATGATTCTATTTTCCCCCCTCTCCCACCCTCCTACCAGTTTAGCAAGATGGGGACATGAAGTGTTTGTGCTTGTTCATGGGGAAACTTGCTGGGCTTGGAGTCGACAGTGGTGACTCAAGTGTGAACATGCCTGCAGCAGCCTGCGCTGTCTCTGTCCTCACTCTGCGAGGAAAGGGTGAATATCTCAAAGAAAGCAAAGGTATGAGTGTCACCGTGTGAAAGTATAAATGCATGAGGGTGTGGGCAGACAGCTACCTCATGCTCTGGCATGTGACCCATGGGCTGTGTGTGGGGAAGGGGGGAGGGTGGGACTTGGTATTCACAATGAAACCACAGAGCACTTTGATTACAGAAACAGTTCATACAGGGAAGTAATTGGTACTTCCTTTTCTTTGATGAGTATAGTGAGTAGCTCCTAGAGCCTTCATCAGCAAATACCTTCTTTGATTTTTCTTATAATTCTTTTAAAATTATTATTTTATTTCTTTTCACTTTTTTTAAGGTTGAATTTTGGAGCGAGGAACATCCAGGTAGGGGCAGAGCCTACAATCAACCGCCCCTGACAGTCGACTGATCTGCAGCAGGCAGCATGGAAAAAGCATTGTGGAGGCTGTGCTCGCTGGGCAGGAAAGTTGGTCAAGGACACAGCCACATTGCCAGCAAGAGAGCAGAGCTGAGCAGGCATGCATGGAGGCTGTAAGACTGCACATTCCTTGTTATCAGGAACAAACGGGTCCCTAAAGCCCAACAGAGCTTCCCTCGGTGTAGACAATGCTCTACTGCACCAGGCCCCTTCACAGAGCAGCTTATACTTGCTGCAAATGCACACCCTAGCAGTTCTCTTTTAAGGCAGAGCTAGCAGTGATAGAGGCCTGATCTCTGCTGTCTCATATAGCTATAGAAACACACCACTTCTGCCTGGCCTGAATCCCCAGGGCAGGCAGTTTTACCCATGATGGTTGCTCCCCTGCATTGATCTCTGGGAGAGCCTTTGCCCCTGGCTGGAGGAGGACCCTTAGAGGTGCTACTTGTAAAGTCACATGCTTAAAACTGGGGAGAGTGTCTTCTTGAAGGGCGCTTCTCTGCCAGGCTCCCCAAACCTCAGTTTAAGAGGACTGTGGCTCAAATTATTTTGTGGAACAACTTCGAGTGATACCTACAAGGTGCTACAAAGGCAGAGGCAAATACAATGTGTTAAAAGCCCAGAAGCTGATGCTCAAAGTGGAGCACAGCTACAGAGTCCTGCTGGATTACTGCTGTGCAATAGCTCTTCATTGTGTGTGATGCTCTGCAGACCTCAGGCAGGCAGACCTGGATTAGCTGCATGGCTAGGTAATTGCTGCCTTGGTCTTCATTTACTTAATGCAGATGCATAAAGCTGTGTGATGCATAAGCAGTGGTGATAGTTTATAAAATGAAGCTGACACTAATGCCCCCTTCTATGCTGCTTTGGCAGGTTCAGTCACCAGCAAACAGCTGAAGACTGCCTCTGACCAGGCTGGAGACTGACTCTGTTCCTGCATAATCCCAGAATATGGGAGGGATCAAGGAGAAGCTCAGGTATCCCTTCAACCTCTTCCCTCTGCTTTTTTGGCCCAAATGCATATGCAGAAGCCCTGGGAAACACCCCAGATCTGTGCACAGGTATGACATCGTGATAGCTGACTTCTCTTCTGCACAATGCTCCAGGACAGAGGAAAACACATGGCTAAATGGCCACCTAACATGTGCCTGGGTCCCCAGTGGCAGATGACACAAATTATTTAACAATGCTGCATTTCCACGATATCTAAACTAGTACCTCTTAGGCTAGCTTATGGTGCAGAGATTGATCTGTGCTGCATGGAGGTGTGTTTGTTTCATTTTTACCACTTTATCCTTGCCCAATAGCAATCTCTCTTGCCCTCCTCTCATGCTGCTTACCAGCGTTATGTGGCTTGGCAACTCTTATTTCCTACTGTGCAGTGTGTGTTTGTCCTCTGCATGCCCACACACAAGCTTCCCTTGTTTCTGGTTTGGCACAGGACCAAACTGACTCCCCCTGCCATCTGCAGGGGAGCATCTGTCCTGTTAGTCCCTTTATAAGAGTATAAGCAAAACTTCTGGGCTAATGCATCAGAAAACAAATGCTGGTTCTTACATTTCACAAGGGGAATTTAGTCATAATTATTTACAGTCATTTGCTGTGTGCCTCACAGAGGAGCTGTACTAAAATAACAGTGTGTCAGGAAACCCAGTTCTGTCACTCAATGGCTGCTTTCTTTTCATTTGTCTGTACATAGCAAATGCTGTGATAAACCTGGGCATAAAAGTACTGGGTTTTATAGGAGCTTCACCACAGGAGAGGTTCCTCCATTGCTGTCTGTGACAAAGTGGAATGTCTCATTTTAACTTCACTGTAAACAAAACTTTCTCAGGAGCTAACTTCGTGTAAGCTCTGCACCGGGTTCTTGCATTGGAGCCTTGGGTGAACATGGGTGGGCTGAATTAAAGCAACTGCTGTGAATAACCAGGAGAGTTGTCTGCCAGCAATACTAGGAGTTACCTGGCACCTGCAGCCAAAAATTCCTTGGCATAAAGAAGCATGCTGTGGACTCAGCTTTTGCTCCTGTTCTGGAGGGGTGTCAGCTTCCCCTGGCTGCCCCATAGCACCACAGCTCATAACGCACATCTGGCCCTGAAAAGCCTTCTAGTGAACTGAAGGGAAGACAAGACAAGAGGGCATCAGGTTTGAAGGGTTGGAGGAGAAAACAAACATGAGATGGGTGGGGATAATAAGGCTCGGTGACTACATCCACAGCTAGTAATTATTTTCGAATCATGGAGAAGGTCCCTGTGTTTGCTTTTTCCCACCCACCAGAGTTTTGCAGGTCTGTAACCAGGTCAAGATCCTTAAAAATTGTTCTGAAGCTGAAGAGCAAGTAGTCACAGGCTCTGATGTCCACACTATACTTGTCTGTGGTGTGACTCTCCAGCTGTTGCCTGGCCTTCAGACATGCTCAGCACAAACGCTGGATGGCTGCTGTGTTGAGCATTTGCTTTATCTTTTACCTATCTTACCCCCAAATAGCCAGAAACAGTCCTGTTGGAGTTAAGCCAGAGCTAAGTTTGCCTTAGTGTCACAACACTTTCCTTGTTTAGTTCTAGCATTTAATTATAAATAAATAAAACTACAAGGCCCCCAAAACTGGGGCACCCCTTTGCTTGCTGATAGCAATGACTACCTCTTAGCTTACACAGGTGTAATTTAGGCTCAATTGTTGCTTCAGCCCAGTGCCCTAACCACACTACTTAGCACTTTACAAATCACCTGACGTCTACCAGCTGCTGAGCTTTCCACAGGAGAGATCAGCTTTAGCCTTATCCTCCTGGATGCAGCTGTATTTCTGTGCTGGTGCTCTCCCAGCCCCTGGCATGTGTGTGTTTGTGTATGCTCAGGCTTGGCGTCCCCCTGGCTGGCTTGGGGTGGATTCAGGAGTGTGCATGCAGCATCAACACCTCAGAGCCAGTGGTGTTGCCCTGGCTGACCAGGTTCCCAGTGGAAAGGCCTGAATGAGGATGACTGCATTGCTGTGGGTTGCCTAAAATGATAAACTGGTCTAGTAAAGGCAAGGCCTAGAGAGGAACACCTAGGGTTTAGTCTCTCATCTGGCTTTTGCTTGCTATGTGTTCTTGGACTTGTCACATTCCCTTGCTCTGTCTGAGCTTCCCTTGCTACAAAACACAGTGCTTAACACATGAGAATACCATGAGATTTCATTCAACAATGCTAGCTGACTGCTGGGACAGCCTTAATAGAACTTTAATACTTAAAGTTGAAGGAAAATGGTGGTTATCATATATGGATAAAGTCAAGTAACTGTAAGAGCAACATTCAAAAAGGATTGCATAATATTGTTAGCTTCACCTTAAACCTATTGCTATAGTTACAAATGAACTGTATGGTTTCATACCTCCCTCGAATGAGTCATAGACAGTGTTTCCTTCATGTTTTCTCTTGATACAGGTATGACCACAGCCTCCCTTGTGCTGAGAATAGTTTTAATGTAAAGGTCTGGCTCAGTGTCTGTATTCTAGCTTTGAATGACTGCATCTCCAGTGCAAGCACTTCAGGAAGGACTGTATAAACAGGGCTGCTGCAGTGAATTCACACATCAAACCACAGATCAAGATCTTAGTAATTTTATTGCTACAGAAACCAAAATATTTGTGAGGACCTTGTTTCAGAGAGTGGTGGCAGGCTAAGCCCTGCTCAGTCCACAAAAAGGCAAGTTAAGAGAGTGTCAAAGTCCTCTGTCTCCCTTGCCTCTCCACCCAGCAGCTATCCATCCTGTGTCTCCCTCAGATGCTGCTGTCCCTGCAGCAGAGGCACTGGGTTCCAGCACCTTGCTGTGCGCCACCGCTGCGCTGCTGTGCCACACCCCCTGCCCCGACTTCTGCACAAAGGCCAACAACACTCTAAAAACCTAGCTTCACTGGCCCCTTTAAACTGAGCTACCAGATACTGATCTGCAGCAGCTGAAGCTGAGGCCCGTGAACCAATCCACTCATGCAAAACAGCTGATGCTGCAATAGAGGCTGTTCCCTCCATAAGTAGGTGGACTGACCAGCTTGAAGCAGTCTTTGACCACAGAGGAAGATTTGTCAGCACCTGCCAAAGCCCAAAGTCTTGACCAAACAGAAACTAGTTGGTTGGGGTGAAAAGGAATCACATGCTTTCCTGCAGGAGACCCACCTCTCCGTGCGCACTTTAAGTGTGCAGGAGGCAACCAAACTTTCCCAGCCCTCTGCTGGGCTTTCTGCCCAGCATAGCCCTTTCCTGTGAGCTTTTAGCTGGTGGAGTCAAAAAGTGAGTGTGATAAAGGAAAATCAAAGCTCCTCAGGGAGAGTCAGAAATGCACAACCTAGCAGATAAAAGACAGTCCCTCAACGTGAAAAGGTAGTCCAAAAAACCTGCACTTCTTTACATTTGCACCAACATCTTTTTAGCTAGTCTCATCTAAGTACCTGGCCATTAACCTACAGCCAGACACTGAGCCACAGATACTTGGCTATTTTTCCTTCCCCTAAGGAAGAGGAGCCGTGTTATTCCGCAGTATTTCTGGAAGGGGGCACTCTGGCACCAGGATTGCACCACAGCACGCTGCTCTCTGTGGCAGGGCTGCTCTCTGCTGCTGTTTGCTCCTCAGCCCAAAAGGGAAGCTGTTAGGAAAAAATAAACAGCTTATATCCAGACAGACACATTAGCAGAGAAGGATAAACTGCAGCTCTAGAGACGAAGATAATGTAGCAGTGAATTTATTGAAATGTCAGGGCAAATGGGAATGACATAACCAAATAATCAAAACAGGAAAAGAAAAGAAAGTAACCAAGACGACAAAAAATTAATATGGCAAACACAGCATGACAAGGAGCAATTATACCAGGCTGGAAGCAAAGCAAATGTACAGCACAGAGATATACAGAGAGTAGTGGTAGAGCACAGCTCAAAATGAAAACAATAAAACAAAAACATAATTAAGAACAGTTTAAGCCACCCAGATGCACTCATAGTTCAGCTTGGATGCCAAATTCGGTTAATAACTGCTTCCAGCTGCTCAGCAGTGCACAGCCATTTCTCACTGCAGCCTCTGCGCTAGAGCTGGGGTTAGCATCAGCCCTGCAAACAAGCACTGTGCTTATGGCACAGGTCTTGGAAGAAGGCAAGGCAGCAGGAGGGAATTGAAAGATGAGACGAGCCCTAAATCACTGCTGAGCATAATCAGGACTACCACATATTGTACTGAACCCCTCTTGGTACTGAGCACTTGAAGCAGGAGGATGCTGCAGCTTTTAGAGACTGTGGTTTTAAGAGACCTCTGTATAGTCTCTGACTTCAGCCACTGTTCCTGCTTCACATCTCCCCTCATGGCTACAGTTTCTTTCAGTGAGAGAAAGAAGGGGGTATGAGCCTGAAGAGCAAGCAGCTCTTTACAGAACAGGGCTCAACATCAGCCTTTCTGCTTCCTCTCAGTCTGGCTCCTGGTAATACAAGATACCTTTACTTTTCCTTCTTTTTGTGGTTGGTATTTTTTTTCAGCTGTGTATGAGGGTCCACCTTTTTCTGAGTTTCTTTTATTTTCTTACCAAACCAGGGGGGTTCACAACTTAACATTTTCATATTTTAATACCAAGATTCCTCATGTCCAGATACACAGTTCCAGCCCCTCGGACGATGGAGACCATCGACTACAGGCAGACAGGCATGAACCTGTAATGCTAGCAACATCTAAGTTTTCCAGGGATGAGATAGAACAGTCCTCATATAATGAAACAACCTTTCTATCACAGCTGGGAGACAGAGTGTGAAGATAATACACCAGAGAGTGAGAACAAAGCAGAGACCAAGAAGAGGCACAGGGGGAGCTGCATATCTTTTTCTTCCGCTTCCATCTCCTTTCTAATTGACAACAGGTCTAGTCTGTGATGTTAGAAATTGCCTGTGTTTGTTAACCAACGCTTAATTAATTGTGTAGGAAGACATAAACAGAGCTTTGTGTGTGACTGATCAGAGCTGCAGAGTCAGCCCCCTGAATTATTTTCAGAGCTCCCGTGAACTGCCGCTCTTGCCAGGCCCCAACTCCAGAGGGAGCTGCGGAAGTCAGTGATTGAGCTTTAGCTGAGGCAAAAGAATTCAAAGGCAATGCTGTGCCTGTTCTCAAGTCCCTGGTATGCAGTCCCACACCCACCAATACCTCCCATTCTTCCCAGATGAGGCAACTATGTTTGCATTGTGTCTTCTACAGTTTATTTTGTTGCTGTTTTACCACTTGCTGGTCAAAGAGCAGAGACCTCTGGTATGATCTTCTAGTATCTTTAGTCATTTGTCCACTCCTTTCCTAAGCAACTCCACACAGCCTTTTCCTCACCTGCTTGCCACAAAAAACCCACTAGTAGCCATCAGCACAGGTGCAACCAGCTTCAGAACCATCCCTCCTACTCCTTCCCCCCAGCACCATTCTGCCTGTCTGGCCATTTTCATTGTTGCCTGACCTGGGGCTTTTGGAGCTTCCTTACTCCTACTGGCACTTTGCTGCTGCTGCTTAATGGCTCCATTTCCCTGCAGACTCTCCCATCCAACCAATGCACTACACTGGCAAGAGCTAGCAACAGAGACAACTTGAGACAACTCGTGTTTGCACTGAGAGTCTGAAGCCAAACAGCAGCCAAGAGTATTTCATTTAAGACAAAGTGATAGAGGAGGGGAAAAGAATCAAAGGATGACTTGCAATAAGACCAAGAAAAATAGTGTACCAAGAACTGAACTTCTAATGCTATAGTCCTGCAGTTTCAGCTACAGCTTTTAAGCTCTTTAAACTGAGTCAGCCATCTTGGTTTCTCTACCTATTGACTTAATATCAGGCTATGGCATGAGAGATGTCAGAGATTATCTCTTTAGGTGGGAGGGCAAGAACTCAGTTTTGCTCTATGTAACTCATGCCAAGGCAGCAGCTCTGAATGATGGCAAGCTTTTAAAGAAAGTTTGTAAGTGGATCTTCAGGATCAGTCTTGCATTTAAAGTATTCATGCTACATTGGTCTTTTGCTGCTGGGGAAGCCCAGTTTACTTTCTTCCTTGTTTACTTATAATCCTGATTCAACTTCAGGACGAACAGTAGTAGCACACAGGAAGGTGTCCTTCAGATTGCCCAGTGGGACTGACCTGTGATTCAGAAATGTCTCCCATGGCATGATACCATGAGTCTGTCACAGGGGCATGATGGTGCTGGTACTGCTAAATAACCACACCTTTTCCTTTGGCTGGAAAATAAAGTAAGCAGAGAGGCTTTCAAACAAAATCTCTCTGAGGCCCTGCCATACTTTTTGCACACCTTCACCCCACAGAGAGGGTCCTGCTGCCATCTCCCCCTACTTCTGGCTCTCCATGGCTTGTGGCACATCTCCCATGGCTCTTGGCCACTCAAAGACTTTTTGGTGTGTCTATCCCAAGGTCAAGAAGACTGTTCCCCAAACTTCCTACCCTTGGATATTCAAAGGGCAATATCTGGCTGCATATAAAGATGATTCAGAAGCTCCGAGAGGATTTGCAAAGATTTGAAAAGTTAGTAGTTACCTAGTTTGGTCTAAATTGCCATGATTGCTCCACATCCCTGTAACAGGTGATTTTATCTAGGAACTATAAGAATCATCTTATTCTTAGCCTTTCCTAGGAGACCAACCATGTGTCCCTGCTAAGCCAGTTGCTGGTGTTGTGTGAGCTAAATACAATGCTTTCATCATCTCTCAGCTGAAGATGGAGAAGGAACTGAATAAACTCTGATGGTAAATTTTCTATTTCCCTTTCACTGAGAGATCTGAACTCACCAGAAAATGTTTGGCTGGTATGAGGGAATAAGGGAGAAACCACTGAATGACTGATAGGTTATGCATTTAACAGTACACAGGACAGTCTTCGCTGAGAGAGAAGTATCAGACCTTAATTCAGGCCTGGCAAAGGATTTACATCAAGAGGAAGGGTTTTTTAATTAATCATGCTAAACTTTTGTGGACCACCTCAGATTTCAACACCCTTGGTGGTAGATGGCCAAGTCAAGGAGATGATGCTTGGCTACTGAGCACTATGTGTATTTGGCAATGTAGTTGCACAAGGCTAGGAATCTCTGTCATGTACTTTTCATCAGTGTAATAGAAAGAAAGATCAAGTCAATCATCCCTAACAGTGTTTATGCATCTATTTTTTGTTCAGCCAAAACAACATCAAGGACAAGTTTTTCAAGAGCTCTTGACTATGGCAAAGAAGTGCTAGATCCTTTTTTTTTTTTTTTTTTGGCTGCTACTCTCATTAATTAACGTGATTTGTGCTTCCATTGTGATAAGAAGCACTTCAGACAGCTTACAAAAATAACAATTTACGGCAAAGTGAAATAAACCAGAAGGTGCTGCTGAAAGAGAGACAGCTAAGTTTTCCCACGTCATCACTTTATTGTATTCCTTTCTTCAGCTGGCCCTTCTCTAAGGAGATCATAAATCCCTCAGAGAAGGGTAAGCCTCACTGTTGAGGCTGCTACTGTGAATAAAGATTGCTGAATCATCCTTCTGACCTTCTTACCTATCTAAAGAAAATCTAAACCACTTTGAGGGCCGGGGTAAATTATGGAAAAAAATACACCTGACAGTTTGGTTTTAAAGCTCTTCAAAGTTAAACTGTTTCTCTGAACTATCTGAAACCACAAAAGTGTGAGGGAATAATATTTAGATACAGTTCAGAAGCATCCAAATCCCTCTTCAGACTCCAAAGTCTGCCATTTGGATGCCACACGTCTCTCAAAACCACTACACAGCTGCACAAGTACATAGATCGCATGCCCTTTAGGGTACCCTACAGCTAGTAGTTTGAACCTTTGGAGGTGTAGTGCATCCACAAAGCCCTCTTTTTCAAAAGCTTCCTGGCAGTCTTTGTAACACTGAGGTGTGGCACCCCTAAGTATTGTAAATAACCCTCAGAATCCTTATCAGGAAAGTACGTAAATAACAAAGTTAATATGAGGCCTAAGGTCTTAAACTGTTAATCTCCTCTTCCTCTTCTCATCTCTTCCCACTCCAGAAGCTCATACCTTTATCTTTTCAGTCCAAAAGCCTTAGAACTAAATTATGGACATTTTATAGGACCAAATTAATTGCTGCTAAATAACATATTTCATATTGATAATAAGAATATATCATGAGATGCAAAAAGTGTTGAGCAGATTGATAATAATTAGGTGTAACTTCATGTAATCTTTACCTGTAGCACTTCCTCAGTCTGGGCATTCATCTGCTTTCTCCCTTTTTTTCCTCCTTCCTTCGTGGAGGCCTTTCTATTGAATAAGCATTGAGTTTGTCTTTTACCCAAGTAAGTAGAACAGGGTCTCTCCTTTACCTTGAGGCCTCTTGACAGGCAATCTTGAGATTTCTCTTCCTCTAGAAATGGGCGTGGAGGGTAAAAATCAACAGAGGTACACAAAAACAGAGAGAGAGAAAGAAAGTGTCATTGCAAGCATCTTAAGAGAAAGAAAGTGTGATTGCATGCATCTTAAGAAACTGGCATTTAAAAAACAAGAATAGCTTTTAGTTCCTATGTGTTTCACTTTCCTTCTTCATTTATTCATTATGCCTATGCCCCCCTCATCTTCCTGGTACTTGAAGTGCAGAATTAATTTTGCTGTCCTTTGCAGGGCACTAGCAGGGATCAGAGAGCTGTTCCATGCTGCCACATGTTCAATTCCCATCAACACTCAACCTGTAGTATTTTTGCCTTCCTTTAATTCTATGTGTTATGTCTGACATGAAACATGAAGATGCTGGTCTCTTGAGGAGGCTAATCTTTTCCTGAAATAAAACCAGTGACAACAATTTATCCAAGCTCCTGAATGGCACAATAATAAACTCATTCTGAGACTGAACTGTAGACCCTGCCAGCACTGTCAGACATCAATTGCTATAATGAGAAGTACATCCTGAACCAGCAACTTGTACTATAAACATTTCTTCCTCAGCTTTAATGCATACCCATTAATGCAACAGCCCAAGAAATCACAGGGAAAATACTATTGGAATTCACTTGACCTGTGAAAGAAAAACACCAAGTGTAGCAGAGGCAGGAGCAAACTTCATGTTCCACATGGCTTGCTTCTGACAGTAATACATACCAATAAGACTGGTGCATATTGAGAAGGAAGAACTGGAGGGATTCAAGGTATTTCTATCTGCTGCAGACATGACAAACTGGCTAGAGAACAAGAACTAGACCTTTTTTTGCCTGGAAACCAAGAGCATTCTTTTTTTACTTCATTGCTTCTGTTCCTCTGTCAGAACAGCACACCTCATTTGCAAAATAGGAAGGAAAGGTCTTACTCTTCCTAAGATTCTTTTCATTCTATTCATTTACTTTTATTAACACCCTGTAGACTCAGTCCTCAGGTCTTCTGAGGAAATTGTTTTATCATTACAACTGTTTCACAATAAAAGCCATGCAAAACCTACAAAAGCTTTGTGTGTGCTGCTATTAATTACCCTGTCAGCCTAGGAAAGGCTGCTAAAATGAGCTGCATTTAACCTACCATCCAGAGGAATTAATTCAAACGGGCAAAACCAATTCAGTTGCAGGGAGTTCTGCTAATGGTGTTGTATCCAGAAGGTGACATTTAATGTGACGCATATGGAAGAGACTAGGCTGTCCTACACTGCTCTTAAAGGTGTAAATATGACACTCATTATTGTGCAATTTCTATATCATCACTGCTCCAAAAAGGCAGGGATATGTCACTTCCATTTTGCAGAGAGTTCAGCTTAAAAGCCATATCCAAGATCACACAAAGAATCCATGGTTAAGGTGGGAAGGTACTTTGGACCTCCTGAATTCTGAATTCCAGGTCCCATCATCATCAACCCCTTTCTTATCTCATTCTCAGTTAATGCTGAACAGGGTCTATACCCAAATGGAAACCATAGTGCACCACATAACTCAGGCCAGAATTCAAAGGGAGACAAGGGACAAGTTGGTAAGAGGTGATGCAGGCTTCATCTTCCAGTGTGCCTCAAGAAATGTAGGAAAAGAAGCTGGAGCTCTGGGAGCAGAATTCACTTGGAGTAATTAAGGCCCAGGACTGAATGAGAAACACGTGAAGAAAATTCTATTCAAGGAACCCCTCACTGAATTATACTCCTAGATTCCCATTTAGAAACTATGTATTTGAGACGAGACAGCCCTGTCCTCCCTCTTCAGTTTTGTTACAGTTGTAACAGTTTTTGTTACAGTTTTGTTAGTGAGGCAATGAACAAGATCAGACATGAAGTGATGTAAGGGAAATACGTGATACATACTGCAGCAATGAACATGTACCAAGCACATGATATGCTATATGACCAAAGTACTCAGCTGAAGTTCAAAATCTCTGTGGTGTAGGGCTTTGATTTTTTAATAGCTCTTAAGTACTTTTTACTACAGGCTTGGGAAAGACTTCTCTATTTAATCTAGCAATACTTGAAAAACAGAAAGTTTGCTGAGAGGAAGCAGAAAGGTAAATGTAAACAGGTAATCCTGAATCTTGTTCATTGTATAGTCTGGCAAGCTTCTTTTCCTGGGGGTTGCTGTAGCTTATGTTAGCTGGAATCACAAAGATCCAAAGGAAACAACTTAAAAACTACTTGAGTTTCTCAGTGCATTTCTATGTCTGGAGTCCTCAAAGGGACAACTTTAGGCTTCCTCCAACAGACCCTGCCTGGAGACTCTCATTGCTCTCCCCATTTTATCTTGGCTGAGTAACAAGAAACTTTCCAAGATGAGTCAGTAGAACACACACAGCATTTTGAAGCAGAGAAATCAATCAGTAATGAAGTATGTAATCAACATTTGTATCATGAATACTGATGTTAGGCTGATAGGGAAATGTTGATACCACCAGGCCTGGAACACATACCAACATGGTGATGCTGGGATGCTTGATTTGCCTATCCTGAGCGTTCTCTTGCTGGCAACTGAATGCACCCTGGCAATCCTGATTGGAGAGAAGTATGGTATGAACAAGACAACAGGTTTAGCTAATTGTCCTGCTCCAGGCTATAGTGATAAAGAACAGGTACTCATGGACAGCTGTGATTATGTCATTTACATGTATTAGCTCTTTTCCCATGTTTCCATCCTCCTTTCTCCACCCTAATTTCTTCCCAAACAAACAAGACACTCCTCATTACTTTTCCCCTCTTCATTCAAATTTGACTATATCCATACACAAATTTCTGCTTCTGATAACAATACGAAGATAATCTTGACCTTATATGTCATTAGTGATACTCCTACGCACTGTAGGCCTTGCAAGATTTCATTCCCAAGGCAGCCCCCAACCCTCCCTTAACAGTTCTCTGTGAAGTCTAGTTATTCCTCACATAATTCACTTTTAACCACCTGTGAAATCCATCCATTCCTCACAGTTCTATATGTAACTTTTGTTGGCTTTTCACACTGGTAGCTGTCACATCTGGCAATTGCTCATGTCATGCCCAGTGGTTTCTTGAGTCCCATTCAGTTAGCTCAAAGGCAGGTCAGGGCATAATAGCTGCCTTCAGCCTTAAAAAATACTATATGATTTTCAGGCAGTCCATGATGTCCACACCAGATGTGTGCTGCAAGAACCATTGAGCAATATGAAAAAGTCTGGACAGGTTCAGACTAAAATCACCCTGGACCTTACAGAAGCTCTGACAGGAACCCAGGTGCATCAGGACTCACAGCCAGGCTGTATTTCTCAGCAGGGAGATTTTAGATGATAAATGGTTCTTTCCATGAATATATTGGTACGCCTGTCACAAAAGCTGTTTATGCTAGATAGGTACACAACCAACATTACAAGATAACGAACCAGCTATTTCATGTGAGAGGACCATTTTGAACAATAGAGGTGCAAATGCTCTGCCCTAAAGCTGCCATGGTCTGATCAAGCACACAGCTTCCCAATCAGAAATTACAGCTTTGTGTCAAGGGTGAAGTCAGGCTTCACTAACATCCACACTTTTACTTCCTTCGTCTTTTCGTAAAAACAACAAACTTTACTTATCTAGTGAAGAACATAGATTTTTGCAAATGCAGTACTTCCAAAGCAAGGATGGTTTCCATTCCCTGGAGAGCTCTAGCATACACACAGAGTAGCCCCAACTCTCACAGAACTTTGGCACCTAACTTCCAATTCAAATACAGGGGCTACTACACCTCACCGAGAAAGGAAATGCCCAAGAATTAGGGTATGCATGTGTGTAAGATGTAGGACAGAAGTCTTAATGGTCAGTGCAGAAAAGCATCTCCCCTACAGACAAATCTCTGTGCAACATCCACATTAAGCAGGAGAATGTTTCCTTTGCAACAGATACCACAAAAACACCACCACTCCCTTCCCAGTGCTGACTCTTAGAAATCTCAAGAGCTGAGAGGGGCTCACCGGTGGAAACCAAACATCCTCTAAGACGCTTCTGAAGCCCAGAAAAAGGCAAATCTTCACTTTCCTAGTAAAACTGGGGGAAATGCAAGAATAGTCCTAAAATAATTACTGTGTTGGGCTTGCAGCACTGGTTGAATGAAAGTGCAGTACTGCAGTTCCTGGCTCATGCAAACGATTCTGAAACCCAGCTTATTAGTCCACCCTCCTGTCCTGTCCTAGCCACCTGTCTTCTCTTGACAATTCTTGGTTAAAATGCTTAACATCATCTTCTTTACCACCATAAACAGAAAAGATGAGGAAGATTGCTAGCTTGTTTTGAAGTTGAAAAGCTCTCATCATGCCCAGTCCAGGAAAAAACCCACGTGTATGGGACTAATGGAGCACATAGGTGCTTTCAACTGTCTGAAGCCAAGGCTAGAAGAAGATCAGATTAGCATGGCTAGAAATGTGACAAGGCATAATTAACACTGGATGGTTACTTCATTTCACTATTGATTTTTTAAACTGTAATTTTAAATAAAATCAAATTTAGAAGAATCCCAGCCCTTGTACCCCAAGTGGTCTCTGTGTGCCCTTTCCACCTTGGGTTCAGACCTGTAGCCAAGCCCCAGTGCCAGTGCCTGAGCACACCTTGAATGGCTTCAGGTTCAACTGGCTGCATGCCCATGAGCTGCTTGAGGCATGAGGTGATTTCACCACAGATGCTCCCAGCCCAATGTGTTCCCTTGCCCTCAGTGTAGGGCAGCCTGGAACTCGTTTGTCCTTGGCTCCCAAAGTGAATACTCAGCCCCAGAAGACCTTTAATTCAAAGGGCAATCAGCACCTATTTTTAAGGGTGTTTTGGATCCAGATACTAGGTCTTGCTTTTCTTCCGGAGCAGAATGAAAGAATCAGAGCAGAAATCTGAACTGCAGAGGAATATGAGAACAGAGATAATATCTGACTGAGAAAACCTTCTCCAACAGGCAATAGACCATGAAACACAGCATTTGGCAATGCAGGAAGTCTTTTTACTTGAACCCATTTCTATTGCTGTTACTCATTCCTTCTGTAAATGTACCATCAAGGGGGGTTTGGGTTCAGTATTGGGTTTTGCACATATTTATATATATTTGTGTATATTTAATTTATCATTATTATTAAAGTAGTTTTTGTTTTATTTTCCAATCCACACGTCTCTCTGTCTCTCTTTTATACCCTTTCCCTTCCCGTGGTTGGGGGAAAAGGGAGTAACAGGGAGCGTCAGTCATTGGGTTGGTTGGTTGGCCCAGCCTCAACCCTGAACACCTCTTCACCCAAAAAAAGCATCTTCAATCTCTGACACTACTTTTGGCCAGATGAATTGAAAATAAGATGGAGTTTTGTTCATATTTGGAACCTGTAAACAACTAGACTGGTAAGAATTTTCCAGAAAGACTTGTATGACCCAGTATATAGTAACCAAAATAATTTCTGTTTAAAGACATCCTCCAGAAAGCAACTCCGAAATGGACTACTGACTGAGAAATCTTCTAAACTACTGCAGCCTGGAAGTTTTAGCTGCAGGCCACATCTGTTTTTCTAAATAGATTTTCTAAATCTTTTACTTTGTAACAGCTGTTGATTGCATAAATAGTAATTGCACCACTGAACAATAATTGTCTCTGTTGAATTGCTAGGTAGATAATGAAAATAAACTGCAGATATAAGACAGCCTGCCTTCAAGTTCTTCCATTCTGCTAGGCATCTCCATTCAAAAAGTTTATCCTTTACTGACATTAAAGTACTCTTTCTAGGATAGTAAGTGAAAATTACTTCACAATTCCTTCAAAAGCAGAAGTTACACTTTAGCAACAATGCCTAATTTCTACTTAGATTTGTTTACCTTTGTCTGGAGTAGTTTTCATTAAGGAAATGTCATTTTCAGACTGCTGGCAGACCTCCAAAATAAAATAAGAAGGCTCATTTCTGATACCATCAACCTCCATTTCACTTCCAAGTATTTAACCATCTCCAGCAGTACACTGTAGAAGTCCTTCAAGAAAAAAAGGGTAGAATTTAATGAATAGCAACATTTTTAGACCAGCAAACAATTTCTACTGCATTGGGTTCCTTCTCTTTTCCATTCAGAAAAATAAGCGTACTGTATAGAATTTTCAAATGTAAGTACAGGTTAATAAAATCTACTTATGCAGAACATAGGATTATGGAGTCACATAATGGTTTAGGTTGGAAGGGACCTTCAAAGGTCACCTAGTCAAACCCCCTGCCATTGGCAGGGTCATATTTCAAACTGGAAAAGCACTTTATGGATTGATAATGGAAACCTTTGTATGCATTCATGCATATTCACTTCTTACAATATTCTGTATTTTCTGTTTCTTTAGCTCACAAATTGCTGGCTTTGTCTGCATAGCTTTTACAGTGCTGTAAATCTGTTTATCTTATTTAACTCATTCTTGATTTGCATTGAAACAGTTGGGATTCACTTTCCTTCTATCTAATAAGTTTCTGTGGGAACACATTCTGTTATCCAGTGTAAATATCCCATTCTGAGGCATGAGATGATACTATGAAGAGACACAATCTCTTAGGCTTCAAGATGAAAAGTGATGAGTAAATTAGATAATTAAGGCCTCTGTTTTAGTTCAGAATGTCACAGAAAGAAAAAATAGCATTTCAGTTTCTCTCCTCTTCTCCCTCTCCCTTCCTTCTGTCCCTCTGCTCAATCTTCCCATCTCCTACAAATGTCTACCAACCTCCTTCCAAAAAAAGCTCAAAAACCTCCCATAGTCCCACAGGCTTAGGGGAAAAAAAGAACTCTACTGAATGTTAAGGAACAAGTGCTCAGCACAGTGCCAGTTTTACAATATTGTACCATTACCTTCATCCTAACACTCCATGACCTTTCCACTCTTTTTTACCCCAGGTGTTAGGCATATCCCTCTAACAGGCATTTACATCTTTATGTGCTCCCTTGCAAACAGCTGCCTCTAAATTACCTAATTGATTACTAATTCAATTAGGCTAAGCTTTCAGGCTTTTCAAGTCAAATAGCAAATGCTCTCACCAAAATAATACTTTTCCCTGTAAACTTTGCCCCACTTGTGCCTGACACATTTTGCATTTTGGCCAACTAGGAATTAGTGGTTTCTAGCAATGCTGATGTCTCTCAGCCAGTAGTCATTAATTTGCTTGACCCAAACATTCTGACCAGGATTAAATGAACTACAGTTGATTTGTTTCCTCTTGGGTATCTAAAGGCAGTCCTAGTTATCTGCTCCTTTCTTTCCTATCAAGTCTACCTATCAAGAAAAAATAATTTTTCATCACTCTGCCCTTACTTCTGGTATTAGTAGTACTGACAAACTTGCTAGATTGTGCTCATTTCTAGATTACTCATACCTTAAAACATTTGTATTTCTTTGTTACTGCTAATCTGCAAGCTACCTCCTCTGTACTTTTTAGTACTTTTATAATGAATCTTCCCAAGTAGTCAGTAGTTCTAGCTCAAGTGACTCTCTACAGTAAGTAGATTAATGTTTTTCTCTGTGAAGATGATGTTGTGTTGTGTCTGGATTAGTTTTTCGCAGGTAAGTATATTCATATGGCAAAAGAATTGTTACAGTGACTGGAATTAGTGGAGCATTAAAAAATGTAACCTGAACTCAGGTTGCAGCTCACTTAACTAAGCCATCTACATAGATAGATTAAAGGAATTGGAGCTGTAATTCTGGAAGAGTTCCAGACACTTGTCATCGCAGTTTGAAACTGATGGACAACTTGATGCTGTCCAACACATGCTGCTAGAAGTCCAAGTAAAGTCCTTTTATATCAGAAAGATGCTTTTCTTATCTAAGCAGGAAGTTGGACCTGAAATGTCCTATGCAATATTAATTAGTTGTTTCAGTTGCTTCCATCATCAAAATCTTCAATAAGTAAAATTATAACATTTCTATTGGATGTTTGTATGAGTAATTGGTAATACAGTCCTTGGTAGAAAATGATTTAAAGATTTCTACTTATTTCAGTAACAGGAGCAACTTCAATGGCTTTGTCAGGCCAAATTATTAGACCTACTGTATTTGCTTTGGTCAGCTTGTTTTTGGTGGTGCCTATTGATCTTGTAGGGAATGACCAGGGCAAAAAGGTAATGTACAGGTGACTCATAGCAAGCTTTTGTTGATGCAGGCAGCAGGATATCCTCTGGAAACTCAGCTAACATACCCCTACCGTGACTTCATCTACCTCATGCCCTGTGTCAGGCAACGACAATGATGGTGTAAGACCATCAGGTAGCTCAGCTTGGACAGGACATATGGTATGAGCCATATGTCACTACTTTAGCAAAGCAAGACATAGGTTTAAAACTGTGATGGATACAACAAGGTGCAAAGTGTAAGCACAGAGAAAAAAAGTCAAGTCACCATAGTACACTGTTATGTGTATTATCAAACATAATTATTATGCAAAGTGTCCTCTGTCTTCCTCTCCTTAGCTGGAAAGGCACTTTCATGTTTCCCACCTCTGGATGGAAGGAGAGGCTGGTTAGTGACTGGCAACCAGGACTGTGGTTCCATCAGTTACTTTTGGAGTTACAGAATATCATTTTAATTCCTATGGCTGAATTCTTCCTGGACTTTATTTTTTTACTTTTTATGTTTCTTCTTTCAATTATATACTTTAGCATACTCACAACTGAAACACAGTAACAGCAAACAAGCATGAGTCAATTTAATATGAGACAACATATGTCTCCTTAAGGTAAAATGCATATGTTCTAAATCATCATAGCCACATTAATTATATCACTATTTTCTTGATGTCTAGATTTATTCTACAATATTTATAGTTATTCACCAGTTTAGTGTAAATAAGGAGGTAAAAGATGAATAAACATTTTGATCTATTTATGAAAGAAATTCCAAAGAAGAAAATACGTACAGGTGTTATTACATAGATCAGATACAGCTGTCTCTTCTACTACAGACATAGATTATTATTAATACTTTTACATATACTGGTCTAAGTTCAGATAAAATCTAGAATGCCACAGGTACATCCTCATCCCATGGTACTGATACAAAAATAAATATACTAGTTAGCAAAGTAGATACTGTTACTAATACAATAGTAACTTGTATAATGTCACTATATATAATGAGAAAAGGGGGAAACAGAAGTTGATAAAACATACATTTGCACTTCATTTTTTCTCAATTCCCCCACGGAGTGCATATCTCTAAATCACTTCACTAGACTCCTCACTTTCTCCATTACACAGCAGTAGTAAAACACACAGCCAGAAGCAAGCAAACACAAAATTCCTATTACCCTCAGCTCAGAGGATGCCTTGAGCACTGCTCCCTATAAACACACACACAGACACACACACACTATTCTTGTCCCTGCATGATTTAAGCAAGACTTCAGTAAGTAAATGGCCAGAAGACTTGTAGTATTTCGTCCCCCTATCTCCTAGTAACTGTTGAATAAGATATTAACTACAAACCTTTTTAAAAATTATTTATAGTGTTTTAAAAATAATTCTCTAAAATATCTCTTTTGTTTATAAACCATTAAAAATATGTAGCTCTCCACTACTCATTCTGC
This sequence comes from Galbula dea, assembly GCA_013399015.1. Classification (NCBI taxonomy): domain Eukaryota; kingdom Metazoa; phylum Chordata; class Aves; order Piciformes; family Galbulidae; genus Galbula; species Galbula dea. The sequence continues at coordinate 1,427,994 of VWZX01007020.1, read as the reverse complement.
ATTTTTCCAGGTGATTAAGAAGATCAAAGCAGAGCAATGATATAATAAGACAAAAATGCCTCTGATCTGTACAGTGGACCTCAATGATGATGAAACCTGACAACAGAAAGCAGCTCACATATCGGTAAAGCAGAATATCCTAGCACAGAGCTGTTGTTGCAATACGTGCCACAGTCTGGGAGTCGCATATAACCATACAATGAACGCATGCAGAAACCTGGGTGCTGATGGCACAGTGTGATGCACTGAAGAACAGGAGCATTTGTCAACAGTGGTCTGCCTGCACATTGACATCATATGAGAAAAACAGACCAGCTTCTCCATTAGAATATTGAAGGGTATTTCCTCAATACTCAGTTTTAAGTTTGGTATATTTAGGATTGTTAACCCAAGGGCTATTGTCTTGATGGGCTATCAGAATGCAATGCTGTTAGTTTTACTGTACTGCCTGAAATCCCAAGGGCTGTCTTTCCCATTGACCAGCATTCCACCAGTCTGTAACAAAAAACAAGTAATACCTGAGCACTCCAAGGACAGAATTCTAGCCTGAACCTGGGAAACAAACAGGATAAAACTTTCCTGGTTCTTCAGAAGGACAAAATTCAAGGAAAGAGCGAGCATCCTCAGTTCTCATCCTGATTACCGTGTCTTAGCACATGTCACTCCAGCCAACTTTCTGAGTAGCAACAGTTTGTGCCTAGCCCTATCTGGGAAGCTCTATCCATCCTTTCTGGAGCCAGTTTGTCTGTTTTTCCTTGTGGTTCCTCTGACTTTCATCCCCACCGAGCATGCTGAGTAATTTTCCTTGCATTTTTAACCTCATGCAGTCTTTGCAAAGGAACACGTAGCTGAGAAGACACAAGTTAGTATTATCAGTGATACTATGCATGCACTCTGATATGCTGTGCTGTAGCTAAGGAGCCTGACAGCGAGAACTATAAATTAAATTAATCTGTAATGACCTGTACCTCTTTTGAGTGTGTTATATGTGTGTTCATGTGCACCCATGCAGATCTGCGTGCATGGGTATGCAACAGTTAATTTCACAGCTAGCCTGCACACCTTTGCTAAGTGCTGCCTATCTGTTCTGTTTGTCTCTTTGCTAGTTGTTCTCTGAAGAATAATTCTGGACTAAAGAAAGGTGACTTCTTTCAACTCTCTGATAGCCTCCCTCACACAAAATTATAAAAATGCAAATAACGATGATAGTGAAGGGAATTCTACTGTTTAAACTTTACAACTAGGAAACAAACACTGTTGAAAAAGCATCAAATGCCAACATATGATCATAAAAGTTCCAGGTCTGAGCACATCTACTTTCCCCTACGTTTATATACTTGTAAAAGATAATGTGTAAGAGAAGGTTCATAAACAAGGCTTCCAAAACAATCTGCCTTACTGACTTGTGCGGAGTTTGCCCTTGTCATTCAACCTTCTCAGTCATTTCTTTCAAAGTATCTTTTATTTAAAAAGTGGTTATGCACAATAGGTATGAATACATCCTGCTTCCTGGCTGCATGTCAGCAAGTTTCTCCACTTTGAGACTTCCAATGTGTGTTCATTATAATCTTTGTGTAAAAAGGTCACAGAGTATGGCCATGTCTAAACTCTTCTCAAGTTCCCATCACATTTCTAGAGGTATGTACCTCACCCAGCATCTGAAAGGCTATGAAATTGGTCTGTCAGAAACAGTTTGCTTTTCTGCATCCCTTCTACCCTCTCATCATGATTCGTTCCATAGGTATTACTGTGAAATAATCTGAGACAGAGATTACTGAAGTTGAAAGCTCTCCAGTGAAAGTTCAATGTTATTGACTTGTTGTGGTACCTAGTACCAGATTTGTGTTATCTTAGCTGCAGCTGTAGACTAGCAATCACAACAATTGTCACTTGGTGGAGCCAGATTACTCTGCAAATGGAATATGCCTTAAATGTGGCTTCTGAAAAATGTCCCAAAGTCAAGATTTTCAAATAGCGCGTTGGAGAAAGAAAGTCGGGAAGCAGGGGACTTAAATCTTTTGAGAAATCAGAGTTTTGCAGTTTTGGTTTTAGTTACTCTGGCATAGGAGAAGTAAAGGTCTTGCCAGCTTAGGGAACAATTTCCTTTTGTTAGAGTAGGGTAGAAGTGCAGTAGAGAAGCATTTGGCAACCTATTTGCAAATGTGTAATATGTAACCCAAACTCATCTCTTTCTGGTTTTGCACAGTTTAAAGAAGTTCAGATTGTTGATGTTAAACTATGCAATCTTATTACTGATTAAATAGGTTTTTTAAAAACATTTTTTCCATCTCTCTCTGAAATTCTCTTAATACAAGTGATGTATTCACAGCCTAAAACACAGAATACCTTAAGAGGATAAAATGAGAGGTGCCAAATTATAAACACCTTCTCTATACTATGCTGATTAACAACTCTTTCCCCACATTATGATTCCTTCTTTTCCTGTCCATATGTATAAGACATCTTGATTAAAGAAATGGTATTAGTAAAAGCTCCTCTGGCTTCTGATTTTATGTGATATTTATTGCAATTCTTGTAACAGAGCTTAGGGAATTTGCATCACTCTCTGCCATCTTGATCTTTACTGATCAAGAGTTATTATTGAGACTATATGTTCTGTCTGGCATTTTTGTATATTCTTACTATATAATTTTTATTTGCACTAAGTTACTCCAAACCAGCAAGATAAGGCTAGATGACAGGTTTAATTTTGAGGACATGTCCTGACTGGCATATAAACACAATCTTACCAGTTCTTTCCATAAAAGAGAGCTCTTTTTCAGCTGGTGACCCTACATGCCAGAAAAGGCTGGTTGGCTTGGTTTGCAGTCTGTCAGTGGGTGTATCTTACTAGTGACACAGAGGAGAGAAGCCAGAGCACTGGGGGACGGCAGTATAATGCCTGTGCCCACCTGGAAGGGTATGTCCTTCCATGATACACTGAATCAGACAATGGTCGGTATTTTCATGTTCCTCAGATACTGACAAGCCTGGCAGAGTCTAGCTGTAACAGGTGCTATCCTATCATATACAAAGGTGAGACAGAACAGGAACTGCTTGTGTTACAACTTTGAAGTTTAAGTACAAAAGAATATTAAGGACATTACTAAGTTCTACCTCAGACTTCAGAGATAGTTGATTTACTCAACTGTTTCTGCATAAATCCCACTCTTTCAAGGTGGAGGAGCACATGATCATAAAAACAAATCATACATGATTAACAATTTAATTTATTACTATGGGCAGCAATAGGACTTTTATGAAGAATTAAAAACTACAGTATTATCCCTCAGAAAGCAAACAGAAGAAGTAAAAGTTATACTTGCATGTAAAGAACAGACCACATTACAGAGAAAAGCAGAATGAAGTTGGTGATAAAAATTAACAAAGGTCAAACAGAACAAATAGGACCAAATGAAATAAAAAAGTGACTTTCCCATATACAGCCAGGTACATGCTCAAAGATTAAGTAGAGGTGAGATAAAAATAGATCATTGGTTCTACATACCTGGAATAGCTGGAAAGAGAATGTGTGAAAGCACAGGTCAGGTAGATATCAGTATTTTCAGCCAGTAAGTTAACAGCTTTGTCCCTCTTATGTGAAGCTGAGGACAGGGTTAGGATCTGTGCCAAGGATGGGAGGAATAGCCCCACAATTGGCCACGGAGATCAGGGAGGCTCATGGAGCTGAAGTTCAGGCTGGAGAGGTCTTCTATTTGGCCTGGGCCAGTTTGAGCTCCCCTACATTTTTTGGGAAAGTTACTGTGTCTTGGTGGCAATGTGAAATTCAAGTTTGTTAAAGGAGGAGTTAATGAACTATGTTTCTGTGTGGTCCCATGGAGCTGAACAAACCAGGACATAGTGCAGAAACTCCAGACGGTCTCTTAGGTACAGTGATGAGATGGGGTTAGTAGTGTAAGGCCATGCAGAGTATTGAGCTTGGGGTTCAGATGGGGTAGAAAAGACCAGTAATGGCTGTGTGACCCAGCCTTCAACACGATTTTGAAACCCTTCTAAACCCAGGAAGGAATGAAGAGTGGCAGTTGTTCCTTTCTCTAACCCTCATGCAACTCCTGTCCGTACTAGTCTTCTTGACTAAGTGGGCCAAGTGCAAACCTAGTTTGCCCCAGGGAGAGGTTGAAGGGGTTCCTCACGGTCAGTGCAATGCCAGATCCTTGCCTGCAGGCTGCGCAAGAATTGAGCCGGAGCCTCAGCTCCCGGAAACCAGAGCCCTCATGCTGACGTGTGGCCAGCCTCCTGCTGAGCAGCAAGGTTGGTGCCAGCCTCGCTGATAAAAGAGCTCACTGCTGCGTGCCACAAACACGATCCCTCAGATTAGCTCTTAGGGATGTTCAGAGTGAAGGCAGAAAAGAATGGGGCTCTAAGAGCTATTTGAGGTCTGTTCCCACCTCTAGAGGGTCTGTGATAGATATCAACAAGTTTCATAACATCTTGTGATTGTATTTCCAAAACCAGGTTTTGCTTTGTTCTAGCTGAAAGTGTTTTATCCTCCTGTTTTCATACCCATGCTACAGTCACAGGGTAAACTGCAACATTGTATCTGAAGAATATCTGAGTTGCAGTATCAAGAAAGTTACCGGAGAGAGGAATATTTACACAAAACATCTAATTCAGTTGGAAAAGCAGCTTTCTCTCTAACCCAGTTTGAAACATAATCTTCCAAGCAGCTCAATGTGCAGTCACGAATGAGGATCCAAAGGAAACAACTACCTGAAATTCTCAGTGCACTTCTCTGCCTAGACCCTTCAAAAAGACAAGCTGAGCCTGTCTGCAAGGCTCAGCTACAAAGCCTGTAACTGGCATTTGCATTGTGAATATGACACTGATTTCAGGCAAAAAATCCCCTCCTACCTCCCTCACCCATGTCCACACCATGTGCTGCAACAACCATGGAGTGGTTCAAAAAAGTCTGTGCAGAATCAGACTATAATTACCCTGGCCCTTGGAGAAGTTTTGACAGCAATCTTGATGCATCAAGACTCATAGCCAGGCTGTGTTTCTCAGCAGAGAAATTTTAGATGATAAATGGCTCCCTATTCATCAGAGTGTCTGTCACAAAAGCTACCACTTATTGCCTAAGTGCAAATCAACATTCACAACATAATGCACCATCCTTTCCATGTGGGAAGGGTCCTGGCATTTTAGACAACTGAGGTGCAGACACTCTGCCTTGCTCTACAGCTGGAATGGTCTGACCAGGCACCCAGCCTGCTAGGCATACATTATAGGCTGCTGTTACAAAATCAGGGTTCAGTAAAAAAACAGTTTATTTTGTTTCATTGTGACTGTGCATTGGGCTGGTTGGAACATGATGATTCAAACTGGGTTAGCTAGAAGGTTGGCTTTCCAACCAAAGGAGATGCTTTGTAAAACCTAGTTCCTCTGAGTTTTTGCTCGCTTACAGAGGCTCTGTGCCAAGAGGCTGGGTGGTTTGGAATGCTGTGACCCAAGGCAGCAGCAGTCTCTGCTCAGGTGCACATCATGGCAAGGAAACACTCTTTCATCCTGAATCATCAGCAGGGATCACAGGCAGCCTCCAGTTGCTGTTGCTTCCTTTGTTTTTCCAGATTTCATTTCTGGTCTTCTATGGCTCTTTTTTAAAAAGGGATTGTTGTCTATGCTTGATTTTTCATGCTATCTGAGCATCTTTGTACATTTCTTCCTATTGCCTTTTTTTGCTGACTAGAGTTGTCATCTCTGAAATACCACAGTAGGGCCATATTCAGATCTTCACACACTCTGCAAGTGTCTTCCCTTCCCAGTGGCTCTACTAATGGTAATGGGACTCTCTGTGGAGGCAAGAATGACAGATTTGGAGGCAAGAGCCATGCAGAAAGGTGCAACTCAAGTGCCCTTAGGGCCTGTACCTGCTGTCCAGGCGACACAGACCTCACCACGTACACGCAATACAAGGATCGCTTCTTCACCAACACCTGACACAACTCTCATCACAGTCCACAGACCTGTATAATTTAATATGCTTTGAGATTAATGATGCCAAGGTCATACCACTGTTCTTTCCTGCTAGCACTTCACAAACCCATTTTGTGGGTACAAATATCCACCTCAGCTAGACTGAGATGGATCTCTGGTCCTTAGGCTTTTACTGGTTTTATCCAGTCAGCACAGCCAAGCAGAGCTGACCAGGGAAAAGATGTGCTCTTACTCTAATATAGCTTAAACTGGTACCTAGTTCATCACTGTAAACTGATTCAGACCACAGGCAGAATCCCCACACAACTATTTGTGCCTGTTCAACAAAGTGTAACCCATACACAAAATTCAACAGGGTCAAATTTGCCAGACAAGTTCTTGCTGTCATGAGTAAGCCCAAGTCCAGGGGTAAAGGTATAGCAAGACTGAGCTTTTAAACCTTTTGCTGTATTTGTTGTGCTTTGTAAAATTGGTGAAAAAGGCCAAAGTTCTCTCATTGAAAAATAAATAACTTCTCAGTGTTTTACGCTCGCTTTAGGAAAAAAAACAACAAACCCCAAACAAAAAAACCAAAACAAAACAAAACAACCCATAAACCCCAATGTTTCACTTAGAAAGATCTTCACTGGAACAAATTATGGGGATGGCTGACTCTTAGATGCTTGTTTCCTTACTTGTTGCAGACTGCAGGTTACCATATTTGCACTTAAAAATCATTAAAATACTGATGCTCCAATGCAGAAGCAGAAGAATACATTTCTCTATTAGATAAATCATTCTACACTTAGATTTACACAGAGGAGGGAAATGGAGATTTTTATTCAACCTCTTCTTTCAAGAAGGGGAATTCAAAAACAGTTTCAAGTCTTGGGTCTTATATTAGTCATCAGCTACTTTGTATTATACAAAAATTATTCCTGGCCCTGAAATTATTCAGTGGCCCTGAAATGACAGAGGGGTTAAAAAAGGAAAAATTCAGTATAAAGCACCCAGTATCCATTTCAGGGACATGATGTAAAAAGAGGGAAGGCAGCAAGCAGATTTCCTAATACAATAGTATTACATCAACTTCTAAAATTAGGGCCAAGAAAATTAAAGCTCAGAATGTGCTTTTATATTCAGTGCTAGACTACTTCAATTCTAGTCCAAGAACGATGCAGTCCTGAGCTATCCCACAGCTTGCAACAGCAGAGAAGGGCAAGGTTTTAATAACTGATCCTTAATTTATCCAATATGAAAAATCTGCTCCTTCTCACAAAAATATATGAGTTTTTTGCAGTACTTTCAGACTGACAGCAGTTTCCATTCTATGGAGACCACTGACATCCACCCAGAATAGCACAGTCCTCCTCCTTACAAGACTTTGGCACCTGACCTCTGATCCAAGGGCAAGAGCTATTACTGCATCCTGAGAAAAAAAATGCCCAGAAGTCAGCATGTATATATGTGTGCCACAGGAGTGAAGGCCAATTGGTCAGTGCAGACAAATGTTCCCTATAACTGATCAACCTTAAAATGTACATTGAGCAGGGAAAGTTTCATCTGCAGCAGACACAAAACATCAACAGCTCAGAGGGGCTCATTTGGCTTTGCAGAACTCAAACATCTTAACTCTGAGGACTAAGTCTCTTCTGAAGCCCAGAAAAAGGGAAAAAAAAATCTTCTTTTATGAAAATGTAAATATGACTGGGATCAGCCTCCTGGAGCTATGGAGACATAAAAGTGCAGCATTTCAGATCATGAAAGTGATTCTGAAACCCAGCTTATTAGTCCACCCTCCTGTCCTGTCCTAGACACTTGTCTTGTCTTGACACTTCCTGGTTAAAATACTTACCATCACCTTCCCTTCTTTACCAGCATAAACAGAAAAGATGAAGAAGATTGCTAGCTTGTTTTGAAGTTGAAATGCTCTCATCATGCCCAGTCCAGGAAAAAGCCCCACGTGTATGGGACTAATGGAGCACGTAGGTGCTTTCAACTGTCTGAAGCCAAGGCTAGAAGAAGATCAGATTAGCATGGCTAGAAATGTGACAAGGCATAATTAACACTGGATGGTTACTTCATTTCACTATTGATTTTTTAAACTATAATTTTAAATAAAAATCAAATTTAGAAGAATCCCAGCCCTTGTACCCCAAGTGGTCTCTGTGTGCCCTTTCCACCCTGGGTTCAGACCTGCAGCCAAGCCCCAGTGCCAGTGCCTGAGCACACCTTGAATGGCTTCAGGCTCACTTGGCTGCATGCCCATGAGTTGCTTGGGGCATGAGGTGATTTCACCACAGATGCTCCCAGCCCAATGTGTTCCCTTGCCCTCAGTGTAGGGCAGCCTGGAACTCATTTGTCCTTGGCTCCCAAAGTGAATACTCAGCCCCAGAAGACCTTTAATTCAAAGAGCAACCAGCACCTATTTTTCTGTGTAGGGTTTTGGGGATACGGACTGGAAATGGATCTGCCCAGTTTGGAGTCAGGCCCATGCTGAGTGCAAAGTTGAGCAAAGACAAGGTCTGCAGGGAGCTCAAACCTCTCCCTTGGCTAGAACAACTTCTCCCACAGACTCTCATTTGTCCCTTGGGTCTTGGCAACAATACTGACAACTTGCAAACTCTGGTGACAGGGTACTGCTGAGAACAGAGAAACAAATGCTGGGGTTTCATAACAACTGGATGCCTATTTTAATCCTACAGACTCCTGACAGAGAATACTTCTGAGCTTTGCACACAGGCTTCAGAGGTAGCATGTCTGTGCCTGTTGTTACCACTCTTTTTCTCCAGGCAGACCTTTGTGACCATCTCTGTAGCTCTGTAGTTCTTGACTTGGTGAGTAGAAGTCTGCTCTGGTGCCCCTCATCCCACCTCTGGTGTCAGCAGGACATCCAAGGAAGGCTCATGCCTCAAGAGTACATTTCCTCTGCACAAATGCTGCATTGAAACGTGCGACAGATGTCAGCCTCTGCCCCACCTGTCAGTTAGGGGAGATGAAGGCCTGTTTGTCTTCCCCTGCTGTAAAGGCTTGGATACAGGAAAGCAGCAGGATGTATGAAGCAGAGAAAAGGATTCCCTCAGAGTTGCAGGCTGCCATGTCTCCTGAAAAGCAATCATCCTTCTTGTTGTGATGGGTGGGTGTTGGTGTGGAAAGATGCAGGATCAGGGCCTGCACAGCCCCACATACCTTAAGGTTTGCATCCAGTACTAAGGTCTGAGCATTGTGCTCCTCTTCACCAGGAGAAGCAATTGTCTCAGAGCAAGACTTTATGCTTGCTCTGGGAGCAGGACAGCCAGCTTAGGCTCTCACTGGAGACAGCGCATGTGTTCTGGCCCACCTGGGCTCTCCAGCCCGGAACACTCTCTTGCAAATGGGCCTGAAAAGGAGAGTGTAAAGAAGGGCCCAAAGGGGCTAGCAGAAGGCTGTGGCTTCTGCTCTGCAGACACCAGTGGTGGGAGCACACAACTGAGAAGGAGACTTCTGCTGAGAGACAAGGAGAGGTGGCAAAGACTGACATGTTAGAGGCTGTCCTGGTTAACCCCATGTGCTCAGCCTGAGAGGACCTAGAGGACGCATCAGTGGAGCTCCAAGGCATAACCTATACCTGTTGCTGGCAGAGGGCAAGGAAAGAATGGGGAGATGCTGGCAGCTGTTGCCTGTCAGAGTCCTCTTGAGTCTTTGAAGAGGACAGTTGTTCTTGCTCACAAGAAGTAGAGGAACCCCTGGCAAAACAAGTGTATTGAGTTAGATGTTCCCAGCCCTGCTCTGACTCAGCCCTCTGGGATGTTTGTGGTTTTGGACCTTGTAAGCTCTCTGCTGCTCACACTCACTGATTCTGCCCTGCTTTGCCAAGATGTGTTGTTTTTGAACTGTGGATTATTTTTTTGTGTCATAGTCACCAAACACATTCTTGTGTCTTTTGCGAAAGCAACTGACAGTACTTGTGATCTCTCCTACGCTTCACAGGGGCAATGAACAACTTCACCAAGACCACAGACTAGCTCTCACCTTCTGCCATTATTTACAGCTCTGACTTTGGCAGGCGCAAGATTTGGCCTCTCAAACCCATTAATTATTTCTAGCTTTGTTTTTTAAATTTGACTACACAGGATCTCAAAATACTTCACCAAATATGAGTCTCAGCTTGAAGGATACTACCCTTCCTCTCTTCCTCCCTCCCATTCTTTGCCTTCCCTCAGTTTCTGATGTTTTAGTGTTTTATCCAGCTGCTAGGAATTGTCTTATCCTCACATATCACTGTATTTTTTTTTAGGTCTTCGACTTTTTAACCTTTTAATTTCCTGGGCTACTGTTCCTTAGAGTGAAGAATATGTCTTTGAGGTTTCACTTTGGTCATGCTTTCAGCACTATGCGATTCCTCCTGCAACTTTATACACACACCAAGTTATGCCCAAGCTTTCAGTTCCATTTTAAACGTTACTTCAAGCAGTGAAGCTTTTTGCCGCTATAGTCATTCCAGTAGACAACTTCTTCCCCTTTTTGCTCCTACCTCAGAGCAGGGAGATATCAAATACTTTGCAGCTACATATAACACACTCTTTTTCCCTTTAAATATCAATTCTGTCTGGATTTTTGTTTTCTTGCAACTAGAACATTTCTCTTCAGAGAGGCACCACTTAAAGCTACCCCATATCCACTAAGCCTCTTGCAAATTCTAATTCCAATGGCATTTGGAAGATCACTTATTTGAGGTTTTGATTTGTTGATGTCTTTTTCTATTTTTTAAACTTTTTTTCCAAACACAATCCACTATAAATTGTCATGTTTTCCCTGTAGAAGGCCACTCTGGTTTTGCACAGCAGTGTACTGAACTTGTACCACTTTTCCAAGTTTGTGATTTTCCAAGGCGTCAAATGGTCAGGAAGACCTAGGATCCTTTTTTCCGTCCCTTTGGAACCTCTGACTCAGGGATTCCACAATTCTTCCAGTATTCCTTGACCTCAGAAGTCTCAAAAGCTCTCATTTTCTCACTGAGAAAATCCTTCAGATGGGGCTCAGTTTTCATGGCGAGAAAACCCTCACCACTGTCACTGAGAGGAAGAACAAACTGCAGCGATACATTCAACAGCCAGCACAGGATGCACGAGGCAGCTCACAACAGACCGAGAACACGCTCCTGCTGGCAGTGCCAGTGCTCAGGGTGGGGAGGATTGACCACCTTTATGTCCTCCTCTGCAGTGGTAAATACGTACTCAAGCAAACATACATGGCTGCAAGAATACTGCTCCTCTCCACAGATCTCATGCTACTTTTTGAAAAACACAGACTTCACCACTACAAAGCAAGCCTGAAAACATCACAGCAATGCACTGGCTGTGGGAGCAGAACTATTTCTTCCTATCAATCAGACAAGTTGTTACACAGAAAATCAGTTCCTTGCTCCAGAGCTGGTCCTGGAGGCCTGAGCAGCCCCATATCACTGCTGAATCAATGCAAACTCACCAGAGGCTTTGGCAAGACTTCATGACTCAGGTGCTTGAACTAAAAGTGCATGAAGGGATTTAATAGAAGGCAGAGAATGGATTTCATGCTCTCCCTCAGGCTCTTCAGATGGAGCTTCTGTCTTTGAAGGCAGGCCCTATTCCCATGGGCAACAGAGGGAAAAAAAACCCATGAGGTGCCAGCACAGTGTTCCCCAAAGACATGAAGCCTAGTGTGGTGAAGGTGTCCCCACCAATTCCAGGCAGAGGGAGGTCTGGGAGCTCAGCACCCATCTGAGGGCTCCCACCACCTCACATGGAAGGGGACCAGGAAGAGGAGCTCGCAGTCAGTCAGCAAATACCTATGGAAACCACTGTGAAGCAACTGCCTTAAATTGGTTTCCCATCTGGAACAGGCCAAGAAACAATTTTGGATTCAGGTACTAGGTCTTGCTTTTCTTCCTGAGGGGAATGAAAGAATTGGAGGAGAAATCCAAACTGGAAACAGATATGAGAATAGAGCAATATCTGAATGAGAAGACCTTCTCCAACAGGTAGGAGACCAAGGTATGGAAAGTGTGAAGAGATGGGAAGCCTATTGCTCTTGTCATACCACCCCATCTAGACTGGGAACAAGGCAGGAAAGAAAGGACGTTCCTGTAAAAAGTATAACTGAGTGAGGCATAAACCAAGAGCCAGTTCACTGAAGGAAATTAAGTTTGGCTGATGTGACAGTGGGGAAGAGAAAAACTTTGGCTGGGTGCCCAAGGGAGGAGAGGAGAAGAGATAAGATATGAGGCAGATGATGAAAGGGATACAGGAGGACAGAATTATGAACAGGGTAGAGCCAGTAAAACATTGTGCTCTGGGTCCTACTTTTCCCATTCCAGCAGCTTGGAAGTGTGCGACAGATCTGAGGAAAAAGCCTGCAACAAAGAGAAGGAGACACCAGGACCACTTTTCAGTTATAAGCTTTTTCTTTTTTAGAATTCAAGCTTACACAGTTATCTATGCCCACTATATTCATAATTACATTTTTAATATCTGCATACAAAAGCTATGTAAAAATTATTTTCTTCCCCCAAATATACAAATTTTCTCTTTAGATAGTTTAAAACATTTGTGATCACAGATTTTTTTTTAATATATTTTACGCTGAAAAAATATTACCAATCTAGCATAACTCTTAACACTGTTTGCAAAAAAAACCCCAAACCATCGTCCAAGGTACTTTGTTTTTTACCTTATGGTGTAATGTTTGCCTTACCCTCAGGGCATGAAATTTGTATAAAAAATAAAACAAATAAGCAAAAGCCACAAACCTCATAGACAAGGAAGTCCTCCCAACCAACTTCATAAAACCAAATAAACAACCCAAACCACTCTTCTCTTCCAAAAAATTTTGAATGACTGATCTGATGAATTCATGAGCAAACTAAAACTGCAGAGTGCTAAGGAAGTAGGAAAAAAAGAAATTCCAGTATGTCAGCTAGTTCATGCCCCGATACTATCTTCACCAACATTAAATGTGTAATTAAATAAAGTGTCTTTTAATGTTTTACATTGTGCTCAGTAATTTACATAAATTTAATCTACACCCTGGTGCTGATGTAGATTTACATTTGATTGTCTTGTGCATAAACAAGGTTAGCTTTTAGAGAAGGTAAACTGTGCAATGGACAGTCACAAACAACTTATTACCTGCACAATATTGCTTTTTGAAGGCGACATCAGTCAATGTGGATACACACAAATAATGCATACTCTTTGCATTTGCTAACATCTATACGACACACTAAAACTTTGTGATAAGGCCAAACCTTTTTTTTTGTTTGTTTTTAATTTTAAAGCAAAAATATACCATAGTAAAAAAATGCACTCACAATGTTTTGAGTCTTTAAGTGGAAAATAAATCTCTATCACACTAGAATAAAATTCTCTCTATAAAATTCAAATACAGATCACTTCATTGCTTTATCAAAAGGAATCGGCTAGCAATCATTTCCAGATGATCACAATAACAAGACACGTTAAGAGGCCCTGTCACCTCTTCCTTTGTGAAAAGGTAAATGTCGAACACTTTCCGTTGCTCTCACAGTGAGAGGAATACGTTCCTTGGTTGTGGATTTTGATTCTGTCAATGAAAAAGGTTTAGCCTTAGGAATGCTGGCTACATCTCAAAACCGTAAGACTGATTTTTATAATTTATGATTCATGCAGCAAGAAGTCAATATGACACATACAGGTTAGAGTTCCATAGAATAAAAATACATCACTAGCAATGACATGCTCCGCTTGTGATCAACAGCCTTGTCTTGGCAGATTTCTGATATAAATGGTCTTTCTGGACAGTTTTTCTTCTCTTTCTGATGCCTGCCTCTAGAGAAGCAAGCAGTCCTCTCAAGGGTGATTTTGGACCTTGAAAGTCTAACTCTAACATCTACATTTTGGCAGAATGTAAACAAAAATCATTATTATGCACTATATATGTCATTATAAATATCATAACTTAACTGAGATTACACATGAAATGAATATCTAAATGCACGTTACTCAGGGCAAAACCATGAATAGTGACAATCGGGTTTGACAGGAATCATCTTCTATGTAAGACCCACATGTAGACCACAATGCAAACATGAAGAGTTACGTGGCACCATCACGAATGAGATTCTGGACTGCACTAGGAAGTGCATGTTTTTTATTTCACTCAGAAGGCCAGTTACTACAAACAGTGCTGAATGCACTGCTGGTATCTGCCACTCAGATGGTCAATGAAGTGGCTCAATCCTGCAATGGCTTGAGACAACCGATACTTAAAAACAAGTTAGTCTTTGCAGAACTAAGGTCAGTATCCACTGGTAAGAGTCTGCAAGAGCATCCTCATGTGCTTTAGTTTTGCTCTCATGATCACATAAATCAGCAATCGTACTGAGGGTGAATGAAGTCACACAAAGAAAGACTGTTAGGAGATCAGAGGCCATTAGATGTCAGTACATCAAATCTGTCAAACTAAGAGCTTGGTCTTAGTTTTCAATTGAGGAAGACTACTAATATCCCTCTGTTAATCAGTATAAGACTTCATCTCAAAAGCTAGAAAATTATGTTGACATATGTCCTTTCTGCTTAGAGTGCTGCCGAACCTGTCACAGTTGGTTGCCTGATTTTAGGCACTTCAATCCATCTGCAAACACCTAAAGAAGGAGAACTGATTTTCTGAACCCTGACTAAGCACAAACCCAAACTGCACCAGCAATGTGGAAAGTCAGGCTATTAGCTTGCATGCCTAAATGCAGCTTATGTGCCTGAATTCAGACATCCATTTATGCAGGCTGTTCTAAAACTTTGTAACTTGCCACGGTAGATCTTGGGGTACAAGCTCCTACATGAGCAACAATTTTTACAACAGCCAGTGTTAATTCTCAGCATTGTCTCAAACTACAGTTATGTCCAGGGTGTTTCAAGTTCTTTCATCTTCTTGCTGCTTCCCCAGGTCAATTCAGTAATTCCCACATTTTTTTCTGATCTTTATACAGTCCTGACAATCCAAGTGTTCAAAAGCCAGTTATTAGGGCCCCAACAGTTACAAGCTAAGTCACCACCGGCTAGCAACTTCCCACCTAAATAATTAACATTAGGCTACTGATTTTCCTTCTACCCCAAAGGGTAAGACTTGCTGACCTTAATGACAGACTGAACCTCTCAAGCAGCAGCACAACTCCAGGAACTGAAGCTCTGAAAAATACATGAAGCATCACGGACCTAGTAGTCAGATCACTGTGAATACTACTAGGAGACTTCTCCTGGGTCTTATGTGCTGCACAGTCAAAAGCTTGTATGCTAACTCAAGCTCACATTTAACAGAGAGGTGAGATAATTGCACTGGCTTCGGGAGGAACTCCATGCTTAGATCCATATCAGAACAGAGCACCGAAAGACACGATTCTCTTTTCTTTGAAAGCCATTGTGGGTATAGATGCAAGCAATGGCTCAGCTGGTTTTTTGCTTTCCCTATGCGCTATCAGTTCCCTGTCAAGCCACCTTCAGGTCAGATATCTAGCACTGTTTACTGACTACAGATGCTGCTCATCTGAGATTCTACACGAGCACATGTGAGTTCATCACATTGTCTGGCCTCTTGTTCCAGAAAGCTAGAAAGTTTCTAATTCCTTGTCCCCAAGACATAGTACTCTACAAGGAATTTGGATAAAGACTGATGATGATAACACTTATGCTTTAAGACAGACCAAATACATATCACAACAGAGGTTCATCAACTTCAGGAAACATTTAAGAACACATTTCCAACGGTCTGTCTTCATTGCTACATGCAAAAAGCCCTAAACACCCCCTTGTGTTTTACGTTCTCACAAAAATTATGGGTACAAACCCCTAAGTGAGAACATCAGTGCTCACAACTGATCACAGGCGCATATGGTATCAAAAACCAGGATTCCATATCCCTGAAAACATTGTCAATAGCATTCCAGATGCTTTATCAATGATGCAGGGAAAGAGGCGTTGAAAGAATTTAACCCCTGACAAACACAAGCGTTCCACCTGCAAGATAAGATTTCCTGAGTATCATGTTTTCATGAGGGGATAAACATGTAACATATGGGTTTAGATATGGGCCATGAGCTTTGAAAGTCAACACAACCACCCTAACAATGCCCACTGACTTGCCAGGCAAATGTATCAATAAATATCAGAGAAAGAAAATGGTACAAATGAATGTACAACATGAAAGAATGCAGGGAATGAGGAAGTGCAAAATACATGAACTATGTCTCTGGTTCCCAGGAAGAACAGAAGGATGCTTTTGATGTATCATACAAATTCAGAGTATGGTTTAATATCAAGTTTATAAACCCCAGGTACAACATCCCTGAATGGAGATGGATGACAGAGAGGAACCTCTACCTACAATGCCCTCATCACCGGCCTCCAAACATTCCAGGACTGTGAGTACTGGCTTGCACATTTTGGCAGCAGGACATTCTGTCTTTGCTCAGTTTGGTTCCTGCTAGTGCAGTTAGTGGAAATAAATTAAAGGAATCAAGAGAGAATCTAGCCAAATGAAACACAGAGACACCAAGGAAGGAGAACCTAGCTGATCAACATACATAAATGCACACACTCACAGCAGAGGGTGAGAAAAGAGAGACAGAGAAGATAAAAATATGGAGATACGTTTAAGACATCTGAAGATCTGTAATTATATATATATAAAATTATATATAAGTGCATATAAACTTTATATATATATATACACATAAACCAAAAGATTACTGCCAAGCAACACTATTCATATTACTGTGATAATGCTGTACAGTCTTGAGTGTTGTCAATAACACAGTTGGTTTCTGTCCCATCTGAAGGTCACCCCGCGTGTCGTCTTCTCCTTGTCCTCATTCTGTGAGCATTCATATCCCTGAATAACCCCAATGAAAGCTTGCTATCCTGACAGACAGCCTTATCCCTCAGAGCTACAAATTTTCTATGAACCTCAGAAAAAGCAGACCTCTTCACTCTCAGAAAAAGCACCTCAGAGGATCAAATTTCCCCCTTACTCCAACAGACCTTCCAGTGAAGTTACCTGGAGTTAAAAAGTAGTAAGAACTGAAGTATCTTACTTATACACATGGAATAAAAAAAAGTCAGTCCCTTCTAACACACTGCACTCTTTTAAGTACTTGAGTTATGGGGCACAGTTAAACCGTATCTGCTGGAACAATCCTCAGACAATGACTGTGATGATGGTGAAGATCCTAGATCATAATGGTGAGTATTACAATAGAAACAACCATGAAGATCAGAAATTTCTTCTGATTAATTGGTCACTTGTGCCCTGCAAAATGAGGTAATACTAGACAGACTTACCAGGGTCAAATTAACAATAGCTACTAACTTACAGGCCAATTTATTTTCTGCCACTTCAACTTCTCTCCCATATTTTCGAAGCAACGATGTGTGTGAGCTGGTGACTACGCAAGTGCTGGTGAATGAGATAAGTCTGCTTGTATTTTCACCGTTAAGCTGTCAAAAGCATTCACAGCAAAGGACTGAAGAACAAATTGCAATAGTCACAAGTACCCGCATTAAAGGGATGGTTTCACCCATGTGTATACAACAGCCCTCCCGGCAACCCCAAATGAAAACCCAAACAAAAACCCAACCCCACATCAAGAAACAGAAGAGCACAAAAGAAGAACAAACAGAGGTGAGAGGAGCTGGGCAATGGGATGAAATGACAGCCAGTAGTGCGACAGGGGTGCGGAGAACCCGCTCCAGTCTCTTTAATCCTCAAATACTTCCAGGAACAATGGAGGGAAGAGTTCTGTGGGGCACTCCACCTTCATGTGTAGGAAGCGGCTGGCATGGCAGGCTCCGATCATTCGCAGGTCTGTCACTTTCATCAGCAGTTTTGGCCAAAAGTGTGCAACATGGTGTTTTCTGTAATTAATGTAGTGTTCAAATGCCAGGAGGAAGCCCTCTTGACACTTTTCTATCCTCTCAATGCAAACAAGGCCTGGACGATCTGTAGACAACAACAACAACAAAACAAACAAACAAAAAAGGAGTTATCAATATTATGTACTTTAAAAAATTCCCAATTATAAATCAGGAAAAATAGGACGATTCTGTTGTTAGGAAAGAAAGAAGGAAGACCAAGGACATTTGGCTTTGCCATAAACAACAACTTTGACCCTGGATACCTCAATTATCAGTACCATCCCTGTTAAAACAAGGAGATAATCCTTCCTTTCTTCATCCTTTGTTTGCTTTGCCCATTTATAGTGTAGCTGTTTGGGAAGTGTTTCCTTAGAGTGACTAAAGCATTACATCCCTGTTCTCAGCTAAGGCTTCTATCTATATCTTTCTGCAAAAAAACTAATAAAGAACTAAAAAAAATTTTTGTTAGATATGTGAATTACAGTTCTTTCCTATCTGTTTCTTTACAATCTGACCAGTGCTTTGACCAAGCTCTGATCCAGATGTGAGCTGCAAAGGAAATTGTTATGGAGCACCAAGGAACAATGAAGAAGTAAAGTCTGGCTGATCGTCTCAACTGACACCCAGATGGGCACTGGGTAAGCTTTCGTAAGTTACTCTTCAGGAGACACTTCAGGGAAAGTAGGTCCTCTGAACTGCCTTCTGAAACACCAATTCATGTATCACTGTGTAGGGAAATGAAAAGAAATAAAAATATTTTGATTGGGAAGGTCAAGTTCTTTGTTGTGATTAATGTGGAAACCTTTCTGTCTTGGATGCAGTTAATGCTTGTAAATCACTGGCTGTGTATTGTTACTCAGTGACCAATCTTCAAAGTGGTCTTAAAATCTTGGCAAACATGCCACTGCCCAAGAATGGAATTTCCTATTTGGGCTGGCACAGCCTGTGGAAGCATATTTGAAAACATATGTGATTTGAGAATGTTAGAAACTTTTTGAAAATCATACAAAATGGTCTCTGCTGCTTCTGCATCATGCCACCAAGAGATAGCTGCAAATAGTCACAGTGTGGAAGAATAGCACAGTTCCCAAATGCCCTTTAGCAAACAGTGCTGCTGTTAAGTAGGAAAACAAGATGGCAGGTCAAGCTAAGCATATGAGACTGATAAAAATGTGTGTGAACTGTACTTCCTGCTCAGTGCATGACGGTACCTAGGGGAAGGGGGAACTTACTGCAAGGACAACTGTTGCTCAATCACCAGGTTTTCACTCGAGGAAAACTGGCTCATAACCAGATCTGATTTCTTTCTGATGATCATCCCCGTCTCCTCTCTAAGTACAAAACTGAGCATGATGTGCTACCAAAGCCACTTTAATGCTCATCTCTCAGAATTAACATGCATTTTTTTCCTAATGCTTACCAAACTGATAACAAGCTGCACTGGGATTTTGAGAGATTTCTCCCACATTACTCTAGTCAGCACAGCAAAACCTAACATACCCTTTTCCTTTTAAAAAGAGGTTTGCAACAAAGACTAAAGAGTTTCAAAATGGTTGGGATCCCAATATACTTCTTTTCTCACCTGATGACATGAGCAGAACAGCCTGAAGAAGGGCAACCTCGGTGTCATCCAGGTTAAATGAAGAAAGAGACATGCCCAGGTCAAAAATGGCATCAGACACCACGCCAAGACCCCCATTTTTTAGCTGGCCCCTCGTCACTGCCATCTCCCCATTTAGTGTTAAAGTCTCACTCTCTGGGTCATAGCGGACTGCTGCTCGGAGGGACATTATCTCCATACAGCAGCCTTTCAGAAGGATGATCTGGTCTTCACATGGCAGCTGCAGAAATTACAAACAGAAAAGAAAAAGATATGTTTTCAAACTGAGTTGGATTTACAACTACAATAAATCCATGAGCATGAAGTTGCAGTTCATACTCCAGAACACTACCTCCCATAGTGCAGCTACCCTCCAAATGTGCTGCTGACCGACTGCACTGCACAAACCTCCAAGGCCTGCATTCTGGCTTTCTGAACCTGCCAGCACTTTAACATCCCCACATACCCTTAGGAAATTTAGTGATGACACAGCTGTAGACAAATGGTCCCGGTCAAGATACTCAAAGCAAACCAAGCCGGTTCGAATGATGCAGAATATTTAACGAAGTGCAATTAGTGAAGGAGACCTGTCAGGTTGGTGGTAACATACACTATTGGTCTTCCACCAGGGTTGGATCTAACTGAGACGGCTGAAGTGGTCACTGTACTCAGCTGTTTACCCTTCTCTTTTCTGTTCCAGAGCTCCCTCAGCTTACAGCTTAGCACAACAGAATAAACTATAATTGGGGCTGGTACAGACCTCAGTCATCGTAGTTAAACTCACTGCCAGCCATGCTTATTTCTTACCTGAGCAGAGGAAAAGAAAGACATGTGGGAGGGTCTGTAGAAAGGGACTGCTTTTTAAATAAAAGGAATGAAATATACTTTTGTATTGAGAAGATACCTCAATCAGTGGGGCCTTACTCTTAATTCTCAATGCCAATTTAAACAACAGACCTTAGTAGGCTATATTTAGCCTAGTAAGGCTGATCTCTCTAGACTTCCTACATTATCCCTGGACAGACAGAAAATCTATGGTATAGCTCCAGCTTTTACACTGGTCCATAAGCTGTGATCTTCGGGACATGTGGCTAGACACTGAAAAAAGTAAGCTGTCCACATTGGTGGAAGTAGGTTCTGTATTTATAAAGTATAACCTGGATGCTGACACATTAAGAGAGTGTGTTCTGTAAAGCATGTCTTTATGTTTTCAGAGGTAATTCAATAACATCAAAACCTACTATTTTGAGACTGTCACTAGATGAACAGCAAAGGTCACATATATGAAAAAAACCTGATTTCTACTTGGCTTGAAAGAAGGAGGCAAAAATCCACCAGTTTCTGATCCACATAAAGTTATTATATTTACCTGATTTGCAATTCAAAATGAAAAAAACCCCACCAGTTACAGGTTTACATAGTAACTGTGTACTCACAAAGCAAGCACATTGATTTGGTGTAAGATGATGCAGAGTGGATCGCAGTTACCTAATGTAGGTGAAAAGCAGTTCCCTGTTAGAGGAAAGTTTTAATCACAAAGCAAGGCAGAGTCAGAAAAATGAGCTGAATCATTTTTCCAGCAATGCCAACCTCAGGTGTAAAGTGTTTGAAACACAAGAAAAATGACTCATCCTGTTCAGGGCAAATCACTCTCTCTTCAGATCACACTGAGCTCAGCAGCAGTGTGGGGAAGGTTGCACAGGCACAGTGACCGTCTGTTACCCAGTGACAACACCACTGTTTGACTGCTGAGACTGGAGTAGGGCAAGACACAAAGTAAGAAATAAGAACAANAGAGGAGAGGAGAGGGGATCAGACATAGGAATAAGCAACTGCAGAGAAAAAAAACAACATGAAAGAAAGGGAGAAGGGAGAAGAAAAGAGGAATTAAGAAAAAAAGACTAAGGAGAAGGAAGAATGGTCGAAAAGGAACAGTTAACAGTAGGGAAGATATTTGTGATACTTCAGCTGTTTTGTTAGTGAGCCATTAAACCAATGAGAATTTTTCTTCCTACGTGAATTTTCTTAAAACTTCTTTCTGGTAGTGGTAATCTGAATATGCCTGTCCTTCACCTGCTTTCTTAATTCTGAAGGACACACAGGGTCACCTGTTTCATGAATGCCAACCCTCAGGTCTTATCTGCCAGTAGCAGTAGTTTCCAGAGACAGTGGGCTCAAACGTCAGCTCTGCGCAGGTTTCCATGCTACCTATGCTTATCACTTGAGCATCATCACAACTAGAGCACCTTCCAGGAGTGGGGGCAGCAAATGTGACTGATTATCTGCCACGTTGTCCTTTCCTTCTCTCTCTGTAGGGGGAAAAAGGAAAAGGCAGGAACCTGCTCACCTCAGCAGTACACGCGGGCACTCAGCACATGTATAATGCAGGACCATGGAACTGAGCTGAGCTGAGCTACTTAGAGGCTATTTACACAGCTTCACACAACATGGAACCACTGATGCTTGTGGCACTTAAACTCACAAGAAAATAATTAAAATGGTCCTCAGTTTTCATCTCCTAAGTAGAAAGAAATGCAAGAAAGAAATAACAGCAGAAACGCTGAGAAATAAATGAAGTTTTTCTTATACTTTGATTCCTCTGGGATTCAATTCTTGCTTTGAGGCATGGGCCAATGAAGACTAAGCTGGGCACTCCCAGGGCATTGCTGGCTTGTGCATGTGTCCAAAGAAGAGAGAAAGAAGGAGAAACAGTTGTGAATCCGTAAGTAGCCATGGATGTTCCTTGTCACGTCACTCCTTCACAGAGATTTACTACATAGTCTGAGCCTCTGTGGAAATTCAAAACTGAGATAATGTTTAAATGCTTTACAGGTCCTATAGGAGAAAGAAGGGATTTTTCTCACAAAGAAAACCACAGCCCATAGAGTCTTGCTTCTAAGGAAAATATATGAGTTTAAAACTGTAACTGAAATTGTTACCAGGACAGTGCCCCTTCAAAAAGGAGCAAACATTTGTCATTTTCTTTATGCTACAGCAGGAACTATATGACAACTGGGAGGACAGCCATTCTATTCCTTTGTGTACAGGAGGAGTTGTCCTTAACTCTGCCACCAGACCTTCCTGTATACAGGTGTCAGGTTTATACAGCGGCTAAGCTATAAATAAAACCTGTCGTAGCTGAGCTACATAACCTACGGAGGTCATGCCCAAGGCCATCATGACTTCTTCATCCGTGCTTCCTGCCTGGCTCAGACACAAGTGGGCCCAGAGTAGCCAGGAGGGGTAGGTGGGCACTGCAGTCTATGTATGACTGGCAAAGCTTTCTAAATTAAAATAACTACCTTGATATGTCACTGTAACTTCCCACCAATAAATGTTAAATCAGAGGAGACAGATTCTCTCCGACACTGAGTGCTGCAGGGTCCTCTTGATCTATGGACACATTCCTTGTATTTTAAAATCATTGCTTTTTTGACTGATGGACCCAATGCTGAGGTTAGACAGGGAGAACTATTTACACTATGCCAACTACAGATGTTTACCTCTTCTTGTTCTGTAGGTCCCAGAGGACATAAATAGCTGTTCTTGACTGACCTTAAAGAAAAGCTGCCAGACACAGAAGTGTAAAAGGCTATG
Organism: Galbula dea; assembly: GCA_013399015.1. Classification (NCBI taxonomy): domain Eukaryota; kingdom Metazoa; phylum Chordata; class Aves; order Piciformes; family Galbulidae; genus Galbula; species Galbula dea. The sequence continues at coordinate 1,404,963 of VWZX01007020.1, read as the reverse complement.
TCTGCTTTAAACTGACTTCCTGACTGATGTCTAGTTATTAAGAAGAAACACTGGTCTTGAGTTAGGGAGCCCAATTAGCTCATCAACCACAGTCACTCCCATTTTGAATGTTATTCACTTGGCATTTCACCAGCAGAGTCAAGTGTTGCTCTCCAGTGTGGGAGAGCAGGCAGACACTCTTCTATGGCTGAATTTGGGATATTTCCAAATATCCCAAATGGCTGTAGGTCTTAAGGGACTCACTAGACTTAAAAATATTAAAACTATTAAGATTATTAAGACTGAAATATTCTTCCAGGCTGCAGTTCTGGTTTTAAGTTAGTAAAAAAAATATCAACTGCCATTGCATCTGATCCTTCAATAAAAATGGTACCTTGGTGTAAATGAGATCAACCTCATCTATTTTTAGGTATTTACTGTGTATTACATGTGAGTATCTACTTGGAATGACAATCCATTACTTTTCCAGACTTTTTAATGCAAAGACTCCCTGTTCAAGAAAAACATGTCACGGGAACATGAGGCAAGTGTCACTCCTGGATAGGGATGCTTTCCTGAAGCTGAAGAATTTGCTACTGCATAGACTCAACTACACAATACTGTACCTGCCAAAGAGCTAGGAAGCCCACTAGGAACTGTGTGCCGGAAGATATGATTACCTGTATCAAAGACACTTACCCTTGACAGTCTCTTTTTTTAAAATTCGTTTTGTTCAAGGCCACCTCTAAAAACACATTTGAGCCCTTAATAAACCATGATGACTTCTAGACGAACAAAATCAGGGTTTCAGTAATCACAGGAAACAGAAAACTCATGAAAATCCAGATGATTCGAGTCCCATCTATTTTCAGTCTCTAATTTTTCTGATTTTAAACACAGTGATTTTTTTCTATGCCAGGAGCATTTTGAATAGATTTTAACAACAGACATATAAATGAGGAGTGCAAGGAAGTCTTCTTACCTCACAAAACATAGGCAACTTTTTGGCAAAATCCACCACTCTTGTAATCGCTGGTGTGATAATTTTTGTAAACTGGCTGAAGGCTTCTAAATCCACTTTCCCACCTTCTGGGGCATTAACTATTGGTGCCTGCCCAATATCTTCCGGCTAAGGAGATGAACAAAGATATTTAAAGGAACAATGTCTCTTAGAGCAAGTATTTGAGACTCTACAAGTCCTGCTTGTTGATGGAAGAGACGAACAATAACACCATTCACTTGATAAGTAATGCCCATTATGCCCCAAAGCATGGAGCTGTTTGTAAGGAATTTGTGAAGGAGGTGATTGCACAGAGAAGTGGCTGACTGGCATGCCACTACCCATCCTGTGTGGGCAGCTGCATTTTTGTGTACATGTAGTTTCATCTTTGTGCCTGTAGCTGAGTATTTTGTGAGTGTAGCATATGCATTTTTTGCTTTAAAATATAGCCATGTTCTTGTTTCTTACAGGTGCTGAGAACTCTCAAGCTTCTCTAAAAGCAAAGGCAGCTGAGGTGACTTGTTACCCATGAAAAGATGCTGAGAGCTTTGCAGAACTGGACTCTTTCACCTACTTGAAGTTCTGAAATCCTCCCCAGAACAGATTTCCTGCTAGCAGAAAGCTCCAGGCAACTGCCCAGGCCCGCTTCTAAAACTAGGCTAAACCACTGATGACTAAGACTGGACTAACACAAAGCTAGTCTGGATAAAGTAACTAGAATTTGAACTTGTCTGGGTTAAGATTTTGGTTGCAAATCATCTTCTGCATGACTTCAGACCAAGGCTTCTCCAAAAGAGAGAAAAAAAATTATTTATTTTCAGGATTTCCACAGGGATATACAATGGAATAGTTTCAAGCAGAATCTGCAATGAGTATTTTTTTATTCCAACTGCACTTCAACTTGTTCACTTGATTTTAAGACAGCTCATCCATGTTACCATGTATTTTAAAAACATCAAAGCTGTTCTGTTCATTAAGTGTGGCTTTGCAGCTATAAAAGACCTGCCAACCATAATGCAGAGGTTCCATTTTGTTCACATTAGAGAGTCTGAAAATTGATAAAACCCAGAGAAGATGACCTTTAAGACTGATGGAATTCATGACATTTATATAAGGACACTTAAACACGGGAGGTGCTGAAGTTGCTCTCTATAGTAAAAAAATGTGCTTGGCAGTTTTTTTAAAGCAACATATCATAAAAGATCCTTCCACAGCTCTGTCAGCTATCTGAATCCAAATCTAACTTTTTCAAGAAAAAACTCAGCAACGTGTTAATAAAGCAAGCACCAAATGTAAAGGAACAATGAAGACTGGGCTCAATTACCTGACAGTTCCTACTAAAAAAACCTCAAATAATCCTAGTTCTAGGCTCTCTCACTTCCTCAATCTTCTGAAAATAAACCACATTGTCTGTGTTCTCATGATAAACAACCTTCATCCCTTTCAGGCAAGATGACTAAATGCTTAAAACCAAGCGTAACATTGTTAGGGAGAAAACTAAGAACACAGCATTTTCTTGGAAAAGGCTAAAGTCAGGACCACTAGCTAAAGCTAACACACTCCAGAAAGGCATGCAACTGGAGAGCCCTTGCCACCAATTCCACCTGGGGTTGACATGGCATCTTGGACTTCCCTTTCTGCGCTCATTACAAGGTGTCAGCGAGCTTCCTATGCTTGCCTTGAAACCACTGGGCTTCACCATGTGAGCACTGTGAAGAACCAGCAGGCTCTGCAGCAAGGACTGCACTGAGACCAGGAACTAGGTGTGGAAATCACAACTTGTTTCTGAACTGAATATATCACAGCCCCCCACAGCTGCCACCCCTGCCTCTGCCCCACCTATCCCTTCTTCCCTGTCACTACAAAACCTCATGCCCTGCCTCTGGGTACACTTTGCTGGAGGCTCCCCTCAAGCTGTAACTGTCTCCAGAGCTTGAAGTTCCTCAATTACCACATTTCATGTGGCACAGTTCCTACCAGCTTTCTGCCAATGTCTATTCCCAGTCTGAACCTCAAACTCCCCATGTTTTATCCCAAACCAGGAGATACTGAAAGAACAACACTCCTGCTTAAGTAACCAAATGCACTATTGCAGTGGCTTCTTGGTCTGCTAAAACCAGTCCAGCAAACTTTGCTGTGCAGTACATTGGAAAGTGCTCTCTTGCTTCTTGCCAGCAACCACTGGCTGTGGTTTCCTGACTCCAAGCTACTACAAACATGCAGCCATTCATATAGAGATTTAGACAGTGCCACTGGAGTTAACAAAACATTCTAAAAAGGATCAGTTGGTTTGAATACATAATTTCTTTTTACAATTTAACAGTGGGCTGAGATTCCCAAGGTGAATTAGGCAGCAGGAGCCTAGGCTTGCAAAAAATGAGTATTTTCTATCTGATTTGGTATATACAGACTGTAAAAGACCCCTGTGTTTTCCTAAAATGCAGTCTATAATCCCTGTTTTGTACTGTGTAAGAATTTTGCATTCTGCACTTACTTCCTTTAAAATTGATTTAGAAAAATCTAATAAATCCTTTTCTAAGGCTTAGAAACACAAATCAGTATTTTCTGATCCTTAGTTATAGGCTGAAAACTTGTCTTGTAGTCTACAATCCTAACGTGATACTGTACTTATCACTGCTTTCATTGAAATTCATTGTTCTTTGACAAATTTATTTTAATTAATGTGTTCACTCTGGAACAAGGAAGCAAAAAACCTAAATTATTAATAAAAAATATCAGCTCTCACCTAAAACTTTACATTGCTTTAACACTTACAATATATTGTATACCAGTCCCTAATGAAGATGACTGATCCTAGATATAATATATAAAAAAGATATGGTATGCATAATAGCCTGCTACTGTTATTAGAAGTAAACCAGGTCTTCTACTTTTTCTTATCACAGCACATTAAAAGTATCCAGCTGAGTAAGCCCTAACCTAGCAATACTGTTTAGATTTTGAAATACATGGTCTGATCAAACACTGAGCTTCAGGCAAGAATAAGCAAGTAGCAATTCTAACAATCATACTTTCTTCATAAATATCAATACAGTGCAGGCATATCCTCTTTGGGCTTGCAAACAGTTGGGAATAGATTTCAGAAGAAAGGAAGGAACCTGGCTCCGAGAGCAGTGTAGAAGGCTACATACAGTCCTTACCAGAAATTTCCTTTTCTGCTTCCAATGGCTTCCTTGTGCATTGGTGGCCACATGTGCTTCAGTAACTATTTTGATGAGTTCCCATTCCTCATCCGTTGGCTCTGGTTTGTGCCCAATGGTTTTCTGCAGCTCTTCCCGACGTCTTTTCTCTCGATTTTCTTCTATCAGCTTTCTCTTTGCCAACCGCTTGCTGTCATCCAACACCACTAGTAGAAGGGGAACAAACCATACAAACATGGCCAGAAGCTTTTAAGGCTTGTCTGAACTTCAGCCTTTTCTATTCCTGAGGTACTAATTAATTACAAACACCTTAAATAATCAATAAAGAATTACTTTGGTAAGTCCCACAGTTAACACAGTTCTCTTTCTCCCTCCAAACTTCATTTTCTCAGAAGCCTGGATTGCAAAAACAACTTACCCCTGTAGTCACATTTTCTATGCTGCCATTGCCGTCAGTGGCATATTCCACCAATAAAACTAATATGTTAAAACTTCATGAGGACTCAAAGTGCTCCAATAATGGAATTGGAGTAATCCATGTTGGGAAAGATGCACTTTTGTTCTCTTTAAAGTAGTAACACGCTTGCTGTTTCGAATTGTGTCGAATATGTTCTTGTGAGCCAGCAGAAGGTAACATGGATTTAAGAAAGTAGGAGCACTTACTCTCAGCAGGCTCAACTACCTGTTGCACAATGTGATCAAAACCAATCTGCCTTCAGCTCCTTCCTTAAGCCCTACAAACGATGCCATTCTGTAGCATACCTCTAGAGCCCTGCTACTTCCAGTGATGCCACATACACAGGCCCCAGGGACTCTGACCATCACTGAAAGTTTTATCCCATTTTCCATGCAAATATGAATAGACATTTAAACAGAGTGGCTCAGTTTAGCAGAGAAGGACCATCCCTCATCCTGACCACATGCTGGTGGCAGTCAGGTAGGAGCAGTGCAAGCCTTGCTAACATGCTTCCATTCACACACTTTTAAATCAAAGGTGGGAGAACTTCTAGAGTTGGGAGATAGCTGGACTGTCTGCCATGCTCGGTGACAGCTCCTTCGGCATGTACATTGGTGCAGCCCACAAAGGCTATAGCAGCTTTATGGTAATGGCACCTCCTGGTCAGAACCAGACTCAGAGGAACTTCTCCCTCTGACCAGGTGCTACCTTGATGATGCCCACCGCTGCCTGCTACAACAGGCTGGGCTGGATGCAAACTGGTGACCCAGGGTTATCCAGCCCCTCTCCTGGTGGTCTATCTGGCTAAAATGAAATTGTTTCCTTTCTTCTCTTTCCCTCTAGACATATATTACATTAACAATGAAAAATACTAAATTACAATATTTTTCTGTTGCTTTTTTGGGCCAGTTTTCCTGTTGATTCTTCTGCAGAGGATTATGCCAGCAACAACCATTAACATTAATGCACTGGAAGATTTATGTGACTTCCTCTCATTTGCACTAATTGAAGTTATCAGTGTAAATCCCTGTGCAACAGCATGAAAAGAAGACCCTTAAGGGTTAATCTTATGGCCATATTTTCTAGTTCTTTAGAATGAGAGAGGAATTCTTTGCAGTAGATAACTTCTTCAAGGCTAAAAATAAAACAAACAACTGCAGGATGACTCATACAACGACATTAAATTTCATATCCTCCAGAATTTTCTAAACAAGATTTTTTTTTTAACCAAAGTGTCCATCCAGATGCATTTCCCCCTCCTCTTCTCCAAAGAGTGAACATTCCTACTGCTACTCAGGCTGGCAAAGCCAGGAGAAGGTGCAGTCTGGTGAAGGATAAACAAAAAATTACAGCCCTAGGAAAGTGGTTTGATGCAATGAGAATAATTCCACAGTACAAGTTACGAAAACCAAAAAAGTGCCGGCAGTTCTGCTCTACTTTAACAATCTTCACCAACCAACACACTTTAAAGCAAACACACACATTACAAAAAGAAGAGAGAGAGAAAAGAAAGAAAACCAGAAAAATATACTTACAATCTGTTGCCATGCCAACAAAGATACATTTTTTGAAGCGACATTCCTGGCACTGATTTCTTGTTACTTTGTCTATCACACATTTTCCTTCATATTTACATGAATAGGTTGGATGGAGGTTTTTCTGAATGGTTCTTCTAAAAAACCCCTAAGTGCAATAAATACATTGGAAAGCATTAGTATTGTGCAACTGTTTTCAAATTGGGAGCCTCTCTGGTTTTGTAGGAATGTACCAAAATATGCAAGATAACATACTTCATTTCATGAAACTCTCAAAGATGAAAAGAACAAACCAGTTTTATGGTGTATGGCATTTCTTTTCTGAGTTTCATGAAACACTGCTTCCCTAAAAATTGAAAACATATAGACAACTTAGGTAAATGAAGGCACAAGTAACACTGTCTACAAGTTTTCTTGAAGTCTTAGGTTTCTCTGTGTTAATTTTTTTTCTTGCATTTGAACTACAATTTATTTTGAGCCCCTTTCAGAATTCCATAATCATTTTCAGAGACATATACATACTTGTAAGTAAGAAGCAGCTTCTGCCAATAGTAAGAATGGTGGTGCATATGTGATACTAAAGAATTAAGAACAAACAATTCTACTCCTTTCTTTCCATCAAGGCCAAATAACCAAACAAGCAATCGCTCAAATCTAGGTGAGAGAATTTGCAAATAACACACAATTTTTGTTTTTGGTTCTAAGTAATAGGTCTTCAAATTATCTGCATTTCTGAGAAGAGGATTTGATTCACATTTACCACAGACCTCTGTATTCAAAATAAACATCACCAATAGAGATACCACTACATATAAATCCATTCAATGTATCTATCATAATATAGACCTGTACTGCCAATTGTAACATAGATATGAGTCAGACCCCCAGATCATGTGAACTAATGAAGCTCTGCTGAATTCACTTATTTATACACCCCATAGACACTGGCCTTATGTAAAAAAAAAAATCACAATCGACTTATCACTGAACATTACAGATCTAATCCTGGTACTAATTTGAACATGACTTTTCTCAGTGACTTCTGAAGGAGCTGGACAAACCTCCCAAAGCTGCAAGAGAAGGACAAAATAGGCTGTAAAGCAAGAAATTTAAACTTCGTTTTATTTCAGATTTCATCCTTGTTTGAGATTGCCTGCATTCAACAACGATGCCTGGGACCACCCTAATATAGAGAACACACTGGGACCTTGGTCCTGTTTGACTGAAGCCAACTGAGAATTGCTTTGGTTTCAGTGAAAGTAACAGCAAAATTCAAGTGAGATTTTACCTAAGGCATAGCCTCCTCGGCTGCGATTTTACCTAATGAATAGTCTATTCACTTCACTAGGTGAAAGGTCTGTTTTTAATCATGTTAAATAACACTTGGTAAAATCTTATAGCAGCGTGCAATTTCTTTTAACACAGAAAGCTGAATTAAGACGTACGGATAAGTCTGTGTTCCAGCTTGAGCTCCTAGCTCCAGTGAAGAAAATAAATAGCATTGTCCTCATTAGAGTTTTGTCTTAGAAGATTCAGCTCGAGCTAAGAGTACAATTCTTTCTTCCTTAATGACAAGACCTGAAATCTCAATTAAATTGAGTTGCATAAAACATGTTGTGTCAGCCTTCGCAAGACTGGCACCTGTTGGGTTGAGTCAAAATCCAGGCCATACCAGACAAGATGTCTTTTATGTGGGTTTTGGATCAGGTCTCAAACTCTCATCTACCCAACATCTGGATTTGGATCCACCCTCACCCCTGTGATGAACTACAGACAGGACCTGTCCCTCTCCTCCTTGAAGATCAAAGATAGCTCTGGATAATCAGGGACATGCGTAATGTCTTGTTACAGCAAGGGATGGAAAAATCTCTTATGAGTCTCAGGAAGTGGTACTGAGCTTCTGTTTTCCAAACCTTGCATGGGCCTTACCATAGCTCTAGCTTTACAATGACAAGGGTCTCTACCACCTGTGTTGGGAGCAGTACATTACATCTTGCCATTTGTCAGAAACTTTTTGCAAAATATTTCTTTGATCACCTCTAGATACAATGTGATAAGGACACTGCTCTCTATATTTGTCCAAACACTTACTCACAGAAGTGTTCTTTTCATCAATACAAGAAAGCACATTTTATTGTAAGACAAATTCCTTTACTGTGAACCTGTATAGCAATAGATGTAATGGCTACAGTCTGGACAAACATTTCAGTGACATCACAACTCACTGCTGGTTTATTTGTGTTTAAACTCCTTACAACTTACTCTTCAGAAATCATGTGTGAGGATGCTTTGCTCACGAAAGTGCTTGCCAAAGTAAATTTTTGGCTCTTAGCCCTGACTAATGTTGTTAGAAAATTAAAGTGATTTTGAGTGGAAGCAGCTAGTACATGTCAAATTAATTGAAAACTGATTACATATAACTTTGCTGATAAATCACACAACTTGAAGAGCGTATGCAGATCCTCCAAAGCATGGGTTGAAACTGTCCACACAACAACAAATCAAAACAAATCAAAATGATGTGTTTGCAAGCCAACTGTAAGTAGGATAAAGAAATTAATTACATTTTGCAAATTGTTAGCTCAGTTCCTTGTGCACATAAGCATTATTTTAAATTGCACATCAAACAGAAGAACTATATCTGAAGATAGAAGATTTTGTCTGCTGTATCTCTGAAATAGCTGCTAGACATAAAAAGAAATACTTGAGTTGGAGTTACAAAAACTTTAGTAGGAAAGCTTGTGAGAGATAGAGCTGTTCAGCTGGTAGCAAAAGATCTTTCATAACTTTCACTTCTCATTATATCTGAATTAAGTTATATTAATGCATGTTAGGTATTGTTATTATCTGCTACATGTGATGCAAATGTGTAAGAATCACTTGTGCAGTTCCACATTTTTTTCAGATACAAATATTTTTTCATACGTATTATATACGGATGCACATAAACCCATTATAAGTATTGCCACACATCTGCTATACATAGAATATTTAGGTCTCTGTGAATTTCATAAATGTAATTTAGGCCAATGCTATACAACTGAAGAACTACTTCAACACACAAGTTACTGTCATGTGAGGCTCTAAAGTCAAGCCAAACCCAAAATCTCAGACCAAATATTCCAGACTTTGGGGATGAACAGAATACAACTTTTGTGGCAGAGTCCCACGACACTAGTCCATGACGTGTGTGGTCCCGTTTGTTTGGAAAAACAATCTTGTTTGTTGTTTTCTGCAGGAAAGAATAGCTTTCTTACAGGGTCTCAAGCTATCCAGGCAAATTTTTGGTAGTGAAATGATGTAAGATGTGCCCAATTGTGTTACTCAGGTTTTTTTTTTATTTACTTGCTCAAAGAATTCTCTTTTTAATTTTGCATGTAGCTTTGGAGACACAATTTAAGGCTGAAAGATCATTTCAATATGCTTAAGTTAAAGAAGTCCAAATCTTTCTGAAACTGTTAACTGGGTGTCAGTGCTCCCCCAAGTGACAGATCTTACTGCTGTATGAACACGTGGAAGGGATTTTGATTTTTGCTTCTTCACAGTGACGATGAGAGGCACTGGAACACTTAATCGCTACAGACTCTTCATGGCCATAAGCAATATTTAAGTTGTTGCATGAACAGTTTCACTGGATTTGCTGGTAGTATACTGATGTACACTGGCTGAGAACATGGCCAAACAAGCATTAAAAAATGAAAACATAAAAGCTAACAGCTAAATATCAACCACAAACCACTGAATTTCTTCTTTTCTTTTCAGAAGCAAACACTGCAAAAATCAACTACATTCCTTATGCATATGAAGAGCAGCGGCACAGACAGATACAGCTTATCACCAGTACTGGATGTTCTTATTCGCTTCTAATCTGTCTTTGTTTTATTTGATAGCACAGGTCAGGAAGTCTGTATAATGGAGGAGCTGGAGAGCTATTTCTGATTCCCACTTTCCCACTGTGCCATTTACCTTGCAACCTTCACAAGTGATGCAGCGATAATGATATCCGGTGGCTTTGTCCCCACATACTACACATAGCTCATCCTTGTCTAAGTAACTGGGTATATACCCTGTAAAGAAAAAGAAGATGTGGCATGTAAACTCAATATAAAATGCTATGATACATTTGATAAAAAAGTATTATATTAAAATCCATCGCAGGTCTTATCTACCAGTCCCATACTTCTGAACTCATTGAATTTCTTGAATAAAAAGCTCACACTGTTAGAGACTTATTTAAACATAGTCTGTAACATCTTCTACTTTTCAGACTGTTACAGAATGTTTCAGTCAAGAGGGAGAAGCCAGAACATGCTGTCTCCTGAGTGAACTACCACCTCAGAAAAATGTTGGATTTTACCTCACTGGCTTTGATGTGAAAAATTAAAATAAAGTGAGACATGTATTTCTCTCTTCCTTTTCACAAAAATCCCAATACACCTGTACATTGTACATTCAAGATGAGATCCCAAGTTGCAGGGTGACTCAGGGACCTGGTAGTAAGAAACACTTACTGAGAGATTGTTTGTTTCAAAAGAGTTCCACAGGTGTGGTTAGAAAAGCAGCAGCAACAGACAGCCCAAGCTGTGTTGATCATACTTGACCTGGGAGTGTTCTACAGGAACATTTGGTATCGTCTGAATTAAGGCAAAATACATAGGCATTCAAATATGTGTGTGTGTGTGTACACATGCATGTGTTAGAATGGCATTTTCTCTCCTGAAATGGTTTACCAGACACTCAACAAGTGAAATCAAATATTACTGCTATGAAAAACATCGGCAACCCTTGGTTCTCTTCCATAAACATATTTTCAAGTTGAGCAAAAACTCATAACGATTCTGTTAGCAATGAAAAAAGTATTTCTAAACTAAAGAGAACTTTTAAACAGCATAAAATGCAAATCCTTCCAAGTAAGTGTTCCCATGACTCATAATTAATGGAGTTATGGTACATAACTTTTCCTTCTGAAAAATCTCTCTGTAACACAGAGTTCTCTGATTCACTTTGAGGGAAGAGAGAAAAGTGCAGCTATTTGTATAACTGCGTATGATCTTTGAAGCATAGTTAAGTATTTCACAGAATCCCAGAACAGCTGAGGTTGGAGGACACCTTTGGAGGTCCTCTGGTGCAACTCCCATGCTCAAGCAGGGCCATCTGAAGAGCCAGTTGCCCAGGACCACATCCAGAGGACCACTGAGTATCTCCAAGGATGGACATTCCACAGCCTTTCTAGGCAATCTGTGCAAGTGCTTGGTCACCCTCAAAGTGAAAAGAAAAGACTAATTTGTTGTCTTCAGAAGGAATTCCCTGTATTTCTATTTGTGCTCATTGTCACTTGTACTATCACTGGGCACCAATGAGAAGAGTTTGTCTTCTACCTGATGGGGTATGAGGTATTCAGACACACTGTAAGGAACCCCCTCCTTGAGCCTCCTCTGCTCCAGGCTGAACAGTCCCAGCTCTCTTAGTCTCTCTTCATAGAGCCAATGCTCCAGTCCATCATCTTTGTGGCTCCCTGCTGGACTGACTCCAGTATGTCCACGTCTTTCTTGTATTGGGAAGCCCCCAGCTGGACCCAACACTGCAGATGTGTTTCACCAGAGCTGAGCAGAGGGGAAGGATCACCTCCATCAACCTCTGGTGATGATCTTCCTAATGCAGACCAGAATGCCATTGACTTCCTCAGCATAAAAAAGATGTGGACCTGTTAGAGCGAGTCCAGAGGAGGGCCACAAAGATGACTAAAGGACTGTAGGACCTCCCCTACGAGGAAAGGCTGAAACAGTTGGGGTTGTTCAGCCTTAAAAAGAGAAGGCTTTGAGGGGATCTCATAGCTGCCTTCTAGTACCTAAAGGGGGACTATAGGATAGAAGGGGAGAGACTTTTTAGATTCTCAAACTGTGATAAGACAAGGGGAAATGGCTACAAGCTACAAGACGGGAAATTTAGATTAGAGATTAGGAGGAATTTCTTTACCAGGAGGGTGGTTAGGCACTGGAAAAGGTTGCCCAGAGAGGCGGTGGATGCCCCATCCTTGGTGGTGTTCAAGGCCAGGCTGGATGGGGCCCTGGGCGACGTGGTCTAGTAATTGGCATCCCTGCCCATGGCAGGGGGGTTGGAACTAGATGATCTTTAAGGTCCCTTCCAACCTGAGCCATTCTATGATTCATTTCCTCAGGGACACACTGCTGGCTCAGGTTCCACTTGTAGCCCACCAGGAACATCCAGGTATTTAAATGCAAAGCACTTTGCAACTATTTGGGACCCAGCCTGTCTGCTGCATCTATTATTCCTCCCCCAGTGAAGCATTTGGCATTTCCTTTTGATGAACTTCAAGGGATTCCTCTCACCCCATTTCTCCAGCCTGCCTAGGTCATTCTGAGCAGCAGCACACCCATCTGGTGTACCAGCCACTCCTCCCAGTCTTGCATCATCTGCCAACTGGCTGAGTGCAATTTATGAGTGCAATGAGGGAGAGTCCTTTGGATGTGGCTGCCTGTAATATCGTTCGCCACTGGCTTGCTGAATCTATCTCTAGAACCACACATTAGACTAGATTGCAAGTTTGCTGTCTTTATGCACCCTCACAGTATGGCTCGGTACAGCTCAGATACTTGGCACACCACAGACACATGGAAAGCAACCAGCAACAAGACTCAGGGTAGCTGAAGGCTATTGGAGAATGCTGCAGGAGGGGTGGTCATCATCCGTCATGCCAGAGGGTCAGCTCACTAACAGCCTAATTGAAGTGCCTTCCTAAGGCTACACTTGCCAGGGGTTCTCCTGAAAGAAAAGCCCGAATCAGAGAGAAAATACTTGAAATTAACTGAGCTTAAAATACCTGAACTTTCTGGGGACTGCTGAGGGGATTAGGAGACAGTAAAGAAGGAAGAAAACAGGAAGTATTCTATGGTCTACTCTGTATGTCTAGTCTAAGTGTAATTATGAGAAACTCAAATTATAGAGGAACTTAGATCCCTCTTCTGTAATGCTGTAAAGGAACGCTCTGAAATCATGCCTGGAAATCTACATCTCAGGTTTGCCTATGGGCATCTGAAAGGGGAATGGGGGAATGAGCTGAAATCTTACCGATGTATCATACCCGTCTCTAATACAGCAAAAGATCAGATTTACATTCAAATTGCTTTTCTCCATGATGAACAAGTTGTACTTGGAAAAAAGACTGGTGGACATGTGGAGCTGGTTCTGTGACCTTGAGGGAAGAGACACAGCAGGGTTTCGACTCTAATTTACATCACTGACTCCTAATGGACATTATGCCAGAGGAGGATTAGTAGAGGCTATTATCTCCATCCTACCCCCCTTTTGCTCATGCCTGGCCCTGCACATGCAACACATACACAACATGGAGCTGACATAGGAGGCAGCAGTCAGTGCAGAGATGCAGACTTTTCCACTATATTTCTCATGAAGATTTAATGGCTTCTTGTTATTGTTAGTTACTTCTATTCATCAAATGCGGACTTAGTGTAGCACAGACCATATCCTCTGAAATTCCGTATCCCTGGTTTGCTTCCTCAAGAACTACTTTTGAATTAAATGCCTTTATATTTCATTAAGTATGTAATCTGGTTAGCACTGCTCATGCAATGCTAGCTTTGTTCTACTGGAGGAGCAGGAGACCACTCGTCTAAACCACTTCCTTAAATATATACAGCAGCTTGTGCATGTGATCACTGGCATCCATCTCCTTGTTGGTCTTTTGTGGCTTTATCCAATCTATGGAACAGTTTCCAGTCTGCCAGAAAAGACGAATCTACAGGCCCTTCTAGTCAGAAATGAAAACTGGCATCCTTACATGCAACCACATTCCAAATTTTCTCCCTTGGAAGTGTTAAGTGCCAGCTGCTTAAGCTATTTAAAATGCTAAATATTATGTTCATGCCTTTTGCAGGACTGTGCCCATGTCACAAGGCAAGCACACACTTTGAACTCTTCTACTGATTCAACAGAAAACATGGATAGAAAAATCTGATTCCAAGAACTCATTATCAATAAAGCCTGCAATAAACATCTTTTTCTTTCAGTTAGAAATCTGAGAGTAATATCCACACTTTTGTCTATTTTCAAGCCTCTTTCCAACAGCTAATGGGGTCAGAAACTGCTAAAAGAAGGAAAATTGGACCTTCAGCAGTATTTTAAAAAGATGTAATTCAGACAAACAGACATCATGCCAAGAGGAATAAGGGGACTTGCATTCAGTACTTACAAACATAATGACCACCGTAAATAATTTTTAGTAGTTGCAAATATCCAGTCTGACCTCTGTTCAAATTCAATACAATTTCATTTGTAAGACATGCAGAAAAGTAGCCTCAGTGCATTTTGCTGATACTCCTGAGTATCAGCAGGAAGAAATTAAACAATGAAGAAGTGGTGATCTAGTGGCTAGGATTCAGTGCTCTCACCTCTGGGGCCTGGGTTCAATTCCAGATCAGGGAAGAATCCTGCTGTGGCAGGGAGGTTGGACTAGATGATTTTTCGAGGTCCCTTCCAACCCCTGTCATTCTGTGATTCTGTGAATGTGCTTCTAAACTTGGTACCAGCATGGAAGCTGCGAATGGAGATTCTTAAGAAAGACATGGATGGCAGCAGAGTTGTCTGTTAGATGGTTTGAGGAAGAAGCAGAGCAACAGATTTCTCTTGCTCCTTGTAGCACTTAGAAAAAAGACGAGGGGCAGACTAATATGAGTCTTGCTTCTCACATCAGCAAGTACTTTGGCATCTTATATGTTAATAACTCTGAACTCAAAGTAAAAACTCCTATGTGGAAGAAGCAGATGCTTCTTCTGGACAGAGTAACACAAGTGCTCTCTTACAAAAGAAAAAGGTCTGATGACAAATCTCATGGGAACACTGTCTAGATTCCTATTTCTGGTGTTTGCATCTCATCCTTTATTTCTCGTTCAAAACCTACTAAGTAAATAGCTAAGCAGAACTGTTCAAAAGTAACACCAGTCTCAATGAACTTTACAATAGCCAGTATTACTCCTTGGTCTTTCAAGCCTTGGTCTGCTGTATACTAGCATCCTCATGGACTAACATTTGGTGCACCCTTTATTATCCTCAAGTTAATTACCTGTCAAGCATGACTTGACATAGTTCATCCCAATGCCCACTTTGGACCTTTGCTTTGAGTGAAGAATACTAATGAATGACTTTGACTTGCCATGTCTGGTGTTTCCCCTGTAGCCTGAAATAACTCCTTTGCTCCCAGACTCCCTCCCACTAGTCTGCCTAATCTTACTGTCTTGGCTAGGCTAAGTACTCAGCAGGACCAGTTGCCCCTGTCTAGAAAAATACATTCCAGAATCCATTATAATGAACCTTGATGGTGATTTACAGTATCTTTTAAACTGTAACTGTAGCTTTGCAGAGGTATGGCAAAAGAGGTATGCAGAAACAACTGCCTTTGACAGGAAAACCCACAATGAGCTTGCTCCAGCAAGGACAGAAGATCTGCTAAGCTAGGCAGTCATCTGAGGTACTCTGTTTCATTAATACTGTATGCCTACAGTCTCAAATTACTATTTGCAGGAATGATATCTTAAAGCAGTATATCTGACCCTGCACAGTGTAACAGATTGGAGACACTAAATTGAGACACATGGTGGCTATTCTTGCCCCCTCCATCATCACAACATGGCAAAGCAAAGCTCTTTAGATGACAACAACCCCTGAAAAATTATACTGTTATTTCCCTCTGTACCTGGTGCACATCAAAAAAAAAAAGTTTTAAAAAAGGCATGTTTTGAGAAAAGTAAACAACCAATTTCAGTTTTGTAATAGTACAGACTTTAAACCACCAGGTTGCTGTCTGTACAGATAATGTAATATTGGCTTAGGGATTAAACCACACCTTAAAAAGATTTTATGACCCAAACCATATTTGACTACTAAACAGGACTATGAGTGACATCAATGCAAACAAATTATGCCTGTATACCAGATGTTCCTTATTAGGTTGTTCCTGAGGCACCATACGCTTATACCCTGCAAGCAAAGAAGGCATTGTTTGCTATTGCTCAAGGACACTTGTGTTTTAAGACCATTATTCAGAGTTTTTATTTTCACTGTACACTGGCAGAGTCATGTATGAAATATATTCCCCGAAACCTTTCTTTCCCGTATCTGGTATGGTTTGTGTTACGAAAGACCACTCACTCAAATGAGTTTAGGACTTACCAGTAAGCTTGTATTCAGTTACTAGGCATTGCAGTATGAAAATGAAAAAGTTGAAATTAATTACAACCTTGAGAATCCGACTGTATTAGAACTGAAAAGAAAATTCACACTGTTATTCTACTGATTCCACAGTCATATGATAACTCTTTGCAAATTATAAAAAATTAGGAGAACCATTCAGGTATCATCCTTGATACACTTGTATAGAAAAAGCTCAAATAGAGTGCTTATCAGAGAAAGTATAGAGCTGAGTGAGAAAAAGCATACTCCAGTCTTGTCTGTGCTAGTATCAATATTGATCTGAAAGGCTGAGCAGATACTCTGATCCTTGTTTCCCACTTTCTTTAAATTACTCCCACTGAGAAAAATTGCTTATTTCTCCATCAAGCCTGGCAGCACTGAGAATATTGTTAAACAGATTCACACATTTCTTGTTAGCTACCCAGCTTGTCTGCAATTTTGATCTTTGTTGACATTCTTTGATTTATGGAATTACTAACATTTGGCAAAAGATTCTGTAAAGATAGTATTTGGAACATTTTCTATAGTCCTTTTTCCCTTCAATCACTCTTCTATACATTATCCCTGTTCTTTGGGCTGAGTTAGAAACCTTACCAACAGCAGTGCATTTTGCACAGATGTGCTGAAAAAAATTAACCCTAAGCTGTATTATAGCTTAAACTGCTGTGATCAGTACTGTGCTTGTATCCACTACCAACTACAGGTACAAAATGCACTGCTGTAAGCATCAGACCACACATTTTTCCCCCTGAATTAATGTTTTTAGAGACCACAGCTTAGTACCACAAGTAACATTATTTAAAAATCTAAGCCTCAGTGAACTTTACTACTGATGCAAAATCAAAGTTCATTTTCTCATCCTTCATTTGGTTGTAGAAAGGTTACAGTAAAGGAACTGAAAACACTTCTTACACTGACATTTTTATTAAAAAAGAAACATATGATTCCAAATGCACAACGACTTGCAGAACAAGATGCAATTTTTCTGATCAGTGCTATCTCAAGATGTCAAGAGCAAAATTAATCATATTTAAGCCCAAAATAATTGTTTGCATACTGGGAGCTGCTCTGCTGCAAAGGCCAAGATGACAAATGCTCAGTGTTTTTGTCAATTATGCACACATACTGCCTGCACTGATGAGAAGACATTTTGATATAACCTCCAAGTTACATTTTCTTAGCTATTCAGAAAGTACCCTAATGTTTTCGCAGCACTGAGAACTGAGTTTGGACTAATTCAGTCACACACTCCAGCAGTCATACACTATGCATTCTCAGCCGCACATAAAGTGTCTGAGAAAATACAAAGGGAAATAATAATTACAATTATAATAATAACAATAGTAACTTTCAAAGCCCCATTCTCCCACCATACCGAGAGCCTTTAAAATGTCAGCTTTAACCTCACCTTGTGTCTCGGAAGCAAGGCGAGATGCAGGGCTGAGGGGCCAGCATTGCTACAGCCTGACTCAAGAACTCCCATCTGCAAACCCTTGGCTGGGGGAGCAGCCTCTGGTTACTTCTGGTCCGCTCCCGCAGAGTCTGAAGTTAAAGCCTAACATCGTAAGACACCTGTGGGCACCTTTTGTTCACTTTGTCTGTGAAATGACTGTGCAAAGGGAAGCAAAAGCCAACTCTCATCCCAGTTTTATCTTTGCAGACATACTCCCCATGTTGTCCAAATGGCCAGAACACTGTACACACAACAAATGTGGGGATACTGATGTTTCTGGACCTCTGTACATATTTCCTTTGCACCTTCCTGACCGCACTACTTCTACCCTGTCACTGGGTACTCCTGAATCTGTGGGCACTGTGAGAAGTTCCAGGGACCCTTCTGCCTATCTGCTCAGCCTCTGTGCAGTGGCACAGACTCCCTGAGAGCATCACCCACCCAGTGTGCAGTGCTGCACACTCACAGCAGCACAGTAAGAGGAGAAAAATACTCGGTTTCATGGACACAACTGGGAATAGAATCTCATTCTCACAATGCTGAGCCATGTTCTGCACATCAGATTTCACACCCTCGTGGAAAATGAACTGTATCTGCTTCCCAGTCTCCTATAGTAGGATCGGTTCTAAAAGGGCTTCCTTAATAAAAAATTATTCCTTTTTCACCAATATTGTGCTGCTGCCTTCTAACAGCATAAACTGCAGCACAAAAGATACTGAAGCAAAAAGGAGATGCAAAGCTAAAACCATACTTCCACCTGTTGATTTTCTGGAGCACTTTTTTTTCCTTTAAAATACAAGTCTTTAATCAGAATTTATGAGAGATAATGAGGAAATATTAGTTTTTAATGTACTGTAATAACTGGAGCAGCTTAGTGCTTTCTTGTATTTTAGAATACAATTTCTAAATACTTTTTTTTGCCTATAGTGACACATTGTTGGGGTCTTTGGCTCTTGTTTTGTAGTTATTTTCTGAATTCTTTTAAAGTGACATAGAGAAATAATTAAGCTCCCCTTTATAAATAATATTTTTTCAGCATACAAATTGTTGATTTTTTCTTTCCCAGAAGGAAAAGAAGACTTTAACCATTTAATAACTAGAAAAAGTTTTGATAGGAAAAGACTCCATGTGCTACTCTAAAGTACAGTCTGACTTGAACAGCATATTACTGAGATTATTAACAGAAATACTGACTGCAACAATGAATTCTCCTCATGAACACCTGCTTAAGGACTTAATTTTGCTTTAATGGGCTATTACCAAGGCTTCTCCAACAAACTCCCTTGTCCTCCCCAAAATCAATTCTGGATCAATACAGGCACACATGCCCTGTGTAGAGCCTTCTGTTCTTAGGACAGGATTAAAAGATTCGTTAGTTTTACGATAGCTTGTTTAAAAGATGGAAATTAAAAAAAAAAAAATCCCTGAAAAAACCCTCAGCATTTACAAAGGTTTGACAGAAGGGAGGCAACTTTTTATTTATCATCACAGTAATAAGGCTCTAAAGAATCCCGAAGCGTGTTGCTCTCAGCAAATGATAATTTAAAAGCCTGCTTGAGAGCCAGCTTCCACCAAAATTCACTGCCATTTCTTAGTGAAACTGAGGTAGTAAAAACCAAGGGCAGAGAAGCAGCTTTTAAAAGCAACTCTATTCTTTCAACCACACAAGTATAAAAACTTAGAGCACATGTCAGGTGTCTCACTACTGAAATAATTTACTTAACGCTCTGATCTAGGTATATCGATTATTACTTATAACCTTTAACATTATGAAAAATGTATTCCTTCACTGACTTTGCAATAGCAAATCTTTATTTTCTCTAAGTTAATCCTGAGTAGTATTTTTTTAACCAAAAATAAGACATACAAAAAGTCTACAGATTTATAAACTCCCAACAGCAGATAACAGCCTTAAAAAGCATTTAAAATATTGCACAAACCAAAAACATGCATTATCCACAACTACATTCAGTCTACGATTTGATCGTGTTCTTACAGCTTCCTAGAACAGGATTTAAAAAAATATGTCCTTTATTATGAAATACAATGGTGTTAACTGTATACTTTGAAGACATTTTCCTGCCGAACATATAGACTTATTGCACCAAGTGGCAATGGATACTGCCCTCACAAAGGAAAATATTTCAGTTGCTCATATAGTTAATAAGATTAAACAGTCTACTTTTTACTACAAAGTCACTTTAAAGCAGTAAATGCCATTTTCTCTATCTACCTAGTTACATCAGATTCATCTGTGTTTTGGATAACTGCATACAGAAAATACCTTCTTAATAAACAAGGACATTATGCTGGTAGAGTAGACTGTGTATTTTTATTCTTTAACAATGTGATTTTAAAGAAATACAGAACATACTCTGTATGCGCCAGTTTGCTTGTTTGAGTTCAGAACAAATAACACTGAAAATATCTCCAAGTGTTTGCTGGTATTCTGGGCTCTTCTTGAACCTGCTTTGCTTAGTTGAAAGCAGAATAATAAATTCTAAAACCCAAGAAATTATTTAACTCTGGGGGAGCTGATACTGCACTCTGATTACTTCTCAGAGACATATTGACTAGATCAACTTTTTGATGCAGAACAGTTGTTCTGCCACAGATATATTCCTCAATTTTCAGTCTTTTTTGTTCTGCATTATCAGAAACTGCCTGGTTTTCACTTAAAAGATACTAACTCTATTAAATGTAATCATTTTCCCACACAGATTTACAGTTCCATTTTCAAAATATTTTGCCCAAGTTGCTGAGTAAACAGAGTTCACCTTTACTGATAACAAGGAGTCAGAAATTTCTTGTATGTACCGAGAAACGCAGCTTTAAGATGCAGAATATATAATGACGACATTTCAGAAGAAAAACTTTCTTATCTAGCTCACTGGTGAATAGTAAATGAACTTAACAGCCCCAGAAAGCAGAAAAGAAGCAATACATTTGCAAATGTCTTTTATAGATTAAGAAAAAGTGCTTGGAAATCCTAATTGCTCACAGAAAACCTTTCAATCACCTAGCAACCTATGTTACTGCTGCTTTCATTTTTGAACAGGCAGCCCTCACATTCAAAGATGTATCTGAGCCAACTTATGCAACTGTAAGTTTAAAGCAAAATAAAAACAAAAAAAGAGATCAATTCTTTTTGTTATTTAAATAAATTGCCCCTACCTTTCTTCTGAGAGTACGATGGCGACTGCACTTGAGAAAAAGTAGGTTTTTCTTCGGTGAAATATTCAGGTTGGTTGTACTGATTCAGGGCCATGTCCATGTCAGAGTACTCGCTTTTAAACACGTTTCCAGGGTAACTACAGGTATAAGGCTGATTCACCGCCCAGGCCTGTTCCATATATATGTTGTTACTGTGCAGGACCTGAGCATCACAACTGCTGTAACCCTGATTATCTTCAATATATGTGCAATAATCAGTGGACTGCATGTAGCAATTGCTAGCAGCAGCTGGGTGCACTTCATATATTTCTTGCATACAGTAGTTCATTTTGTTACCCTATCTCAGCTTCTACTTTGCGTACACACACACATGCATACACACGCAGACATGCATACGCATGGAACGGGAGAGGAGCAATGAATATACACCAACAAAGTCGACCGTAAAACAGCCCGTTTTACTTTGAAGCAGCACCTGATGTGCTAAAATCCTATTTATATTGGGACAGCTTGTGAACTCCCCTGCCAGTCAAACATATTGGGAAGCAGATTTATGACAGTCAAAGGTCTTAATCTGTGACTGTAAGTTAATTCCAAGGGAAGATGGCAGGCAGGTAGCAATGACCACCAGACAAAGAAACGACGTCCCGACAACCCTTCTGTTCCCTTGTTTGTCTGGAATAATCATTTTATAAACCATTTCCAGCCTTTGCCAATATGATTAGAAAATGATTACTAAGGCGAAGACACAGTTATGTCACTGTAGTTGTCAACTTAAGTGTGAAGCATTATAAAGACTGCTTAAGAACTCCCAGAGGGGATACACTGAAAATCCTAAAATCAATAATCCTGTTTTTCAGCATTAAACCATAGAAAATCCAATAGTGCTGTGCTGATGACCCAAGCAGTAGTCTAGTTGTACAAAATTTAGCAACTTAATCTGTCATCAGCTTTATTGATTTTGTTTTACAGAATTACATGCATGAATCTCCCCAGGCTTGCACACATACACAATCCTCCCCACTGCCTGGTAATGCATTTATGGGAAAGAAGCTTTTCTGAACTTCAGTGATTTGAGAAGGTAATTTCTATTGAGTTCAACAGGTGGGAAACTTCAAAATAATATAATCAGCAAAAAGAACAGTGCTTAAATATGATCAATAAGCTAATTGGTTTGCTATTTTGTTTTGTTATCTTTCATGTGTCAGTAATGACATACTTCTAGAAGCGGATCTTTTCTGATAGCAGATTTGAGTAACGAGGGGGTTTTGCTCATTTTGGTTCACCTATGAGTTACGAACATGTCAATGTCACTACAACAAAACCTATATATATATGATCATGTAATTGCTCAATGCACCCCAAAGTGTAATATGGTTAATATACCTTTTTAAAACAGCAATTCTTTTACATATAACAGAAATTATTTTATTTTTAGCCTATATTAGCTGATTTTGTTTTACTAGGCAAAATATGTTTTGTTTGGTTTTTTTTACAGCACTGCTAAACTATGGCAAAACTTGTGAAGTCTGTAACAAGACAGTATCCCTCTTTAATGTCTGTTAATAGGAAGGAGAATTATTACTCATTTTATAATGAGGTCTTAGCTTTCTTATTTCACTCACTTTAAACAATCTGCAGGACTGCCAAAATGTTAGGCAACTAGGATCTCAAGCACACATCTAACAACCTTGATGAACATACACCTAAGCGGTTCTCAAAGTTCAGTGAAACAGGTAAGAACTGGTCACGACGCACACATATTTTTCTCTATCCGATGTTGTTTAGTGTTTCAGTGTAGAGCAAAGAGCCGATGAAGATGCATTCTGCCTTCCAACATACAACTATAACTAAGCTATCTAAATAAGAAACATTGCCAATTAGTTTCTGATGTGCAGGTTAACAGAGTAAGTGGTGAATAAGGATCTGAGGCTCAAAGAAGTTAAAATTCACGCTTGGATTTTTGAATTTTGTTTCCTCAAAAGAAGCATCTTTAACACATATTAACTTGCTCAGAAAAAAATAATACATTTGATAAGTCAAAATGAACTCTATCAAAATCAATTCTACTGAAGTCAATGAAGTTGCTTCCAAAATGAACTAATTCTGCTAAAGCGCTGATAATTTAAGCAAACATCTTACTTCATTAGGAGCATTAAGTTACTGAAGCCCTAGAAGTAAAACACAGATGAACCCTCATTCTCCATGTTCTTTTTACCAAAGATCTAACTCAACAAAGCACTGTGAAATACAATGTGAAAAGCAATACAGTAAAAGTTAATTTTAATTTTCGCTCAGGCCCATGATCTATATTTCACAGTGATTTTGTCTGTGATAAAAACATGTCCTGGGCAAGATCCAATTTTTGAAGAAGGGATGTTCAGTATTTCATAAAAACATGCCTGGGTTTCCTAAGAAAGTCTGCAATAGTTGTTCACAAAAAACCCTAAACCGTATCTTATTGATGTTATTGGTTGGCAAGCTGTAGCACATAGAAATGTAAGACATGTAACCTACCGAGCTTACTTCTCCACACTCTCCAGAAAGAAAACATTCCGCAAGGGCAATATGTGGGTTGTTCATTTACCACAAAATGATCTCCTGTATAGCTAACAGGAATTTATACGAGAGCTTGCACAGCAGTGGCTGTATTTAAGAGGCTAGCAGAGCATAATACCTAGATACTTTTACACCACCCAGAAAAGATTTGGAGAACTAGACTTTAAATTGCTAGTCAGAATTTTCCCCCATGTGGATTTGTTTTGCCATATGAATAAAAATTCTTATACATTTTACCTTCTTTTTTTCTTTCCCCCTGATTTGATTTAGGTTCGTTACTCAAAAGTCAAACAGAATTGAGATTGAGTGTGGACTGAGCCATTCCAACCAGGACGGCACCTGAGGATATGGTATCTCAATGTGGCACAGCCTGGGACCTACTTTCTATTCCAACGTAAATTTCTCAAAAATTATTATTTTCTACTGTTATGTCAGTAATGTTTAGAAATGTGTCATATATACTACTTTTGTCAGAATTACTGTAACACTGCAAGGAAATTAGATTAGATGAAACTGTGAAGAATGAGGAGAAAAACAAAAATGGATGAGAGCCTTTTCTGAAAAAAACCCCAAACAATAAACACTGCCAGGGAATATGGGTTCCCCACCTGTAAAGTGCTAACATTGAGGAGGTTTATAGCACTGCAGATTGTTGTTCCCTTGGAAACAAATCAGTTCAAAAAACACTGCAGAGATTTAATCACCCTATTAAAACTGAAACACTCCTAAAATATTTCCATTTTAATCTCTTAGGGTCCCATCCTGCAGGTCCCTTTCATATATCACTTTGAATTAGACCATCTGATAAAAGACAATCAGAGTATTTATCAAAAGCTTGAAAGTGGAGTAGAAAATAATATTAACAGCTTCTCTTTGTCCTGTATTCTGATTTGAATATTTCAGTCTTTAAGTCATATCATGTTGAGCTTTCACTGCCTTCAGCAATGTAGTATCACACTTGGAATTTGATTAGTTCACAAGTGTTTGATTATGTGAACACACTGAAATTAATTACTAGCTGAATAAAACCTCTGGTGTGAGCAAACACACCTGTGATAAAGCAGGAACTTTGATAGGGTGGTAGAAGAGGATCCAAAGTTTGAACTCTTCACAATACAATCAGCATGAGTCTTGAATGCCCCAAAAGTTTTGAAATATCTACCCCGCTGTAGATCAGAAGTGTAGTGCAGCCATTGATGTTACACTGGGTGGGCAGATGTGAGGCTGAGAATGCCTTAGAGGAGGTGTCTGCAGGAGAGACTGCTTTACACTAGATCATGCAGACCTTCAGTGACTCTTGTTTGAAAAATTCTGACTAAAACTTTCAATTATGAACAATCAAATGCCCCACTAAGCTGCACTTCTCTTATGACCAAACTTACATTACAAAACCCACAGAAATGTCAAGGCAAGGCAGTCCTCCCAACAGTATACCAACAACCAACCTCAGCACACAAAGAAGAGTCACTCAGTGAACTCACTCTGCCACGTACTTCTGCTATCTGCATAAATGTGCAGGTGGCATATTGTCTGCAAGAGTCACATTCTCCTAACTCTTTCCAAACTGTGCACCCATGCTCTAAAATCCTGCCTACCTCAGTGCTGCTGTTAGGGTCCCTATGAGCCACTTCTGAAATATTTGGCAGTGTCAGTAAGTAGAAGGTATTGCGGAACATTCAAATTAATCGGGGCAGAAGCTGACTTCTAAAGGACCAAATGGAAGGATCTCATGTTGGTTGCATTCACACTTTATGCATACAGATGAATAAAAACCCAGTAGTTGGTCAAAAAGTTTTGCACATTTGAACATCTAATTACAAAGGACTAAACATACCTTTCTAAATTCTTAACAGTTATGTACACTTGTATTATCAGCTCCTAGTTTTATAATATGTTTTTACATGTTACAAAATAAGAGTTTAAAAAATTTCCTATTAATAGATCTTCTTGTTGCCCGCATTTTCTCAGCTACGTCTGATGAATGTTATAGGGGAAAAACACATGGGAAAAAAGTAATTAAATCACTGCTCTTCAAGAAGAACACAAATCTGCACCTTTAGGACTCACATCACGCAACAAGGAATGCATTTCACACAGTCCCCATATTCTGTATCATAAACAAAATATTCTGAAAACTATAATAGCTTGTGACTAGAAGTACTAATGTGGCTTTTGCAACACACATAAATTTAAGAAATACAGCAATCTCTGTGCCCTCATGACGAGTCACCACCTCTCTTTAATGTATGTATTTGCATTACCTTATTCAATCACTTTACATACTATGACCAGAGACTTAAAATGGTCCCTCAAAAGTGACTATGCAAACTTACTGTTACAGATAAAACTAAGAAAACCTCAAATACCAGAATACAAAATAGTACTGAGCACTAATGAGAACAGAACATTAACTCTCAATATTATTTATCTTATTTTGAAAACTCTACTCGTGACTAAGTCATGAAGTATGTAGAATTATGGAATTCTAGAGCTGTAAAGTTACAGTAGTATTTGAAAGTTCCTGGAGTATGTCTCAGTGGAATCAAAGACATGAAAAACTGTCATCTTGTCTACACTGTCTTTACTATAGCAAGTGATACAGCTGAGGGAAAAGGGCACAAAGCTTTCTGGCAGAAAGTACTTTATTTGGGTTTGCAACAGCTGTAGCAAGCTTCAAACTAGCTGCCCCTGGTTTAAAGCCCAGGAAAACCCTACACAATAGTACACCCCTTTTCTCAACATGTATTTAGCTTTTTCTCTAAAACTGCTTCTCTCACACAACCTGCTGTACCTCAGTTATGACATGCCACTAAATTTTTATGTGACTCATAAAATGCCAGTGTGATGTGCCTTTTATTGAAACACTTCAGACTCATTAGCCTGTTTGGATAACAAAGAATGTCATAGTTTATATTTAAATGTTCAGATTCACTACAAATCCAGTTCTCCCTGAAAATATTTGACTCCTTGAATAAATTTGGTTAAAAGAGAATGGAGTTTGCTCTTTCATGACCAAGACTCTTTGAGGGGTTGTGCTTGCTTTTTCTTGTACTAATTCCTGCTACTATTCACAACACACATAGCACATGGTCTTGTCAGAAAGCAATTGCCCCTTGAGAAGTTTGCCACCAAATTGACTAACAAAATTCTTCAACAGCATTTGATAACTTTTAAGATGGTCTCTGAGCAAATATTGCTAGTGTAATTATAGACCTGTGACCCAGACAACCCAATTTGTTAAGTCTTCCCATATCTCATAATTGGAAGACCCTGTTAGCAGACATCAGTTAATTACACAGCTTATCTGTTGAGAAAGTAACCACCAATACTTCAAACATGTACCTTTTCTGAGTCATTCCCTACCCCCCGACATTCTGCAGGAAAACTTCCAAGGTAAAAAGTTCCATTTGTTCAAAAATAAACCCAAGCAGAACACTACCTAATGTAGCTTGACACAATATAATTAACAGACTCTTGGCTGGGTCTGTCCGCATTTGGCAGCCTCCTGACAGCCCTTAGTAAGACGTTAAAGCGATCAACACCTGACATCTGTTAGCAAAGAGGCATTCTGAGGTAAGGAGCAACTAAATCTAAAGAAATCAGGTACTTAGACCAGTTTAACTTTTTCATGAGGTGATATCCTGCCTGACACTGTAATCTTTCTTCCTGGAGTGACGCAAGACTTAAGTAAAGGAAAACAACTTGTAGTCTCTCCCTCCCAATATGAAGTAATTATTTTTTGGGTGAAGAACAATGAAGAACTATTTATCCCAGTTCAAAAAGGAATAAAAATAACTTAAGCACTAAATTTGTGCTAATACCTAAGCAACTGTGATTCTTAAAAGGGATTCCTTCAATGCTGTGCTGGTGTGAAAAAAATCAAAGCTACCTGAAATGAAACAGTTAATTCTCCTGGCTACTGAGGCAAAGAATATTCATAACAAGAAGTTCCACTTATTTCAGTTCTCTATGTGCACTTACTGAGGCTTTGGGGATGGTTAATAATTAGAAAGAAGAAAAGGCAAACCATACAGCCACAGGTGAGAGACAAACGCCCTGAAACTAGCGGAATACTGCTTTTATTTGCCTTTGCATTTTTAATATCTCAGGGATATGCCTTACATAAAAAAAACAGATTCAGAAGAATTTTTATCTGCTTATCAAGACCATAAAGAGAGACAAATTTTTAAAGGGCTGAAGGAATAGTTATTATTTAACATCACACAGAAAACCCCAGTAAGTACTCATCACATTGTCACCAGGGCTCTTCATAAAGCTATTAATCTGAATAAAAAGGAATACGAAAAATCACAATTATCCCTGCTGAAAAAAATAACTAAAATTTAAAAAACTGGTAGGAAGAAAACACCCTCCTGAATAATAATGCTTTTACCAATGGCCAAGCCCCTGACCATAGACAAAGGTATAACAATCTCTTTTTTTGGGTGTTTATGTTTTTTCTTTCTTTTTAAATACAGCATCTGCTATGCTCTGCATAATAATGTCAGTTACCTTTACACTTTTTTCCTTCTTTTTGGTGTTCCTGGGCACTTGACATGACTTGAAAGTTTGCTTTTGTATGGCCTGGCTGTAAAACTGTGCTAGTCCAAGTTGAAGGATGTTGGCATTGCGAAAGCTGCTGTCCATTCCTCGGGATATCATCATTTTTGGAGTGCCTTTTCCTACACGAATGGTTTTCCGGTATGCCCACTACATTCCATTTCTGATTTCTGTCAGGAAGGTGAATCAGTCTGTCCCATGACAGGAGGCCACGTCCTGGATGTTTGGCAAATACTGCAGGGCTACAAACCGTTGGCATTGCCAAAATCTTGCTCAGGTGTGGAGTTTTGGAAAGCAAATGGTTCCCCAGTTCTCCTGATGCTGTGGTAGTCCTGTGCATCTCCACTTGACTGCACTGATACGATGCAGACCCTTTCAGCCATGCCCATTCAGCTACCATACTTTCCCTTTGGTACAAGTAAATATAAAATTTTCCTGTCTATGAAGCCTGAACACATAGGCAGCTCTATGTGGACAGGCTAACACTAGATGTAACTTTCACAACATCACAACTACAACATGGGCCTCAGGGCAAGTTACCACCAATTTATTGCCTTGCTCATATGATCATTTGAGGTCTTGTAGGTCGAGGCTGGTCGTGAACAATTTTCAGATACTTAAAACACAAAACATCAAGGATTCAGCCTTGTTTGACTTTGCTCTTATCGTAGGCTGACCTGAGGGACACTCTGTTACCTAAGTGTGACATTCTTATGTGGGCATGCTTAGCAGTTCCGCTTTTGCTACCTACTGCTATTCTCTAGTTGTGGTCACCGGGAGTATCAGAGACACTAATTTTATCACAGGAGTATGGACATTTGGGTAGATAATGAACTGCACTATGATTTGATCTAATTAGTTATAATGATCAAGCAAATTTATTTTTTCTTTGATACAGAAGAAACTGACATACCACTAGCTGATAAAGCTGTAAAACTAAATATAGTCCATTTTCTATTTTTGGGTAACAAAGCTAAATGCTGTAGAAATTACACATCAGATGCAACGTTCCACAGTACAGTAAAATCAATAATTTTATTTTATTTTGTATGCATCAAAATTCAAATACAAAATAGCTTTCTAACTTGCATATAGAAAATAGCAAATTGCAGACATTAGATGACTGATAACCACTGTGGTTTTAATCACAGCAAGATTCTGTTATTTTAATGGACCTAAGAGTTATTTTTACATACATTTCACTCAGTAAAATAATTCATACATGTGTTAGTAAATAAGTGCACACCAAGCCATTAATTTCTTGATTAAAATGATTTAAAATAATTTTGGATTTTAGTTACCAGATCTATTATACTATTGCTGTTTCTGAATGTTTTATCTTAAGACTTTTCTGAAGTGGAACATTGCTAATATAGAACATATTCAGAAGACTTAGTTATGGTTAGTATTAAGTATTAAATATTGTTATCCTGTGTTAACCCCTGATGGTATATAGCTTTCCTCAATATTTTATTTATTTTTATATGTAAATGCATACCTTATTTTCTGCTGTGAGTTTAAGCTCACGTGGTATTTGAAGTTAAAAGTCCATTCCTTCTAATCACTGTATCTCATCTGAACATCAATAACATGAATTTGTATGAGAAACTATTTGGTTTCTATTCAATGCATAGGGCAGGTAACCGAACTACAGAATCTGCACTTACCTATTTATTTTTGGTAGTTCACTCTTAGTTCACACTAGGTTTTCCTAGTATAATTAAAAACTAACTCTAAATGCAGGTAATATGGCAAAGCAGTATCACTTGGAGGAGCATAAGCAGATTGAAATAGAGTAAGGAAAGTAACCCAGAAAATACTAGGCAAGCTAGAAAAATTAAAAGAACAGAACATAAATTTTTTCTTTCATTTTCTGAACATTTCTGTATCTTCTAGACTTCATAATAAATTTAAGCTCAGAAGGAAGGGCTGGATTGCTCTGGTAAGAACCTCTTGTGAGCTGCACGGAATTTCGCTGTAAGATCTGAACTGAACTTGGCCACTTGACTCTTCTTGGCACAGAGAGGAAACGTGCACTACAAATCACCCTTCCACTAGGCTTTGTGTAACCTCAGATAACATGCCCTTCAGTACAAGGCTACTCTCCTCTTCCTTCGTTATCTCCCCACATGGATAGCATTGTATCTTTATATAAATGTGAGAGCCAGGCATGTGCCATATAGACATATAAAATATGTGTATTTCTACAATTAACTCATAAATAGATACTTCTATGCTTCGTCAATCTCTTGAACAGACCACTGAATGCATGCAATTCTAGACCTTGTTTAAAAAAGTCAGTTGCTATCATCAATTACTCAGTTCTTACTATTAGTCCTGGAAATCAGCATCAGTGATTTGTAATCCAGGCTGTTCATTCATGATAAGCAAAACTTTCTGTATCTTTTTCCAAAATTTATGTGTGCTATTAAAGGTCATCTTTGCTGACTTTTAGCCTATGAGAATTTGCTTTACCTTGGATTTTTATTAGAAAACATAGACTCACTGCAATGGTAGATCTTTTGTTCCTCAAGGATTCAGAGAAGAGTTACACAAGGCTTACAAATTTTTAACTTTAGCAAGGAACTCTAAAAGCCTCCTTCACTTCAAAAATAGAATTAAAATATATTTTCCAATTTCTATCTTTGCAAAGCATCTGTGAGATTTTAAAATATGATTCTAGACACACTTAAACTATGAAAAGAAACATTCTATTACAGTTTCCACAGTTTGAAATTTGCTCAGGCAGAGTTTAAAATATCTAACCCAGTATCAAGCAGCCTTTTCTTCTCTTTTCCTTTTAGTTTCCTCTGAATTTTATCTCACTATTTTGATTCCTATATTAGCTACAGTTTATTTAATTTTACAAGCTTCCACTTTATTTCACAAATACCCTTCAGTCACCAGGGACTTTTTACATTCAGATTTTGCTAGATGAGGAACTACCACTGAGGGGGTCTTCTTTTCCTACACTTCTTATACTGTGGCATAGAAGAAATCTATGTTCTAAATCAGCATGCAGCTTATTAAAATGTCAAATTACAGTTTCACTACAGGACTACAGTTTTTATTCCACTCCTTTTGTTTTAATGTATCTTGAGTTCTTGCCTGAATTTCTCAAAAGCTCTTTTTCGTTTTGTTTTTCTTCTTTTTTTTTCTTTTTGCAACAGAGAATGCTATTTAAATCTCCTACACCTGCTCTTGGTTTTGTCAAACCAAACCCCTTGATAAAGGACGATAATGTAATTTTGTCTGAGCTCCATAATTGTAAGAGAAGCATCTCTCTCCCTCTAGCTGCAGCTGAAATGGCTATAATCAAGGCAGAAAGCAGTACAGCCTGCTGGGATGAATCACAGCTAAAACCACAGGCCCTATTTCAGACTAAAGAGGAGCTAATAAGAAGGGCCTAGAGCTCTTCCCGTCGACTTAAGTAAAGGAATCATCAAGTAATTTCAGAGATATAAAAGCAGCACGCAGCACACTGTAGCAACAACTGGCATCTGAGCAATTAACAATTCCCATCAGTGTGTCTTTAAAGCTAAGTTTGTTTTACAGAGGCAGAGAAGTTTTAGCAGATGAAGTACCCACTGAGCTCAACTAAAAGGACATGCAAGGAGAAGAATACCTCAGAAATTTCTTACAGGCCAAGACGAAGACTCTAATGCATGATTGTAAATGCTAGTCTGTTCTTAGATACACTGAATGACAGTATCAAAGGAATATAAAGACAATGGAACAATTAATTTGTTTTCATATCAGTTATACGCTTTTCTCCCCCTAATTCTCCACTAGTATCTGCTAACAGCTGTAAAGGAGAAGATACAAAAAGCCCCTCCCTTCTTTAGTGCATCTCAAGAGAAGAGACAAACTTGTTTCTTCCAGAAGGATGGGAGGTGGTAGCCAACCAGCCAGGAGGACAGTATTTCTTGCTTGAATTAGCTGTGTACTATCCGGAACTTTGACCCTGACAGAAACTCAGCGTGCACAGCACAGGACCAAAAAGCACACCAAAAAGAGTGCCTGTTCCTTGTGCTCACTGCAACTCTAGAGACACCCCATTAAATCCTCCCTGCTGTGCCCTGAGAGCTGCAATCATTTTTCCTAACACAGGATCTGCCCTGTTACACTCACAGCTGGCATTTGTATTACCATTATTACTATTACTGCTTTATTCTGCAGTAGCTCTAGTTGACAGCTACATTCATTGGTGATGAAAGCTGCTGTGTGACCACACAGACAGTACATCCCTACTCCACAGAGACTACACTGCTGAGACGTTTTTGTGGAGTGTAAACATTTCCTTTTCACCCTCAGCAACAGGCTATCACTTTGTTTGGAGGAAAAAGGTATATCAACAGTTCTGGGATGCCAGAGGATTGCTATTTTTACAGTCACTAAGACACTTCTCTCACAACAACAGTTATTTTACATTCCAAAGCCACTCACAGCCTGTGTGAATTTCGACTTGTAGCTGTCAAAAGAGTAGCAGTAGGTGAATATATTAGCGCTCTCTGATTTAGAATTAATTAACTTAATTACAAAAAAAAGACTGACAAAAGCAATTCTTATATGAAGTTTTGCCTCACCCCATACTGCAGTTTACTGAAAACAGAGCAGCACTTCATTGTTTGGGTTTTTTTTAAACACTGAAGTACATAAGCATCTAAGGACATTGAAGTGGGTTGGCTTCAGAGAGATCAGCTAAGGCAAATGTAATCAGGATTAGTATTGAGGGGTGCACAGTAGGTTGATCAAGCAGCCTAGCTTTGTATGGACCCAGTCCAATAACACTAGATGTTTTCTTAATGACTTCAGGAAAAAAAAATGCAAGCAAGCTACATCTAAAGGGCATCTTTAAGCAAAATTAAAACCTGAATCATGTTTAATACAAGCATTTTAAAGCACACAATTTAACTGTAAGTAAAAGCATGTAAAATTTTCATGTGTGTTCGTGCTGGGAATGATAAAACTATCTGTGCCAGACGCTAAGGTTTCATTTCTTGTTAATTTTTCAGTCACTTCAAAGCATTTTCTTTTCTTCTCTTTTCTTCTTCTTTTCCTTTCTTTTTTCTTTTCTGTTTTGCTTCTTTTCTGTTTTGCTTCTTTCCTCTTCCCTTCTCCTTTCTCCTGTCTCTTCCTTCCCTTTTCTCCCAAACAACATCACAGCATTTTCTTCTTACTCTTCCTTATCAAACAGGGGAACACTTGACAACTGAGCTTCTCAACTTTTAAACTAGGTCGCATGATCGTTGAATAAATGGAAGGATGTAGCTCAGCTAATACAGACTAGTCAGATTCTTCTCTATAAACAAGCACACACTGCCTTCATATAACATGCTAAATAAAATCTTTGAGAATATGCCATTTCTTTCTAAATTTTAAAATGCAAAAATGACAGTGACTACAAGAAAAAAATGTACATTGAGAAAAATGGACCGTAGCAGGTGAAACTAACTAGTGATGTCTGCTGAAACCTCTAGGCAGTTTCCAGCATTTCAGAAATATATGTGTGTGTACACTCACAGAAGTAAACAGAGCAAGGATTATTTAATCCAGGACCATTGTACTGTTACTCCTTTGAACAGTGGCAATATATAAACTATTTCAATATTACATTTTAGAATGTGGCTTTCAATAGATATGAAATTTCATTATTTTCAAATAATCTTTTGGACCAAGATTACATTATCATCAATGAAGAGTGTGCAGATATTACAATAAACTTTGTGAAGAGCTTTAATGTGTAAGAAAAGGCAACATTAAGACACTTCTAATGCAGAGTGCAATAGCTTTATCCTTGTCTTGCTGAGAGACATCTTAATGTTAACTCCTCAGTGTGAACCAATATAATCACTTTCTAAAAACACACTGAATTTCTATTAACTATTGAAGTAATACTAGACATACACTTATCAAGAACTTGGGTTTGGCATTATGCTCAAATTTCTAAACATAAGAAAAAATAAATGAGAGAAAAAGAATATCCAGAAGAACGCAACAGATGATCTATAAGTTAACCAGAGCAGGTTCTGAGCACACAGAAGCTTTTTGTTGTTTGGTATGTAAAGAGCTATCTGAAACCCTCTCTTTTGAGAAATGAACAGGAGTTGTGTACCTGAATATGCAAACCTGTGGAAGCTACAGATACAATACAAATACTGAAAAAAACAAAGGACCAAAGCTATTGGGGAAAAAGCAGTAAGATACTGGATATACAATGGAACTAGGAAGGTGACGTTAACCAATACAGTCACATAGATGCTAAATGCATAACCAGGTGCATAGAAAAGGGTAGGCCAGTGGATGTGGTTTATCTTGATTTCAGTAAAGCATGCGACACTGTCTCCCACAGCATCCTTGAGGCTAAATTGATGAAGTGTGGTCTGGATGATTGGGTAGTGAAGTGGATTGTGAACTGGTTGAAGGACAGAAGTCAGAGAGTTGTGGTCAATGGGATGGAGTCTAGTTGGAGGCCTGTGTCTAGTGGAGTCCCTCAGGGGTCAGTACTGGGACCAGTACTTTTCAATATATTAACAACCTGAATGAGGGAACAGAGTGCACTGTCAGCAAGTTTGCTGATGACACTAAACTGGATGGAGTGGCTGACACACCAGAGGGTTGTGCTGCCATTCAGCAAGACTTAGACAGGCTGGAGAGTTGGGCAGGGAGAAACTGAATGAAATTCAGTAAGGCCAAGTGTCAAGTCTTGCACCTGGGAAAGACCAACCCCATGTATTAGTATAGGATGGGGACTGAGCTGCTGAAGAGCAGTGAAGGGGAAAGTGATCTGGGGCTCCTGGTGGATGGAAGGATGAGCATGAGCCAGCAGTGTGCTCTTGTGGCCAGGAGGGCCAATGGGATTCTGGGGTGGATTAGAAGGGGTGTGGTTAGTAGGTCAAGAGAGGTTCTTCTCCCCCTTTACCCTGGTGAGGCTGCATCTGTAATACTGTGTCCAGTTCTGGGCCCCTCACTTTAAGAAGGATAGGGAACTGCTGGAAAAGAGTCCAGTGCAGAGCCACCAAGATGATGAAGGGGGTGGAACATCTTCCTTATGAGGAAAGGCTGAGGGACCTGGTTCTCTTTAGCTTGGAGAAGAGGAGACTAAAGGGTGACCTCATTTATGCTTTTAAATATGTGAAGGGTGAGTGTCAGGAGGATGGGGTGAGGCTGTTCTCTGTGAAGCCCAGTGACAAGACAAGGGACAATGGTTGCAAGCTGAAGCACAGTAGGTTCTGTGTGAATACAAGAAAAAATTTTTTCCCAGTGAGGGTTCCAGAGTACTGGCACAGACTGCCCAGAGAGGTTTGGAGTCTCCTTCTCTGGAGATATTCAAAACCTGTCTGGACACGCTTCTGTGTGAGCTGGTCTAGGGAATCCTGCTATGGCAGGGGGGTTGGACTAGATGATCTTTCAAGGTCCCTCCCAACTCCTAACATTCTGTGATTGTCTCATAGTTCTGTACAACAAATGGGAGGGAGTTTTTCTGAGAACAAGGTATACCCAAGCACAGCAGCTCTGTTCAAATCACAGGTCTCACCTGGCTACTGTCCTCCAAACAGGAGCCATAAGTGGATACCACTAAAACAAAAGTGAGAAGCCAAAACACCATTTCCAGATTACAGATCCAAATATCATAAAATAGATCTTTAAAAATACATAAGTCACAGTGCAACCATTTGGGCAATCACACAAGTCACTTCAAATCACTGCCACCATTTTGTACAATCCTGATTCTGAATACTGCAGTTGCCATGAGCTTTCAAATCAGTTCACATGGTCTTTCCTCAATCCCACATTAGATCTTCCACCCCTCCCCACTGAGGACTAGACAGTATATTTGGTCACTGTTTACTAACAGCAAATCCTAGGAATACATGCACATAAGTGAAGCTCTAAGTGTTCTCAAGATGATGAAAGGGTTCAAGCTATTTTAATTCTAAAATTTCTTAGAAGAGATTCATCGATTCATAGATTCATAGAATGGCTTGAAAGGGACATTAAAGATCATCTGTCTCCAACCCCTCATGGGCAGGAATGCCACCCACTACACCAGGTACCCTGTATCTTTAAGAAACACCTCCTGTTCAAGGACTGAGGTTTGAGCAATGGCCAGGTAAAAAAAAANTAAAAGAAAAAAAAAAAAAAAAAAAAAAAAAAAGGTACTAAAACCAATAGTCTTGACACATATGTAATTTGTGAAAAACAAAAAATAATAGCAAAATAAAGTTTGGCCAAATAATGGTTTGGCCAAATAATGCAGTCAAAAGTTTCTTCAGAAAGAAAGACGAACTGGGACTCGAGGAGAGTTCTTTAGAACTGAAGCTTGGTATGGCCTAACAGTTTTCAGACATGCAATCACACACATAACAAAGCAGATCTGAAAGTCTGGTCTTCATGTTTTCCAGCCTTTGAGCATTTCCTTAAACATTTGTCATCTTTTATGGTAAGTGCTGCAGCAAATCTGATGCTTTTCAAGAACACAATCAGAAATGCACTTGGGGAATGTAAAAGGTATTTTGTTTATATGGCGTAACTGTAAAATGCCTGATTAGATAGTAGCTTTCCTATAGTTCCTCAACAGATTTACATTTGGCATAAAAAAATTACAGTTCTCTCTACAAATAGGATTGAGTATCAAGGAAAAGTAGAGTAAGTTCACTGCTCTGACACACAGCCATCAGAATTGCAGCAGTCTGTGCTCAGGCTTATGAAGACCATGAAACTGCAGGCTGTAACTACTGTAGTAAGCGGAGCAAAAGAAACTCTTTTATTGTATAGGCTAGTGGAGAAGACTTAGAAAAAACACAAGGACATTTGGGTTTTACTGATTAACTATTTTAAAAGGCTTTTGCCTCAGAAATTAACAAGTATATTTTATATTGGCAACACTATGCACTCCTAACTGATGGCAGCAGAGAGAGTGTTACACAGTCTAAGAATGATCCTCAAAATTTCAATAATAAAAATAAATTTCAGAAAGACAAGTTAACAAAAAGAAGCATCTCTGGTTTAAATAAAATTACTGCAGAAAGGGACTAAATATACTGACGGACTATTGAAAACAAGATAGAAAAACAGTAAGTATCAGCCCTAACATAATGAAACATACTTAAGAAAATGGCTAGCAGATGATGCAAAGCTAAAAAAAAACCAAACAAACAAACCCCAAACTGTTTGGTTTCTCTATTCCTTGTGAAATCTAACCAGATCCACTTTTTTGGTAAAATACAGCAGGTGTCCATAAGTTGTAAATACTAAGCTTAAACACCTTTAGAAACACACAGACAAAAGCGTCATGTTTCTCATACAGAAAAAAAAAAAATAAAAAAAAATCGCTCTTTAGAGAGCTGGGTTTTTTCCCCCCCCCCATGATGGGAAAGAAAATCCCAACACATTATTAAAGAATTGCATAAAAAATTGCAACATTACAAATGTTAGCCAGACTACTTGCCTTTTGAAACTTTTGTATTTATATAGCACTTTTTGAAAGAGCTTTTTAAAACACTGAAGTTTAAAACAAAGCAAAGTTAAAATTAAACCAGAATGTCTGTAACCTAGAACTTACCAAGTGCACTATTTTTAACTACATATTCAAAAATATGCTTCTAAGTAATAAGAGCCATCATGGAGTGATTCATAGCTTCATGCAAAAACATCCCACAATATAAATCTTGTTAACCTTTTGAAAATCCCCAAAAGCTCATTACCAAGCTGCTGAATCCTGGCATAACAAAACCTTACATTTAAGTATTTACTGTTCTTCTAAAAAATCCGTTACTTCAGAGAAACAATACACTTGAGTTGGTCAGATTTTATCATGGGCTGGCACATGTGAAGTGTAAGACAGTGATGTGTTGCAAATAAAATTATCCTAGGATATCACTATAGACATTCAGGAGAAATAATTACTCAACTAATGTGACACAGTCAGTATTCTCTATCAGAATTAATAGGGTAATGAACATCACAGCGAAAACACTCTTGAAGAAAAGGTGGTACCTTTCCTATCTTATTACTCTTCCCAGTTCTTGGAAGCTACATGCAACAGCCTTGGAGACACTGGTTTTCAAATGGATTTGTTTGCACAAAAGCTGATTAACTTTCTTCTCCAAATGAGAGACCAGTTACAAGAAATGCTGCATATTAAATTCTACTTACTGAAAATATGCATGTATGACATTTAAATTATATTCCCTAATGTAAGCACTTAATTTTATTATAATTCCTATCTTGATCTAACTTTATAGTCATTACCAAATGGAACAGGGTGAGTATCTGAGAGCAGAAGCACAACATTTGAGTCAATTATGAAACCACAAGTAAAAGTGGAGTAAAATCCTGGCCTCGCTGAAGCCACTGTAGGAGCTTCTGCAGACTTCACTGGCACTGCTATTACATTCTTTACACTCCATTTTCATCTGCTGTGAAGGGGAAGTTAATGAGATTTATTGTATCTACAAATACCATCTTCTGGGCTTTAGAACACATTCATGGATTCCTTCTTCAATTCTCACTCCAGTAAATGAAGTAAGAAAAACATTTATCTAAGGCTTGCCTGCATTTTGGGAGAAAACATACAGAAGGAAGCCTTCAGTGATAAGATTATTGTCAGAGAATAATGATTATAGCCTGTGAAGAGTGATGCTAAAGCTGGAAGCTTCATTACAGTATTTGAACAGCAAGGTTGTTTTAATGCACTACATTACATATTTATTTGAAAGCACCATCTTCTCAATGGGAAAATAATACTTTCCAACTTTATACTTTTTAATTTTTCTACTCTATTGTGCAAATGTATGGCAGAAAGACTTGTAGTTATGGCTAAGATAGTACTAATTTTTAAAATGTTTATAATTTGTTTTCCAAGTATTACTCTGTGGACAGTAATTACTGGTGCCAACTGTAAAGCTGCTGCTGAACTATGAGGGGAGCATCTAATCAGTCATTTCCCACTTATTTAAATTAAAAAAAAACTT
Source organism: Galbula dea (assembly GCA_013399015.1). Taxonomy (NCBI): domain Eukaryota; kingdom Metazoa; phylum Chordata; class Aves; order Piciformes; family Galbulidae; genus Galbula; species Galbula dea. The sequence goes on along the minus strand of VWZX01007020.1, from coordinate 1,365,882 downwards.
GACCAAACATGTTTTTCTTACATTCCCTAAAGACATTTTTGAGGTTGTTCTTTCAAAGTATCAAACCTGCTGCAGCATTTATCATAAAAGTCAACGAATATTTAAACAAATCAGGATTCAGAACAGGAAAGCTAAATGTTCAGATTTGCTTTGCTACATTTATGAGTGTGACCACTCATCTGAAAACTATTTATTTTAGGGATGTACCAAGCTTTAGTTAATGAGAACAGAATGCATCTGTCTCAGACTTAGTACTCAACTGCAAGACATACCATGGCCCAGCTCTCCCTCTCCAGAAGCATCCCTTTATCTCAATGTTTTTTCATCATCTGAGTTATGTGCACACAAAACTGGTTAGGCAAGTTTTGACACTTAGAAGTGTCAGAGTTGCAAAAGTATACTGACAAACACAGTGCTTACAAAACCTGTAAGTCCAGCTTTTCACTTGTCAGCTTCTAATGTCATCAAGTACCCCATATTAGGTGTTCATTAACTCCATCTTTATTGCTGTGTGAACTCTGTTTAGACTGCATTCTAAGAAAAAGGGAAGAGTAGTTTGGACTTCATTAACATTTGCCTATCACTTTGTCTTTTTGCACGAAAAAATTGTACCTGCCTCATTCATTTTGCTTTTTATTTTTCATTTCATTCACTTTTAAGTAAGGGCTTCCACACTTCTGAAATCCTTTCATGTTACCCATAATTCTGAAGTTCCCAAAATAATTTTGGAAAACTTGAACTGTCTCTTTATTAAAAGCTATAAGCACATGCAATTACAGATGTGTGCCATAAAATAATCACACTGGTACGTGTTTCTAAAGCTGACATGACAAAATATTCAACATAGTTTACCTGTGGCAACTGCAAAATGTAGTAAAGCCTAGATTTACTACCAAATGCCAAATGCTACAGTCTTCTGTCAGAAAAACTTCTCTCAATTTTACTAGAAACTCGAGGCTTTGGAGCAGTGCCTATAAGAGGAAAATTCTTACTGCAGTAAAAATTGTAACATATGGGTGGAGAAATTATCTATCAAAAAATCAGAATAATATAGCTTATTACTTTAGGCAACTGGTTTGGGTTTGGATTAGATTCTGTTCTCATGTTCCAGTGACTCAGTAACAGAATCTAAGCTTTCATTTTCATTCATTAGGAAAGGAGTACTATCTGGCTCTGAATGGTGGTATTTATGTAGTTTTCATAGAGTTTGAAGGATTTTTATTTCAACCATGCCTCTTTTCACATTCACACTCATGTAGAGAATTTTATTCCTATAATGAGAAACAGCAGATGTAAACTGCACATAATGAGAAGTGCTGGACATCTACAGCTGTACCAACAATCACCTTCTGCAATGAACTTCTTTTTCACCTGGTGACTATTTTCTTTGCACATATTTCTTCTGCCCACTTCTTCCAAAAGAAATCCAGAAAACGCAATTCCTTCCAATTAGGCTTTGTGTTTCACTGAGCTTAGCAGAGCTGCCCTGCCAGGGGGAAGTCCAGAGAGACAGGTCTGGTAAGCACTTGAGGGAATTCTCCATCAATCCCTCCTTCCTAGTTAAGCTACATCCCAAACAGATAAGATGAGGTTAAAGCACTGCATTTCCTTCCTCATCTCTTGCTGTCACATAGTACAAGGTACTAATTGCTCCCTCCAAAGCCACAGCAAACTCAAGCCCTGGAGTAAAAGTTAGAAAGACAGTTTAACATGAGACAGAAGAGAGCATAACAGAGCTGAAGAGACTGAGTCACATGGCAATGTTTTAAATTCTTCCAAAACAGCTATTTCCTAAATGAAATTATCATGCCCAGAATATCTGCAGAAGAAGGCAGAAACTCTAGAGTGGGTTCTGCCGATGTAGCCTAAGGATACTAACTCCTCCCCTATCCTCATGTGGCAGTGATCACAGTATCACAGTATGTCAGGAGCTGGAAGGGACCTCGAAAGATCATCTAGTCCAAACCCCCTACCAGGGCAGGATTCCCTAAGACTAAGTCACAACAAAGCTTCCCTGACCAGGAATTGAACCCGGGTCCCAGTGGTGAGAGCGCCGAATCCTAACCATGAGACCACCTCCTCTCCAATGCTAATGCAGAGTCTGACACACCAACCAGGGGTCAGGTATTCCACTTCATTTCATGAAAAGCCCCAGTGCCCTGTCTCCATCTTATATGCATATGTGCCTAACCCTCACTTCAATGGACAACAAAGAAACTATAAAACCAAAAGTCAAATGACTTTGCATATTATCAAATTAATACATTTTACTATGAGAGCATGCATTTAAATAATAGTCTGTTGCTCTGCATTAATTATACTCTCTTTCTCATATCTAGGACCCTAAGCTTAAGACTAGCTTTGTTGGTGAATGCAACTGTTACCCCTTACTGGCAAGCACAAAAGGATGGGAGCCTTCTAGGGGAAAGGAAAGGATATTTGATCTGCTTAGGCAGTAACAATAAACTGTCCCTTGAGCTTAACAACAAGAATTCAATCTTGTTTGCTATGATTTTCCCTATGTAGCATATGCTGCATTTTACAAACAGCCTTTTAAAACATCCCATTTATGGCATTTCACTCTTGAAAGATGCAGTGACAAACAGCATCAGCAGAACACTTCTTTTCTTACGCAATTTGATGAATACTAAAACAAATTCAGGAAGTCTGAAACTGTCTGGCTTTCAATATGATCTCCACATAATAAGTATACCTTTTTAGACACCCTGTTCTGGGATTAGAATATATGGGGGTTTTGACACAGCTCATTTAGGTATAGCCTTTAAACACTTTGCAACTGGCAGGGATAAGAGAATGGCTAAGCGGACTTAAAATGGTTAATAGTAATTTCGACTCTGGATCTTCAGCCCACCTGCAACTCTAGTCAATTATTATCTGAAGAGTACTTGGTAATCTATGTAAAATGAATTTGACTGTCTCACTTTGAACCTCAGGGGACATGTCCATGTTACAAAGTAACAGGCCAACATACTCAGCAGAAACTGTCACTGTACTGGCGACTTCAGCAGAAACGTTGAAGTTGGAATGTGTGTTTAGAACCAATCACAACCTTCTTCTGAACTAAAAACAAGGAGGATGAGACTTTCAGCAGAAAGACGCTGGGAAAGATTACTGTGTGCCCCATGTGTATGTTCTGGGTAGAGGAGAGATTTCAATTCCCAGGGCCAATGCATTCAGAACTTTGTTGAAGCAGTTATTTTGCAGTAAACATCCGATAATCATCACTCCAGCAAATAAAGAAGTATTACACAGATGCTGCTATGAAATATGATTACCTGACATACTGGTGGGAGTTATGGATATGTAATCATTCTCGTTCTTCTTCTGACACCAATGTCACCTGCCAAAAAAGGATAAAGAAAACCATGTAATATGTGCATACATGCAAATCTGCAGAATACTATTAACATATAAATAGCCTGGAACATTCTAGATCTTGAATACCATGGTCGATGTTTGATGACTTAACACATTAAATTCAAGGCATCTTGCTTAACTGTGTGAGGCAATGAATGAAACTCAGGTCCAAAACTTGGTGGCCTGGACAAGCTGTGGGCAACAGGGATTTGGAAGCAAGGTCAAAAAGCTGGTGGCTACTAAGGCAGAGAGAAAATAAATATTTCTGCCTGCTTCATGGAACACTATCCCTTATTTTTTTGCAGAAGTTCCTTTAGGTCTAATATGAAACTTGAAGAGCTAATTGGCTTTTACTGTACAATTTCTATTGATATATGCCCATTACTCTCAGGTTCAGTAAGAATAGAGGATTGAAAGGAATCAGAAATTCTCTATCTTCAGCCACAACAAATCTTCAACCATTAGAAACTCAAAAGTCTATCAACTTTTAAAAGTTTTGAAACATAAATAGTAATTCTACTCATTTGGTAGAAATCTAATTTATATGTAGTTATTAACTTTTGAACAACAGCATGTTCTATTTTATGAAGGAGATAACTGCTGATGTGAGGTACTGTACTGGGCGTCCAGAAGTCATGGCTTTAATAATTAGACTGCCTCCCTCATTCATATGTCCATACACAGAAAATTTATATATTAACTATTTTCCTTTTCTGTTGGCAGCCGGGACCAAAGCCCTGAAAACTAATTTCGTGTCAAGAGAGAAAGTTACCGATACCAGTTACAGCATTATCCTTCAGCAGTATCTGTATTTATACAAGCCGTAACAGTTTTCAGAGGTATCAGGACAGCATGCCCTCAATTCAGCCGTCACAGCCCAAAACACAGTGCCTGGCTTGCTCCCTAGTTTAAGCACCAACAATCCAATCCAAGCATAGACAATCCTACAGGCATTACTCCAGAATAGTGATAAGATCTCATTAGAATTTTTAATTAAGAAGTTCTGGGCCTACAAACGACCCCAGTAATGCCAGTGGAAGATGAGCCTGGGATCAGAGTCATGTTGCCTTGATCATCAGGAAACACATACCCTCTGCTGTTAGCATGCAAGTGACATTCTTTCATAGGGGAGTAGAACCTCGATTGTGCCGACTGACATTATGTTAAGAAACTGTACTTTGGACTTTGTTAGTGAACTTCTGGGTTCTATTTCTCTCCATCCATTCAGTGCCATAGCCTTGTCTGTATTTGTTCTCAACCAGACTCCTCACACCACGAGTGTTTCCCTTCCCTGTCCCTGAAATAAATATCCTCCACCACCAGCAGGCTGAAAGGACATTGAACACATCTGTTCGAGTTAGGCACAGACTACAACCCTTCAATCAGAAAGTAAATCAACTGCAGCAATTGCACGTACCGTGTATTAACGTATCTGGGACACAGCCTGTCAGTTTCACCTGAGCTCACCAACCTGCCAGCCTAACACCGAGGAGGGCTGGAAACCCTGCCTAGAGCTCAGACACCTGATGCTTTGGAGTCACTCTTCAAAGGCTCCACAAGCTGACGGCGGGACGACCCCACCGCCCTTTGCAGACTCCGCATCGCCCCGAGCCCTAGCCACAGGAACCACTTCGCGTCCCACTACCCGAGACAGCATGGAAGCCAACGCCTTCTCCCACGCCTAGGAAAGGCCGGCTACCCCGCGGGACACAGCGAAGAGCCACAGCGGTCCCTAAAGGGTGGACAGCCACTGTGCTCCCCAGGGCCTCGCTTTATCTCACCAACAGCCCCCCCGACCCCCAACACCCCCCGCCGGGCCGGGCGGGGCCGACCCCGCCGCGCCGCAGCGCAGTGCAGCTGCGCCGCCTGGCGGACGAGCGTGAGCAGGGCGGAGAGGAGGCGGCTGGCTCCCCGCTCTGCAGGCCGGATGCCCCTTTGCACTGCAGCCCGGCTCGGTCAGGGTGTTCTTCCCATGTAAACCTCGACCTTCACAAGAAGGAACCCTTTTTATTGTTTTCTCCACAACGTACTCCCTACCTTTTTCATCGCTTTATGTCTCATTACGTAAACAGAGTATATCTGGTAAATCTTTACATTAATTGCTACACCAAGATTCAGAACTGCTTCATGATTCAACAAAACACTTCCTCCACAAAAAAAAAGCCCACCCAAACCCCCAAACAAACAGACCAAACCACTCCCAAACAAACATAAACAAAAACAAGAAAAAAGAGGGGGGAAAAACCAAAACCTAATGTTTACTGTATTTGTAAAGCAAGTGCGAAGTAAAACCTACTGAAAGTTTTACAGCAGGAACTGCTAAAATATCCTCCACCACACATTACAATGGGTTTTTATCTCCTTCTCTTTTCTTTCAAGCAAACCACCTGAGACTCTGTCTGGGCTCCTCTCAGAAAAGACAGTCTCTCCTTAAACTTTTAAGGAAAAAGCAAATACTCCTCTTGATATTTGCCATGTACAACCAACACAACCAGAGGCAACAACACAAGACTTTTCTTTCGCTACTGACATCTTTCAGAACTTCAATAGCCTTCACAGTCTGTCAATCAAAAGATTAAAGAGGATACAAATTGAGATCATGCCTCCAATTAGCATCACTCTGACCCATCCCACCATGCCGTGGGACCCCGTGAACCTCAACAATAAGCCATTTCCCAGAATTTAATTGTGGTTTGGTGACTCAGTGACACACAAGTGCTCTTGAAGTAAACAACTGAATGTTTTAAATACAAATTCTGCCCCTCCTGTAAATAATTAGTTACTAATCCTAAAATTATTGGGCTCGCACCAATCTATTAAAAAGGAGGAAAAAAAATAAAAGAGAAATAACAAAGTTTTTCAATGAATTCTGTATACAGAGAAAAAAAATCTAGCTATCCTGGGAGCTTTGCCATTTTCCCTGATGAGACGAGGGCTTGGCATGAAGGCAGCTGTCACTTGTATAAAAAATCTAATTATGGAGTGACTGTAGGAAAAGATAGTTTTCTGTTTAAAGCATTACACTAACGTATCTGGCTTTGGCACAGTCCTCCTGCGTCCCACAGTTCAAAATGAAGAGCATGCATCCTCTTTTTCTCCTCATACTCGTCTAGAAAATAATTTTTTTGGAGGAGGTCTTGGTGCTGCTGTGTGAATGTACAGCATCTTACTGATCTTGCATCTCCCCTAGGCCGATTTAGCAACTGCCAAAAGACAGACAGTAAATGACCCCATCTGTAATTGTAATACCTGCTTTGTGCTTGATGGTGATTTTAATAACCTTTCCAAATGTATCAGAAATTTTTTTTAAAAATGCTTTTATCCTATCCTTTATATGCCAGAAATAATTTCCTACTTTTCCTTCTAAGGAATATGGCACATGGAGAGAAATGTGGAAGTACAGAACTATTATCCACTCTGGCACCTTAACCACCTCCTGAAGGCCCAGCATGGTTGCTATCTTATGTGAACAAGAAGCATAAGCTGTGTCTACATTATAGATGTGGGAGATGTTGGAGGAAATCAGGTTCTTTTTCAGAGTCTACAACTAAGAAGTATGTGAACAGGCACAAATGGGAAGGAGTTGAGTGAGTCACTGTCAAGGCTCCACCACATCAGGCCAAAAGTGTCTGAGAGTCTTCACAGATGCTGCAGAATAAGTTTTTTTCTTGCCAAAAATGACACAACTTTTATAGTTAAGTTTTGCTAACATCACAGGGAGCAGGCTTCATTAGATTATCTTTTGTGTGTTGAGTACTCATTTGCCTGCAAAGAGCTAGCTGAGGTCTCATTGCTCAGAGTCACAAGCCCTGAGCAAGCAGCACTGACCTCAGAGGTTGCCATCTCACATCCCCCATGATTTCCCTGTCAGAGAGCTGAGGAGGCAGACCAGGCAGTGGGGTCTTTCTCCATCATTTGAGTTCAACCCTACTTTTTATTCTTTTTTTCCCCCCTTTTTTTTCAAACAAGGTCATCCTCACATTCATGTCAGGTATCCCAAACAGAAATAGCAACATGCTTATTCTATTCTGGTAGTAGTTGCATTTCAGACCTAAGCCAGGAAAACAATATTCTTTGTTTGCCCCAAATTAAAAGAAGACATCTTTAGGATCTTCATGCCCTCTGGCTTGAAAAGGTGATATTTGGAATTAATTCTCAGGCTGTGGTCTTCAACCTAGAAACACTGTCAAAGCCATATTGCCAATTACTGCACTTCCTTTCCTTTCCCATAATGAAAAGCGATTAACCAATTAACATTAATCAATGTGGTTAAGTGTCCTCCCACTCTCACCAAGTGCCTCCTCCTTCAGACAAATGTATTGGATTAACCAGTGGCTATATAAAAGGGTTGCACTGCTCAGGGACTAAAGGATGATCTTGTTCTGTTGCTTCAGGTTTAGATAGTGGCTGCCAGTCTCCCATAGGCCAAGGGTATGGTAATTTTTGGTTTGAATCATGGTCCCTGTCTGCATCATGAACTGCACACTTCCCAGTAAGCCTCAGGCTTCCCTTCTCACTCTGCAAATAACTGCGGGACCAGCACTGCTGCCTTCTGCCTCTTCTCAAGGCAGGAATGAGTGAGAAAAGGGATTCTACACCTTTCAGAAGTACTGACAAACCACACAGCTCCTTGGCCTTCACCAAACTGTCCCTTGACACCCCTTTTTAAAAGCCAGTAGGAAGGCCATGGGACAACCTGGCTCATCTGCACAAGTCCCTCCTGTAGCCCTACCTGCAACACCTGATGTCTCTAGCTTATCCTCAGCACTCTTATACAACACTCTTACACAACGCTCCCTCCTTCTGGCTCACTGGGAGCTGGGCTGCCTCCAGGGAGAGAAGCCTTGCTCTGAGAGGAGAGGAAGGCTGCTGATGAGCAAGCAGTATTCTCTCCTTTATAAAACAAACTGGACAACTAACTGGCATTGTATGAGAAATAAAAATCTACCTAGTTTTCTGGATATGTTTAATGAAAAACCCCCACTAGAACAGGCTTGTAGGCACAAGCTCAGAAGTGGACTTTGACACATGCTTCTTATTGCTTGTCTAGTTCAACTCATGAGGACACAGAAACATGCAAGAAAGCAAAAAGTCAAACCCACAGAGCACTGTCTGTGTAAACATTGCAGTTTATCCTGAAACACTCAATCAAAAAGGCAAGGAGCTACTGAGCTTTCTAATATGAATGTCCAGTAGTTCTGTGTAAACTTACTCCTTCCTCCTCACACAGACAGCATGTGCTCTTTACAACAGGGTACTGGTTTTACCTTTTAGGCTCAGAATTTCCTATTTTAGCTTGCTACTTAAATGCTCTAAAAATTGCTGAGCACTAACAAGTAAAGATTATGCATCAGTTAGGATAAGACCATAACATGATACGTGCTCAGCCCTGTGCAGGCATCAGCAGCTTTTTTACATCATGAAAGCCAGAAATTATATGCAGACAATAAGCCTGATAAATTATAATGGTAACCTCACTGCTTTTTGAGTTTTCTGAAAGCCTCTATGTTTCAATAAGCAGAACTGCAGGATGAACAATGTTAATTTAGATGGACAAAGTGATTCCTTCTATAGTCCCACACTGGTGAGGCTTTGGTTCTGGCATATGGCTTGCAGGACAGGCTGAATGACAAAGCTGTTACTGTGAACTTATCTACAAAAAATAGATACACCATCACAAAATGAAGTAATGCAAGATAAAAGCAAGATAAAAATTTGTTTTATGATTTCATCACACCTTAATATCTTATTGTATTGGGGTAAATGTATCTTTTTATAAGCTAATGGAAAACACAATAACTGATTTCATCAGAGCCAAAAAGAAAAGACTTTTAGTATTTCTGTTCATTTCCCAGCAGTGTAAACACGTATGAGAGGCAGCCTAATAGGTATCAATGAAAGCACACAGGGGAAGACTGCAACATTTTCTTTAAACCTCCTGGGCATCAAGCAAAAACCCAAGTATGTAAATGCTTCTCTCACCCTGTACTTAACAGAAACGTTCTCTCACAGAGTATCTCAAATCACTTATTATCATGGTGTGGAGATACTGACTGTCCCTAAGATGTAAAGGTTCTAAGAAACCTGCTTATATTTGGCTTAAAACTCAGCATAGTGAGCTGTAGCCTTCTCTTTGCTTTACTTACCTTGCAGAAATGTCAGCTCTTTAGCACTTTGCTTTAGCCTACTACATGTGTACACAGGAGGGCATGAGAGGAGCACAGAACTGGAAGCAGCCTTGTTTAGCCACTGTTGTGGTAACTAGAGTTTTATTCCTTGTGAGGGACTTCCTTAATGTGAAGTATTACATTGCAAGCTAGCCAGATACACCACTGAGTAGCTGATTTATGCATTAAGTGATGTTTATAGCATTAAAGATTTAGGCCTTAATTCAGAAAGTGTTTTGCCCACTTACATAAACATCCAGGTGAAGAATGATCCTGGAGGGCCAAGGATGATAGAAAAGCAAAAGGGATAATATAAAAGAATTTAAGTGATTATTCCTGTATTTTTCAAAGACCCTTTGAGGCACTTCATGGCTTATGCGTTCGTTCTCCAGCCTACAGGAGTTTCATTTAGACAACATCTTTGAGGTAAAACTTCTCTTGTTTGTCTGTTTTGTTCTGTCAACTCAGGAAACATTACCTCTCCCTGAAATTTTAACAAGGGACAGTTTATCTTCAATGCTAATTTATCTCATTACTCACTGCAAAGTGTGTATTAGATGAAGGCTGTCTTGAATTACCCAGTAAATCTCTACGACTGACTAACAGCAGATAATCCCAAAGATACTAAATTTCAAAGACTTTTAATGAAGCTGGTGATTTTCCACCCTCATGATGAAATAGATTTAGAAAAAGGATGTTTTCTAAATGTCAGGAGGAGAGGTACCTGGATGAATCTTGTTAACAAGAATGCGTTTTGTCAATGCATCATATATGCTGTGCCTAAAAAATCAGTGAAGCAGAAAAGAGTATGATCTAAACTACAAATGTCAGTCTGAATAGGAATAAGTATTACCACAAAGATTGGTACTGGCATTTGTTTGAGCTATTTTCAGGGAATCAGATATGAACAGGAGAATGAATGCAGCTTTAGGCTTTCTGCTTTTCTTAAACAGAGCTTCAGAGAGTCACCACTTGGTTTAAAAAATAAATTCTAAATATTGAAAAATCATTTTCTATATTGCAGGCCTTGGGTTACAGTGTGCAAATAAATAGAACTTTGCAGAAACCTTTGGAAAAGAAAACAGAGATTCTGTTACAGCTATGCAAAACCTCATGGGTTTTGCATATTATGTGACTTGATGAGTTTCCAAACCTGAATCTATTTGTTCTCAAAACTGATAGCTGAATTGCAAAACCACTGAATTCTGAAATGTTCAACACAGATTCCAGATCTGAAACGTATGGCTCAAATTCAGTTATAATTGGGGGAAATTCTCAAGCAGCTTATTTTCAACAAAATTACAGTAACAGATCAGAACAAGAATCCTTAGCCAGCGAAACCTACAGTAGGGGGCACAGACTAGTTAAACATCTACACAGATCCTTTCTGCAAGTTGAACTGGTGGCCCTGGAGCCTTTGCCTGCCATTGTAGAAGCAGCTCAATGGGCATCAGGTAGACAATGACAGTGCAATATGCACCAAAAGGGGACCAGGGTATTTCTGGATGTGTAGGTTCGGGCCTTGCTCAAGCAGTAAGGCAGGTAATATCCCCAGAGGCAATGACGAAGGCATACCACAAACACAAAGAAGCATCAATATAGAAAAGGAAGGACAGGTAAGTAAAGTTAAATGATTAAAGGGCTGGACTGACGTATCAGCTGAGAGTTAACTATGGCCTGATGAAGTGACAAGAAAGCGAGCACACAATAACCATGCTCAAAAGAGAACAAGGGATGACGGAAGAATGAGACTGCTATGGGAAATTTGGTTAAATTATGCTAATAGTTACTGGTGGACATGCAATTAGGTTAGAGGGCAGCTATATTTAAGAAGAATTCCTGCATGGTTTTAATTGATATTTTGAAATGGAGAAGCCCATATTGCTATTTCTGAGGTTTACCCAAAAGCTTATTTTCCAAACGAAAAAATCCAATGTCTTCAGTAACAATTAGGCTCAAGTTGGAGATAGCTTTCCGCACACATGCCCTCTGAAATTTCAAAATACAAACCACATGTTTTACAGATACATTAGTATATTTATAATTGTCATAAATAAATAAAGAGTTTCAAGTTACCTGGCAACAAGCTGGTGGTAATAAAATATGACTGTATTAAAACTATCTAAATACTCATTTGCTTATGGTTTTGGGCAGACAGGAGGCATGGAGAGAAGGAATAATACTTGTGAAAAAGAAGCAGAAGGCCTTATTTTAACAGAAAATTGCTTGCACCCTCTGTAATGGCTCTCTCTGTATGACCAGCACTGCATGAAGTTAAATGGATTTCAGCTAAGGATTTTCACAGCTCAAAAGTTACCCTGTTCAATGTCCTATTGCTTTTTATCCTCTTTTTTTTTTTTTCCTCTTTTTTTTTTTTTTTTTTTTTTTTTTGAGAACAAACACATTATAGCATATTCACAGCTACATAATTCACTCTTTAAGACAGGCAAAGTTTCCTAAGAGGTGTGCTCTAACCTCTACACTCCTTATACCCTTTTCCTGACCTCACTGGGGCCCCACTGCAGGGTGGAGAGGATGACTACTTCTCAGAAAAGGCATATATCCTAATGTTAAGTACAAACATTATAGATGCAAACCTGCTTCTGGGTGCAGACCAGAAACAAACCATAGTCTCAGCGTTAACAATGGCCTTTCAGTATGTCCAATAAAGCAGTGATCTTTTTTTTAACCTCCCTTCTTGTTTGCTGCCTCATTTACAACTAACAATAATAGAATCAGGTGCAGAAATTAAAAGTTTAATCACTGATGATTTTGCTATCTCTCTCAAGCAAACAACAAAAGTCCACAACCTGTTAACCTTTTCCATCCCATTTGCTAATTACTTATTTTGTAATTAACCCATTATGCATCTGTCATTGTGTTTTAAATTAAATCACTTTAATTGCTAGTAAGTAGGGTTTATTTAGTTCCTGGTATGGTTGTACGGGGTCATGAGTGGGGAGCTGTTGAACCACTGAGTTACAGGTGGCTCTCTGCAAAACCACTGAAGTTGCTGAAGATCAAGAAGAGTTAAGCTGCCTTCTTTAGGTGATTTGATTTTAATGTTTAATGGCATATTTCCAATGTACAAAAGTTTACTGCAAATAGGGAAGGGCATTTTTTGTTCCTTGTCTGTAGATCACATTGGGCATTAATTTGTTTCTTGAAATAATTTTTAATAAAGGAATAATTACATTAATAGTTCTAGAAAATGCTTATCACCACAATGCTAATTTTGCTGTACAGTACAACACTGTAAAATGCAACACAACTACATTACCAGCTAAACTTCAAGTAAAGAGAACAGAGAAGATCTAACAGAGCGAGTTTTAAATATAAGGCTAACACACTTTAATATCTTCATATAAAACACCATAAAAAAATGAGGATAGACATAAAGATTTGTTCTTTATAGCACAGCCCCCTCCTACCCCTTCCACTCCACTGACCCTGCAGAAGATATCCACTTTTTTGCTGGGTTAGTTTTGCATGAGTTAGTGAAGAAGCCCTGTGAGCTGGCATAAAGTAAGTGGCAGGAGCCCACAGCTGCAAGGAGGAAAGGGGAGGGAAATGAGGCTCACTCTGTCTCATAAAACAGCACCCTGGAGGAACACAGTATGGGTTTACACCTTTTACAATAAACCAGAGAATTTATGACTCAATGCATAGAAATGACTTTTTAATTGTTAAAATAATTTCCTGATGTTTCTGAAACACCTTTGAAGACTGTAAGTTTTGCACTGGGGAAAAGAATGCTAAAGACAACACAATTCATTATAAACTTTTTGTGTGTGTTAGATCTTTATACACTGAAGAAAAGCACTAAAACGTGCTTGGTGTACGTTCTAGAGAATGGCAATATGGATTGGTAAGGTCAGGCTTCCCTTTAGTAATAAATAAAGTCAAGAGTCTAGTACTGATCAGAAATGAGATTAAATTTCCAGCAAGAATCCAAGTCCATACCTTTGCTCAGCAACTTAAACATAACTATGGGTCAAACAAACAATAAGTAAAGCCCACACATAGGAAATCTGACAGATTTAGCAAGCTGAACTTCCTACATAGACTTTGTTCTGAGAATTCATTAACAACACTAAAATCCAAGATTAGCCTAGATATTAAATATTTTCTTCTCTGCTCCTACCAGAATAAAAAACTCTATGAAATTATAGGGGGTTACGGAGTACACCTTAAAAAGACCTATATAACCTTTCCAAAAGACAGTCTCTGTGTCCTGTGAGGAAGCTGTAATTAACCTTTGAGGATTTCTGTATCATCTATGTGTTTTTACCTTTGGCTAAGGGCTATCAAGACACGTCACATGGCTTTAAGTTTCTGGTGCAGCATTTTCGTGGTGCTAGATTTCTATTGCTGCATTCATCCTGATGCCTTCCTCACTGATCTGAGTAACTCCACACTTCTAGAGGCAGTGTGTCCAGGAAGCTCACCTTGCCACCTCCCTGTCTTTGCACCATACTTCAGCAGAGCAAGCCATCCTACATTCACTTTGCTTGCAGTTCCACTATGCGACAAGGCTTACAGGTGTGGAGGAAGAAGATGAGGAACTGCAGAACAACACAAAGAACTGAAGACATAGTAATGACTTTTAAAATTTTGATGAGGAATCTTTGGACAGCCTTCAGGGACAGCACAGCCTGGCAGACAGAAGCCATCAAAAGCCCAATAAATAGAAAAATCTGTTGCATAGAGAGGAAGGATGCAATCACAAAGTTTATGTTTGCTTAGAAAAGAGGAAGAGAGGCAAAGATGCAGCAATGGAACTGAATGAGGACTCGGAAAGATATTCCTAACAGCTATATTCTGAATACGCTTTAATTTTACATGACCCATCTTAATATGACCTATCTTAATATGATGAGGCTCTGAGCAGGTATTCTAGAAGCTTAGTCCAACAAAGAAAACCAAACCACTGAAAGAAGCAGACAGCTTTCAGCTGCTGGTAGCTCTGCAGAGACAGGTCCTTGCTGGAGACAACACACAAGCAGCTCAAACCTGTGTGAGAACAGCAGGGAAAAAACTAGCAAAACAAATTCAATTGTAAAGTCCTGTTACATTGCCTGATGTGTGAGTTGGATATCTGCAGCAATTTGGCTTCCCCTCATTTGTCAGTTGTTGGCTTAGTACGCTCAGATCTTTCCAGTTTCACAATTGCCTGTATTCAACCTCTAACTGAAGACTTAAGGCATGTATTTATCAAAGCAGTTACTTTCGGGGTCTTGAGAGGGCAGAGAAAGGTCAGTATGGAAACATCCTCCTAGCATCCTAAGCAAAACCCTTGTATGAACTGACACTTTCCCCAGAGAGTACACCAAAAAATACATGTGGGAATCTTATCCACCCCCTTTATTAAGTCCATTAAATTCTCAATATTATGCTGCTTCATGATGGCTACATGACCAAGGTAAAACTAGGTTATCAATCCAAATCCAAGTCTGTTTTCTTTAGTTACCAGGATAGGCCAGGCTTTTCTTTTAAAATATAACTCTCTCCTCTCTCCAGCCTCACTTTTCCAATTTGACAATTTTACAATTAATTGCTTTTTCTGTTCTGTCTTCTAATTTTGTTTTTTGTTTTGCATGAATGTGTAACAGGAAAACTGGATGCTGCATTTCATTCCTGAGGATATCAGATCAGGCTTCACTACTAAACACCAAAGCCATGGCCCTAATAACTTAAGTCTTTGTCTACTGCTCCTGAGTGCCTGCCATCTGAAGAACAGATCCTCAAGGAACGTAGCTGCAAGAAGGGGCAATCACCATTCAGAGAAAACTTTAAGACACCCAGCTTCAAAGGTTAGCAGGAAGATACTGACTCTGACCTGTTATGGAGCCCCAGGAGCAAGACAGCAATAAAACAGGGTGTGCTCCCAGCAGTGCAGCATATTGGACAGATTCAGAAATTTGGAAGAGTTTTCTGTTCTAAAGCTCTATGAAAATGCACTGCACTAGGATGGGACGGAAGACAAATGTGAGGAATATCTGAGTTAAATTACCAGATGAGCTCTCTGCTTATCTCGGGAAAAACTACCCTGAAAATGCAGACAAAAGAAGCCAAAAAGAGCCAAGGGAGAAGCCACAAGTAAAATGATTCCCAAACACAAGACAAAATGGAAACTGTTACTTTTTCAATCGATTTCATTCTTCCATTTAGCATCATTTCTATTTAACTAATATACAGTTTAATTTATAGCCAGACACTCACAGACAGTTTTTATGCCACTCACATCAATCAGGAGAAGCAGAATAGGATGCCACCTCTCCATTGCTGCTACTGAGGCTTCCCATGATTTATCTCAGCAGCATCACATGGATATTGAAAATGACAGTGGAAATACATGATCTCACAAGTCATATCCCACATACTTCCCACCAGGCTTATCTGGAAACAGGCTAAAAAAGCATCAGAGACATTCTTTTCTAGTTGCTTTCCATAGTGTCTTGAGCAGTAAAAAATTAAGTGTCAAAAGCAACACATATTAAATTAAGGCTGAAGATATCTTCCCATCCAATGATGGGAAGAAGCTGATTTATCAGAACAATTTTAGAATTAATAAGTTTCATAAGTATTAATATATGGATCTAATCTACATTCAGTGTTATCCAAATTACCTTGTGCTGAAAGAACAAGTTCTGTATAATGAAGAGAAACAAATGAAGCTCAGAGAAAAATAATTAAAACTGGGAGTTGCAGTGGGAATTAGAGTCAGCACTCATGTTCCGTGGTGAAAATTTATTCTTACGGTAACACAGCTTCCTCATCCATAAGGTGGAGATGATAATACTCATCTCAGTTCCGATGCTATGCCAGTAAGATCGACAGATAAGCCATCAGAACTGCTACTGTTAATATTACATACGCTTGGCACGCATCTTTTGCTTCAAAACAGTTTCATATATTGCATTTCTGGCCTACTCTCTGTGTTTTGGGGTTCACTTTCTTAGATTTCAGAAAAGTTATGCTCCATTTATTTACTACATTTGGACATATTCTTTGCCATTGTCTTTAACTGTATTTTACAGCTTAACAGTTTTATGGGAGTCTGTTCTCTGTATGATGTGGGAAGACAGTAGTGCAATGATTCAACGAACACCAGTTTTACCAACCAGCCAGATTTAACAGGCTATTTCTTGTTATATCCTATAAACACAGTGAGCAGCCAATCTGATATTTAATGATGCAAACCATAAGCAGTAGTGCTTTGTGCCAAGATACAGTATGTGGAGATTGCAAGAGCTCACAGTGAAATTTCTACAGAATAAAAAAAATACAGCATGGAGGTTTCTGAGTTGTTCCTTTTGTGCAAACTAAACCCAACTATCTTTACAATGAAAAACGGATATATTAGAAAAAACCCAGATACTGACAGAATGAGAGCACACCTTATGTTGTCCATAGAAGGTATTTGCAACCAACTGGGAAAACTTTATAAGAACAGGATCTCTAGATTTATTTGTATGTTCTGCCATCCACTAAGAGACTTTGGTCTAAACAATAAATCAGTTTGATTACAAGGGAAGCACAAAATGTACTAGCTTCTCAAGAGGGCTTATTTTGCAGTATCTGTGAAGTTGTTGAAGAATCTTATGTAAGAAGTTATTTATAATGACTTAAAATGAGAATTTTCTTTGAGGTATCCTAAACAAATTACAGAAATAAAAATTTGTGAAACAGGATGAGGTATCTCTTAAAACCAGTTGTTTGTTTTTTAAAAAACATCTTTGTAAAAGTGAGACTGGTACGCTACTAGCATTTTCTGAACAGGCACAAAAACTACAGCTTTATAGTCCAAGGTATAGTGGACTATAAAGTGCTGTCCTTGCTCACGTAGAGACAATAAAATGAAATAAAAAAAGTCTTAAAAATGCAGATGAAAAAGCAGAATTGCCAATAATGACCTGACTCACAGTTCCTGAGTGGTTGCAGTAGACAGTACTGGATCATTGGAAATGCTTTAGTAACACAAACATCTCTTCACTCCTGAACTGACATCACCACAATTCATCAACTTGCTGGGATTTACAACCACGCTGGGCTTTACTTCTGAGCTGTTGTGGTCAACAGCTATAGCCAAAATACATGTCTGTCTTTCAGTTTTCTTTTTTTTTTCTTTAATCATATATCCTTTTACTACGTTTTACATTTATTTCTTCATTTTGGTTTCACTCATCCTTAGACTTTTTTGTAGAGTAATGGGCTACAATTCATGAAAAACCTGTGCAGTTGTAGAAATAAATACTCCAGTTCAATCCTCCAGGGCAGATTTAAGATGTCATTGTCAGCTTTAGGGTATCTGTCCCTATTAGTCATCCTGCCATCATTAAGATAGTAAAAGAAAAGATATGGGTCTGCTGTAAGGCCCACTGAAACAGAGAGACTTTCTATTGACGTCAGCTACTTTGTACCACATTCCTCTAGCACAGATTAGGACACGAAGAGCTTCTCATGCCAAATTCTCTACTTCTTCATTTGTATGCACTTTTATTGAGGAGGCTCAATACAGTCTACTGGGACTATCACTCCTGCAACCTTCATACAACTTCTACCTTACTTAATATAGTCTGTCTGGGCAAGGGGCCAAGCCTTCATAGTTTACAAAGGAAAGCTTTTTCCTCTGCCCATCTGAGTTTATTCCTTTGCTTCACCCTCTTATTTACTGTACTTTCTTCACCAGGTTCAAAGAGGTTGGTCATTTGTTGAACATCTACCCTCTGGAAGCAACAAAACTGGCAACAAATGGCTTTTTTCAAAATCAGGCCCAAAATATTTATTCATGGGGATACAGCATTTAGGGACAAAAGGTTCTGCCTGCCAAGCAAAGCCCAGCTCCCCTTTGACATCTTGCCAAATTTGCTCACACTTGCCATTTTTATGCAAGCTGTTGCCTTTGGTCACACAGCCACCAGCTGTGGCCAATGTTCTCCCAATACCATGGAAATACCCAAGGTCTCTTCTCCTCCTGACACATAAAACTTCCTGTAGGATCTGAGATGCCATTCCCAACCCACCTGTGAGATCTAAGTGGGAATCCCTATCTAGGGAAAATGGCAGGCAGGTAGAGTGATGCTGCCAATGCTGCTAAGAAAAGCAATGGGTAGCTGGATTTCATTGACGGCTGAAAAGCCCGAGTGTCACAGATGAAAGAAGAGGAGGGCAGAGCACCTGCTGGAGATTACAACTGTGCAGGGCCAACAAGACCTATCATGCCACCTAAGGCCAGGATTACCTAGGCAATGGTGGCTGAAATACCAAGTTGGGATGTACGTGGAAAAAATGGGATCAAGAGGGGAAAATGGCAATTAAGGGCAGGTTGCTTATTTGGGAGGAAACTGGAGCTGAGTAAAATGGTATAAATGCAGGAAAAAGGAGGTTCAAGACATGGCAAAAGGGATAACAGCAGATGTAAATAACCTTAACTGGGGCTGCCTGGGGGTATCTATCAGCTGGCCATGCCCTCTAAATCAGAGCAACCAGCCAAGCCTGTTGTTCTGAGCACACTGTGTGTGCTGACCTGCTGATGTGGTTGGAAGGGCTGGATTGGATGAGTGCAGGGGAACCAAGGCCAATGGATCAAGCATTTAATGTTGCTGTGGTGCTGCCCATGCCAGGCCTGCCAGAGTCAGCCTCTTCTCAACCTCCTCCTCCTCACATGCATACCAGCAGAAGGAAACCCTCTCCCACCAACGTGGCATCATCTCCTAAACCAACAGAAGCAGTGGCACTTTTTCATTGGCATAGCTTCATATAGGCTTTGCCAGGATAATTTCACTGGCTAGGAGAGGATGATTATTTTTATATGCTTCTACATAACATATGTATGCTGGCAAAATCATCCAAAGTCACTTTATCGCTTGCATAGTCCCAAAGGAGTTAACACCTTCAAATTCAGTGAGTGGCAGAGCACATAATGAAACTGAATTGCCCACATTTCTTCACAAAAATGCTACATGAAATTATTGCATTCTTACATTGAAAGTGTTATTCCTGTGACAATAGGGAGTAGGTGAAAACAGAAGTCTCTTCCCTTCAAATTGTTTTTTCTACTGGCACTTCTAAAAATAACCAATAGATCTTTTTTTTTCAGTTAGTTTCATACGGACAGTTTTCCTTGGAAGGATTACTGTCTTTAGATACTGCACAAATTATCCTTAAAAACAGTAGGTAACATATTATCCTCAGGCATATATGAATCCAAATACCCCCAGTGAGAGTGCAGAAGACTGATGCTGATGGGTGAAATAACCTCAAGACTCAAGCTTCCTAGCAGACAAATGTGCTGCCTTCAGGTGCAGGCTACACTTCTGAAGTTTTGCTTCAAATACAAAGTGAAATACTGGAGTGAAAAAGAATTAGTCTACAAAAGTCTATATCCTCAAAACCAAAAAGGAAATCCCACTATTCTCAACTGGAGATAGACAAAAGAAGAAGGGGCTTGCTTGTTCATTAAGGAGAACAGTTAATAAAATCCAGATACCAGTTTGCAGAAAGAAATCTGACTGGCTTCACACTAAGACATCCAGAGTTGATTTGAACTCAGAAATTTCAGTAAATATATTGCCTCTTACTCACTACAAGATTTTTTTAAATGAAGAACTGTTCCATTTTCTCAGACAATGGTCAAATCTCCATTGAACAGCACCTCCTGTGTTCATAGAACATTTACAGCTGAGAAAAGCACTGTTAAATGCTACAAATGCAGAGTTGTACAAAGCAGCCTAACACTGGAGAATCCGGACACTCCTAGGAATAATCTGGGATTTGGGATTTCAGCTGTTGACAGCATTTTTTTGTTTGGTTTAGCAGTCCACTACCATATTTAATAATTACATACATTCTTTTTTAATGCTGTCTCTTGAAAAGGCTTATTTTATACATAGTGCATTTACTAATAGGAATTAGACTGATTGTTAGGTGCTAAAGCAAAAGCTCTGCTTGTTGTGATTTTTGCATCAGTGAAATAGCCAATAGTTTGGAAGTAGATCAACCTACGTGCAGTGTCAAAAAAACACATTTACAAACCAAATAACATAAAATAACCTGCATGCTTTGCTTGTTTGGTTAGGTTTGGGGTTGCTTTGTTTTTTTGGGATTTTGTTTTGATTTTGTTATTGCACTGTGGGGAAAGCTTCTGACCTGCAGGTACAATGTTTTTTGTTTCTTATTAGAAAAAACTGAATTCTCAACAGATTTTTTAATTAATGAAATCAAATGGAAAGAACTTGCATTGATTTCATTTAAAAAACCACAAGATTAATATAGATACAGGCAAATACTCTTCCCTAAGTCCTAACAGCAGTAATCACACTTCTCTTGGTTTTTGAACTAAAACTCAGAATTTATGTGGGACCCTGATATAACATTTGGTAGCAGTCCAGAAGTGAAGCTCCTCTTTACAATGATCATCAGTTCCCTGGTTCATACAGGTTGGATAAAGATGAGATTCCCAACTGAAATACTTCAACTTTGCAAAATCAGAAACACGACAAGCATTCTGATTCTGATTCATAGCCTGATTCTGTTCCCATTTAACTCAAGAGAAGTTCTACACACTGCTTATATTCTTCCACCAAAAAGGAGAGACAGCTCAAGGCAGCAGGCAAGGCAGGAGGCAGCCTAGAGCAGAAAGCTGCCTACATCAGCCAGGAGAAGAAGGAGTGTGGTACTCATTTGCAATTCCACAGCCCTCACTGGCACACCATCTCACAACTTAAATGCACTGATTAAGACAAAGGGCTTCAGCTGAATTTTAGCAGGCTATGAGTGCACACGTTTCTAAGGCTCAGCTGCCCTGGACCTGGATAGCTGATTTCTGAAATATTATTCCATCTTTTAAAATTTGCATTGCCACTACATTTTTACATATTCACCAAATAAACCCTCACTTGATATTTGTTTTACTCAGTATTCTTTCACAGCTGATGGATATTTTGTTCTGTTCTGTTTTTTAAATCCATGTAAAGCAACTCCAGGCTGCACAGATTTCTCCCAGAAGAGACTGATATTTTTCTTTCTGTGGTTTCAGGCAATATTTAAATATTTTATAATAAAAATAAGAACAGCTTTAGCAAGGCTAGTGAGAGACCCCTACCATGGACAATGCTACACACCTAGCAAGGAGGCACAGAGCCAGAGATCAAATCAGAGATGAGAGATAGAATAGGGAAATCTCAGTGTTGCAAAACCGATCTGTTGTGCATAAGGCATCTCCTCCTGATTTTGGTAGACAGGGATTGATCTGACTTGCCTGGGTCCAGGAAGTGAGCACTGTCAGCTCAAATTCACTACCTTTGGTGTGGAACTTAGCATTCATTCCTCTCCAAGGCTTCTCAGTGGGGGCAGCTACAGCGGGTTCATGTGTAAGTGCCATAAGCACCCCAGGAACTAAGCCTGAAATAACCTTCAGGCTTTGAGAAATTGGTGTCACAGAACAAAAAAACTTCATGCATTTACCTACAAAAGACTCCCGAAATGTCCTTAGCATTTGTATCTCCAAACCCAGTTATTAGACCTCTCAGTGTGCAGGTGGTCAGCTCCTTGGAGGAACATAGGATAAAGCTCATATTCAGTTTGTTAGTCTTCTTTCATCCTCCCCATTTACGCAGACTCTTAGCATTTCATTTTTCTGGTCTTCCTTAAGAATCAGGAAATATAAAGAAATCAGTGGGTGTTTTTAAACATTTCAGTTGCCAAAGTATGACTTGAATGGTTATAATATGTGATTCAACTCAAGTGAGTCTCTGTGTCTTCACCACATCAAGATTACCCAAAAGATTACACTTCCTTAGAGCTTCTTGTATTGTCAAATCAGAAACTTAAAATGAAAATCTGTTATTCATAAATTCTTAGTCAAAAATTGTACTGAGTGCCATTACCTTTCCAAACAAAAGCACATAGAAAACAATTTCACCAATAAAGAGAAAAACTTAGCAGGAAGCCACTGATTAGAAGACACCAGAATAACTATTATTTAATTCAGAGAGTTTATGTGATAATAATTTCTTGTTAAAAAATGAGAGAGGCTGTTAAAGATGTCACAGAAGTACTGTCAGGGACTTTATCTCAGAAAAAGTATCCTTGTGTCTTGCCAAGAGAACTGGGAACATTTTGGAGGGGAGTATATTCTGATCTGTTTTCCAACAGGGGAATACTTCCCCAAAAATGTCAACAGCAGATTTCGCCTTTAGGGCTTGAGTCTTTTAGCAATGGTCAGTCCACAATCACTTGCACAAAGTCTGATTTGCAAATACAAACCTGAAGTTTTTGCATATTTCTGTAGCTGACTGCAAAGGATTTTCATTTCAGTGTAATGCTACATTACTATGTGCTAACGCTCTCACTCCTCAATATTGCTATGACAAGTCAGGCTGCTGGTAAGGAAATCTGGGTTCGTTGTTCTTGCCAACACTCTGCACTGTGTCACGCGCTGCTCATTAGGAACCACAGGCAAGCAGACTGTCTCAGCTGATCAGTTATAGAAGTTACAGCAGCCTTTCCCATCTCACTGGTAGTAAAGACATGAAGTCTGCCACTATCAAAAGTCCCTTCAGAAGAAGAAAAGCAGCAAGTGCTAATTAAATAAGGTTCCACAGTAGGCTCAAGAGCAAACAACATTCAGCGTGAACGCTGGAGTGTGAAGGATGGAAAAGCTTGCTTCCTCTTTCTAAGAAATGTAGCACAAAGTTAAACACTGAATAACCTCTCTGACACAGTACAACCTGCATGTATTTTCCCAATTTGTGCATAGCAACAAAACATCCCTAAGCCTTGTGTTAAGAACTTAACTGCAACTTTGAACAGGCTTTTCGCATTTCGACAAGTCTGAAGTTCATTCTTTCAATGCAGGGATCAGCTCCAGTCCAGTGGTGGATTTACTTCATCTGTCCATATGGACACACTAGGAGGGTGGATACTGCTGTAATTTGTAAGCAGGATTAGCAGTAAGTGCAGGGTGAAGTCGTGAAAGACAGAAAAGTTTGAAAGGGTTTTCATCTTACCGGGTTTCATATAAATTCTAGTATACTAGAGGTTACCTATTGGGACTACTATAGCATGTCTTGCATGAGAAACAGTGGGACCACTGTCACCATGTGGGACTAAGGGAGATTTGCTCGTTGGTGTATTTCTCTTGTAAATCCAGCTCCATTTATGCTAGCTTCAAACATCACACCTACCCTAAGTAACCTCTTCCATTGTTCATTTCTTCCTTTAATCAGTGTTTTTCCCAACACAGAGTTCTCTTACCATAAATTCAACTCCCAGTGTCCTGCTATATCCACAAGCAATGTTCGCTTTCCCTCTTCCTTGCAGCTAACTTCTATCCATTTCATAAGAAATATTATAGTAGTTTTCCCAATCATCCTTCTGCAAAACTAAGCAGCTATGCTTCACTAAAACTTAACTTAGAACTCAAGCTTCCTAAGCCTTTGATTCTTCTTGATACTCTTGTCTAGACTCTCTCCTGTTGCTCATTATCTCCCACAGTATAAAACTGGAGTGGGCACTCCTCCTGAGACCTCAGCAGGACAACATAGTTACCTACATATTTTTTAGTCATTACTTAGGGCAATCTACACACTGACTGTTCCAGATTATTTTCCCTGGAGTAAATCTGCTTTCAATTCAATTTAGAGATCACACTGAAGGAGGAATAAAAGTGTCCATTTATGTAGCTCGCCTGGAGTAGCTACTCTGTCTCAAGTTTTTAGTTGCCATTTTTCCAAATTAATGTTGTCAGAATGTGCACACATTCCAATGTATGCATTCCCCCATTTCAGACCTGATGTCTAGATCTATTCTGTGTAAAATGGTTAAACTTTCAATAAGTTCTACACATTAGTGACAGCTACCAAAGACAGAAGAAGAATGTCAGTCAGCTTGTTTGAAAATAAGACTTAGCTTGGCAACACCATCGTTTTCAGCTATCTCGACTTATTTTCATTAGTGCAATGGACATTATTGTTATTGTAATTAGATGTCATTACTGTTCACCTAAGAATATACTTAAATGTTATTTTACAGGATTAATCAACACATTACAGCACCGATTTTCATACACAATGCAGAAAAGGTCAGTATGCAAATGCAATATGCTAAAAATGGATCAGCTCCGAGTAATGCCCAATCATGTTAATAAAACTAGATCCTGAAGACAAAGTGTAGCTTTTTGGTTTACCTCTGATATTTTGAATCTCTTCTACAGACTAATGCTTGATTCAAAATGTCAGGGAGAAACCCAAGAAATTAAGTAATGCAGAAATAACATTTTCTTTCATAATGCACAATCTATTTATGCAGTGGTAATCATTGCATTACTTTTTCCACGAAAAAATCACCCTGATTACCAATCAAAGTTTATTCTGCTTCAACTTTAATCTTTTTCTACTTAAATTGGAGGATAAAGTTTAAAATCACTTATTACTTCTATGTATATTAAATGAACAGTAAAACCACATGATCATACCCTATCTTTTTTTTGTATCAGGGAAGCAACACCCATTTAAGCTATTTGAATGCAACTGCATAATTCTGAAAGGTGATCCAGTCAGTATAATCTAGAACCTTTTGTAGATGACAAAGAATTCTTCAATTTTTTTGTCAGAAATTGTGAACTTCTAACATCATATAAAATATAAACCCATAAGCAAAAGGATCCAAAGACCAATACACAGAATATGGTATTTTCCTCTACTGCCTTCCTAAAAATTCCAAATGTTTGGTTTTGACCTCTGATGGGCATTCAGCTGCTATCTTTATAAAAGCATCTATTAAACACTAGCACTATTTTCCTGAGTGCTCACTTGTCTACTATCACTGCAATTCTCCTCCATGTAAAAAACCTTAATATCTCCTGTCACTGAATTTCCTGTCATTTTATTACTCCGTCACACTCTGTACGGTCAGATCCTTCTGACAGACTGTTGGAGCCAACTCCTCCCAGTTGACTCAAGCACTGTCAGCGGCCTTTACTACTTCAAGATTACCCCCCTTTTCCATATGTTGAACCACCCAGACACTTGGACTGATGCCTATGGGACTCCATTGGTTACTTCCCTCCATTGTAAAACTTGACCATTTACTCCCTGTTGCTTCCTAACTTTTACCGTGCTATTAATTCACAAGAGGAGTTTCCCTTTCACTGCATGGCAGCTTTAGTTCTTTGTAAGCCTTCAGGAAAGAATCTATTGAAAACTTTTGGAAATCCAAGTAGATTATAACTGGATCACATTTTCCCCCTAATCATTGTCTCTCCCAGAGAACTGGGATAGACTTGTGAATTTTGGCTTCTCCCTATTAAGCCATGCTGTTTAGCCTGCACGATGGACAACACAATCCTAAATTATAATTGACTCCCTGATCCCATTCATTCCACTCCACAGCATTGAACTGTAGCCGTGGTTTGATAGCACTCATCATCCTGATCAGCTCTTTGAGCACACGTAACAGTGTCTGGCTGTCAGAACATGAACAGTTATGAATTATGGAAAAAAATACGTTAAAAGACCATTATTTCCCATCTGTTTTTTTTGTTTCCTTCTTCCACCAGTGCAATAAAAATGAATGGACATGTGGGAGAAGGGAGAAAGCTCTCAAAACGGAGAAGGTAGCTTTCTTAGAATTCATTGGAATGTACAAACCTAATACCAACGCAGTAGCTCAAACTGAGGGTTTCCACGCTCACTGGTGACTTCAGAGCTTCAGGAGGCCAGAGGAAAAGGGACATTTTAAATGCCATTTCCTAAGAAAATCAGTTTTTTTGGAGTGGCTGTGTATCACTTCACCATCACCATATCCCTCCCTCTGCCCTCTACCTTCTGCCTGTCAGGTGGCTTTCACCCAGCCCGACAGGGACACTGAAGTCTGAAAACCTGCAGGTTCTGGCAAGCACCATGGCAAGGCAGGAGCCAGATACGGGGAAAGAGAGGTTGGTGATCCCTCTCTTGAGCAGGAAGCCATGAGGAGTGGAGCACTCATGGGCTGTGGCTAGGCACCTGGAGGAGGAGGACACTGTGGCAGCACCTAGCCTGGGGTGACTGGTAGCACAGTGAGGAGAGAACAGGGTGTAGTGCAGTGTTTGGTGGTTTTGTGCATAGTTTCTCTCCACATTTGACAAAATCCTTCCTGTTGATGTTTTATTTTTCACCAGTGTCTCGTTAGCCAAACTCTAAAGGACCTGGTTTGGAAGGGTGGGATCATGCACCTCCTGGACCTGCAGCCTTTTAAAGAAGCTGAAACACAGGTGCAGCCTGGGACCCCGGGATATCTGGGGTGGGCACAGCTGAGGAGTGGAGGCCACCAGCTACCACGGGGAGCATGTCCTACCCACTGGTTTAGGCAACATCAGGCACCTTGCTATGGAGCAGTCTCTAAGGAATCGGGGTTATCAGAAAACTGAAAGGAAATCAGAAAACAGGGTTATCAGGAAACTGTCCCCTGGGTCTAGCATAGGCTTATCTAACCCAAGAGGTTTGCAATTGAATTTTTTATTCAGCAAAATGTAATTTTCCATCTAAAATTTCATCATGACATTCTGTTAAAAGAGCTCTAATGTATTTCACTTTGTGCTCTTACATAGCAATAAAGCATTTTTGTCAGTGTCTCTGACACTGGAGCAGTAGGTACAGGCTGATGATTAAATATTGTGCTTTTACTGTCATGTCTAAAGAATTTTGGCTGCCTGGTAAAGAGGATAGCAGACAAAGACCAAAGTACAGTTATTCACACCCTGTTTTATGGTTTGGTTTTTCTCATGTTATGACATGAGGTGCAAGAAACACAGCACAAAGGTTTCTATCTCCTAGAACAGAGAAATGCAGGAGTCCTAACACAGAAGTAAAATCCACTGTGATATTCCCATAACTATTACAGTGCCTATCTTTTTAGATACTTATAACTATTCAAATATATTCATAGATATAGATATACATATAGACATACAGAGAAAAACAGAAAAAGCTTATAGCTTATATTAGATAACAATGGCAACATACTGAAAATGGTTCACTTGCAACATATATGCAACCAGGATGTCCTTTTGAAAGGGACTCTCTGGTTACAGATTCATGTTCATCCAAAGAAATTACAAACAAGTTAGCTAGTGCTTACTAGAAGAGGTATTTTTTCCTGGCTTTATGATCATAATTTTCCAAAATAATTCTTATGGATCAATCTTGCAAAAAATACTTGTAAGTAGTAATAAAAGAGCCACAGACACCTTTTCTAAAGAAGTATCCAAGCAAAATCCAGGTTCCAGTTCCCTGGATTCTAATGCTGGTAGCTAGTTACTTTTCCTGAAAGAGATTAAGCAAGATCCCAAATCCGAAAAAAACAGAAACCTTTAAGAATATTCAGCTCTAGAAATGCAAAATCCACACGAACTTTAAAGCATCCTTCTTCTATTTTATATATTTTTAAAAGAAATTGAAGACAAGATCTGAGCAAATCAAAGGGTAAAATTGGAAGTGGGAGGCAGTGGAGAGGGAAAAGCTTCCACAAATTCAAGTATTATACACCACAGAATTTTGCATAGACCCACAAATAGGTAGATCAGAAAACAAAAACATATGAAAGAGTTGAAAAGTGAAACAATGTATGTTTTAAGAGCCAAGATTAATCATCTCTTCTTTGAAAAAGAGAATTCCAAAAGAACATCACCAAAATCAAGTAAGATGCCACAATAGAAGGATGTATTATGTACCAACAAATACTTAGTGTTTGAAGAGTCATCACAAAAACTGCATCACAGCCTTGAAACAGCTATTTAATCCCACAGACAATCCTTAGTTTAACTGAGTACAAAGAGAAGTGGTTTACATGTCACTTTCGCTATGTTCAGCTCACAAAAATAGGCATTTGTCCTAAATATTTTTTTTCCTGCTGATAACAAATCCAGAATAAATAGGGTTTTGCTTTTTTTGGTACATCACTGCATATCTTATATCACTGCTACATTAACCTGAAAGAATTTTTCATCCTATATCTTTCAGCTGAAGACATAAATATGAGAGAGGCAAATATTACAGATAAAAATGAATGTGGTTTAGAAACAGACTTTCTGCCATGATGCATCGTAAGAAGAGTTAACTTTTCATTTTCCAAATAATTAAATATTAAATACTGAACTATTATTTGAAATGTTAACATTTAATTCTTTAATAGCATCCTCAGGGACTTCACAACTCTCACCTAATTTGAGGGTAAAAGGTTACAGTAACTTTTATTGCTGCAGAGGACATAATTCTTTTTGCTGTGTGCTTTTATGTTATGCCAAAATTGCCTAAGTGCATATGAATAAGTTTAGGGGGGTGGTGGTGGGTTAGGGGTTTTCTGTTGTTGGGTTGGGGTTTTTTTTGAAGAATGTTTATACATTTAAATTAATGCTTTTTGCCTTCAGTTTTAGTTTTCAACACACTGCATTTCTGACCATGCAGTGTCTCGCTATTGTTCCTGTCTGTACCCACCACATCTGCTCCACAAAACTTCCCAATATTTTCATTCCGTAAATTATGCTGTATTTTGTATACAAACCTTACACAGAACTGGAAAGAATTTAATGAAATGTCCTCAACAGCCCATCACAGAGCCCTGCTCTGTGTGTGAGAAGGTGGCAGTGATCTGACCCTGGCTGGGCTCTTGTGTTTGCCTCTCCCTGCCTTATTCTGGCAGTGGAGAGCACACCAGAAAACTGCTGGCTTCTCTCTTTGAAAAAGCTCTCTCAGTGCCACATCTTGAAAAGCATGAAGAGGAAACATACATTTACAAGTTGATCCACTGGCTGCAGCAGAGCCTGCAAAGCAGCAATGGAGAAAAAGAAAAGAGAGGACTCACCAAGACACATCCTGATGTATGGAGATCAGGTTTGGTACCAACCCTCAACAGTCCAAACTTAATACTCTGCTTCTCTCCTCTTTTCCTTTCTCAGTCCCCCCCACTCCTAATTTCCCCATTTAAGGGAGAAAATAACAAGGCAGAAGACGCCAAGAGACTTTCATGACATAAACAATAAGGCCTTCCTGTGCCAACATTTCCTTTAAAAACACTTGCCAATAAAGCTCCTGGAGGCCAACAAGAGAAAGAAATGCCGAAACAGCCGTGACATGAACTTGGCATATTTTCTGACTCACTCACTTCCCTTGAGACAATTCCTCCAAGAGAATGCTGAAGGATAATGGGAAAAGAAAATTTCTTCCAGTGAGAAGGACTTCAGCTGCCCATGCTACAGAATAGAACTGCCAATTAACTTTATTTCTGTTTACCTACAGCCTCGCTCACGCAGCCACCTCCACTGCCATGTTTCCTGACTCACACACTTATGTTTGCACATTCATCTGGTAATCCCAATGTCTGAGAAAGGCAAGGAGACTTTAAACAAAAAACAACCCAACAAACTGAGAATCCCTGTCTCCAAGTAATTTCTGAACAGCAGGGAGAATGATCAATAATTGATAAAGGGTAGCCAAACACTTGGCTGCTTCACATACTAAATTCAAATTTCCTTCTTCCTTATCCCTGCTATTTATACTCCTTTTGCAATTTCTGTAGTGCCAGACACGCGAGTATATAAAACATTAAGGATACTCCTATATCGTGCGTATCTGTAATGAAAGATTGTCAAGATGATTTTGTCTCATCAATCCATCTCATTTTGAGTAATACCATGTTTTCAAAATTAAATGGCATGTTAAGAACCAGAAAATAAAATCTCTTTGGAAATCAGCATCCTACAAGCACAAACATGCATTCACTCACTCACTCCTGGGATATGGCCGTCCCCTGCCTGAAGCCCCTTGCTGGCAGGAACATAGTTGTCTCCTTGCATCCTTCCCTTTGTCTTCAGCTCCAGTGCAGGGAGACCCCTTCTAGGAGCCCAGCTCCCGCAGGAGGAGATGGGCAGAAGGCAGGCCAAAGCCCTGTTGATGGCAGAGGCAAAGCAGCTGCTCCACCACCATGGGCTCCCGACAGCTACTGCCTGTCTGAAGGCAGGGGCAGGCAGGCCTTCCATCCACATGTACCCAGTTCAGGGGACTGGGCAAAAATCCATCCATCTCTCTACATGAACCTTGCACCTTGTCACTGAGTTAACAAAACGTGAGCATGAGCTAAGAAGGCAGTGAGTACTGCCAAGTGCTCCTCTCTTAGCTAAGAGTTGTTATTGCTGCTGGGATTTCTTTGGTTTTGCATGCAACTCCTTAGACTAGCCTCAGGGTACCACCCATCACAATCACCACTAGGGATTTGCTGGCCTGCTCAGAACTGAGGGTTCACCATACTTGCAGCTGAATAATTTTACCATAATGCTGTCTGATATCATACACCTCTGGTTTCTACTTCCTAGTAACTTGCTTGCTGCTTTAACACTTGGGCTTACATCACATTCAAGAAGTCTCCTGACTCCTCTCTTAAGAGCCTGCCTACCCGTGAAGACCCTCAGCAATCATATCTAAGGCAGTACAACCAGACTGCACAATTTTGTGTTTGTTTTTGTGGATTTTTTTAAATATATATGTATAATATATATATATGTATATATATGTTTATAATCTACATTGGGAATTATCTACAAGCTCACCTTTACTCCATCATAACTGCTGGGCACCTTGTCAAGACAGACACACATACACAGTGCAAGCTTCTTTTTTCTTAACCATCTTTTTCTGCCCACTCGCAAAGTTAACACTGGTTTGTTTTTAGGTTTGTTTTCATCAAAACTTGAAAAAGTATGTGTTTTTTTGTAACACCACCAGGGCAAGCCATCTGTGGTTGGCTGGCAAACTCTGAAATCAGGGCTGGGGCAGAAATATTTAGGAGTCAAAAAAAGCTGACTTGCTCAAGAAATTAAAGCCATTCTGACAAACTTCCAGAGAGCCCCTGAGGAAAAGGGAGGGAACCAGAGAGACTCAAGGAAAATGGATGGGAGCCCAGCATGAAGATTCACGCCAGAACAGTTCCTGGCCAAGAAGGAAGGTTGGCAAGCAGACAAATGCAGGCTTTCATAGGCAGCATTGTAAACAAGACATTAAAAATATTAATCCATTTAGATTTCAAGCATCAAGATGAGATTTACTTAAGAAGCAGAATTATACTGGTAATGGCTCCTCAAACATTTCAGCTGAATGTCAAAACTTTTGCTAAACTGTATCAAGTGAAAATACAGGGAGCTGTTGACACTACAATATTCAAACATTCAGTCGTATGGCAGGGCTGGAAAAACACAGAGGAAGGCAAAGGAATGCTTGAGCATTGGGCAGAAACTCAAGTCCTTGCAAGGAAACTGCATTCACAAATTATTTTTACCTTCATTTCTACATCTGAATAATAAACTGAAGGGGTAAAATGGCTTCTTAAAACCAAGCTTCCTTTCAGAAATATTTTCAAATAAAATGTAGGTTACCTCTACCGAAATACTTTGTTTTCCAGTAGAAATGGTTATCTATAATAGAATGTCTTCTCGTGTGAAAGAAAGGTTAAGTAAACTCTGAACACCTAGGTCTTCTAAAAAAATTTCTTCTCTGCTACCAGCATGTCTTCCCTTCTCCTCTTAAAAAACATACAGTCATTCTAAATTACTCAACATTTAAAAAAATTCTTAAATGTACTGGAAAAGTCATTTCCCCCCAAAGCAAACAGGCATTCAGGACTACTGAAGTACAGAAACTCAGAAGAAATACAAGCTTTTTTTGGTGTACATCATAAGTGTCATGTCACCTTAAGCCTAACACATCTTGGAGATTCATGGATCTTCTACATGCTATTAAGTATCATTCACAAGCTTGTTTATCCAGGAACAAGTGTGCCAGGGAAGGCCCACAGGGCAAACAAAGTACCTTAAACAATGAGAAATATATGGGCTGCAGTCACTATACAGGATTCAGGAACTGAGAGCCAGGAACCATAAGATTCCTATGCTGGGTTAAAGGAATGACTAGTATTTCTTGAATTAATAAGGCTGATCCCTCATGGAAGTCCATGTGCACAGCCTGTGCTCAAGAGAGGTCTTTTTCCCCTCTCTGTAGCACGAACAATCCTTGTAAAAAGCCATCTGTAGAGGGACTGAGGTATATCCATTTAAAGCACTAAAAGCATTCTAAAGAAAAGGTTAACATTCCTCATTATCTTTAGTTCCTTAAAAAAGAATTAAGTCAAAAAGATAGAATAGCATCCCTTCTTTTGCAACCTAGGATATACTATACACCCCTCAGAACAGTATTTGTTGTCCTGTTCCTTAAAAAGAGAACAAATATGAAAAGATAAAAACCCCACTAAGCTCTTTTCTTTGCTTTTATCTGTAGCCACTCATAAACTTATCTTAAGCTTTCCAGAGTATCCAAAATGGAAGATCTGAGCAAAGCAAAACCTCAAGACACACAGTTAAAGAAGGAATTTGCTTAATGAGTTAAAAAACTAGATTAAAGTTTAAAGGTTCTGATATTTTGTAACAGTTTTAACATTTAAATGCAAATACAAATAGCAACACATGAATTATAGAAATTCTGTAGCACTCCTGATCTTGTGAATCATACTTTGAAATTTGCTTTCTGCACTCTCAATAAAAGCAGAATGAAATACCAGCATCTCAGATTTTTGAAATTATACACAAGCAGCATATTTAATAACATTAATTTTAATAAGTTAGCATTCTATCTCAGATGCATCTGTTTCAAAATGTTTTAGCTGAAGGATCTTTTATGAAAGCTATTTGCCTATTACATACCACGACCAGTGCAACTTCACAGTGCAGGGAGGCCTTTTCATCACACGAAAGGAGAAGCCATCAGTGAAATGCTGCCTGGCAAACAGAAGCTCACACACTGAAGCTGCAACATTATCCTGGCTTTCCTGCATATTAACCATAGGACTATGTTCAAAGTAAACATGTGGTCATAATTAAATAATAATTACAACTAACATTTGTGTAACACCATTCATCCAAATAGTTTAAAGCATTAGGTAAATCTGTAAACAATGGGTCTAATATTGCACCCTTCACTCACATAACACCATGCAGTTCAAATGGACTATGTAGATCTTGTCTACACACAGACTTAATTGTTCTCAATTAACTGGATGTGTCAACACTCATTCCAGTGTGTCTTGTTCCTGTTTAGCTTAATTCTCTCACTGCTTACTGCAGGTGAACATACTGTTTCTTTAACATCACTTTTGCAGATACTTTCCTCCATGGATCCTGCAGCACTTTTCAAATCTCAACGCAGCCTCACTTCTTCTACATGCTTCTAATAAGAAATATTCTTTTACAGATGAGGAAGTTCAGTTGCACATCTGACCTGCATCTGTATGCCCAGGACATACAACTTCTATTCTCATACCTTAATCACACAAATAGCCTTCTTCATCCATCATGTTCCAGAGTAAAATGACAGGAAATACTAAGAACCGGGGAAAATACTGCAGTTTCTAAAATTAAAATATAGGTGGAAGCAGACCTACTTAAACTACTTTTATGCATCTGTGGTACAATGTCTGTAAAAGTACCAAAGCTGCTAAATGACTTAAAAAAAAAAATCAGTAATAACTTGTAGACCTTCCTGACATTTTGGTGTCAATCTGCCTTGACACTCAAGCAAATGGAAAACGAGGTGAGAGAACAGGAATACCTGAGTCAGATTTCATTTTGGCTCCCCTATGGACAGTTACTTTGTTTCAGCTGCAGAATCTGTAAGGCAAGCTAAATCATCTCTTACTCTTGGGGATTTTTTGAAAATTCCTGAAAACCTCTACTGCCCTTTGAAGACAAATACTGTTTACTAGTGCTAGCTATTATTTAGCTTTTAGCATTTTTCACCTTCCACCTAAAATTTTGCATAGGAGAAGCTCACTCTCACATGTCATTCACATTGTGATAGAGTACATTTTGCTTCCAATTTTAATTTTCCTTTGCAAGGTCTATGCTCAATTTTAGCTCTTATATGTAGTCTATGTAACTTTGGCATACATCAAGAGAGGGGTTTTTTAGCACCATACAAAAGCCCTGTAAAATGTTATCCGCACAGCAGTGAAACAGGGTGAGTTTTTCCCCTTAAAATCTTGTAATGAGTTTAGGGATTTCTCTGATGTGTTCATTCAGAAAAAAACATTACACTAATTGCCTCACCTAAGTGCTATTTGGTTGGACCAGAAAAGACCCTAGTGTCACAAAAGCAACCTTTGCTATAGAAGAAATCCTGCAAAAATCACTGCAAAGTCACTGCAATGGCTTACACACCATGGAAGGATTTCTCATGAATTCAGGAGAAGCAGCTGCACAGCTGCTAGCTAGTCAGGACACAGTTCTCCTTGTTCACTGACAACACCTACAGCTATGCAATGGTTAGTCCTGTATACAGATAGTGGGTTTGGACCCTATGTGAGGGAAAATGTGGCTATGAATGGTTTAATCCATGTTAACAGATAAGTTTTAATATGCAATGAAAGGTACATGTTATATTAAAGTGCACTGCCTTCACATGCGAGGGTGGAGATGGGAGAGGCTTGTTTATCTCGCCGGTTGTACAGGCAGCATCTGTCAGCAGCACAACTGGGCAGCAGGTACAGGAGCTCTCTCACCCTGTCCTGCCAAAAAAGCAATAGAGGTGCTATGCTATCTCCTGACAAGACACCCAAAGCAGTGCTCCTGCTCAACAGCACCTCTTCATTTATTTTTGCAGTGCCTAGGACAGGACTGCAGCTGTAAAAGCTGTGCAGTCTCTTTCCCTTCTCAGGGACCAGATCTTGACAGCTCTGCAGAGATCACAGCTAAACACTGAGCCAAGTCAGAGAAACTAACAGCAACTCCATTCAAAACCAGGCTGTAGCCTCCTTTGCTCCTTACCTGTGCTCTTGTTTTGGGGTCAGGCCAGAAAAAGCCCATAACCCTGATGGCAAGAGCACCTCTAGCACTTCTCTACATCCTTGCTCATGGCAGGGGTGGGCAGCACACAGCCCTAACAGGGAAGGAGTCCTGGGGGAAATGGGTGTCAGGCTGCTGGACACTACAGAGCTGCCTATAAATAGAGACTCTCAACACCACCTCTTAGCAAATCTATAATCCTGGACAATTTGTTCAAAGTAAGCTGTAAGTCATGCCACACAGGATACAATTGAGTGAAGCACTATTAAGCGCAACACTGGAACAATTCATGCAAGGCTTTGATATGGTTCTTCTTGTGGCACTGATTTTCAGCCAGGAGGCCTGAGAAACTACCTGAAGTGAAAATGGAGTACATTCAATGAAAGCACACGGGCCAAACAGGCTTGGTTGCTTGGATTTCTAGAGCTGCGTATGAGTAAAAAGCAATTATGAGACTTGACACAACGACAGACTACTCCATGCTTTCAATTCACTATCAGTAGTATTTGCTTGCGAAGTTTTTATGCTTAATGTTAGAAATGTAGAATCAAATCTGCCTGAAACACAAAGTAGGTTTAGTCAAAATAGTCAAAAGTTTTAGCTGACATTATAGTAAGTTATAAACTGCAGTAGCTCAGGAGTATTCCTGATAGGAATAGCAGCAGTTCCAGAGGATAATAACCGTTTCAGGCATCTTAGCTAAATGCCACTGAGTCAGAGCTGCCTGTAAGTGCATCTAGAGAAGATAAGAAAAAATGTTCAGGGCCAGAAAGCAATTCAAAACTTTTTCTGAGTCTAATTAGGATAAAATGGAAGTACAAATTTCAATTTTTTCTTTTATTTTAAAACAGTCACTTCTTATTGCTGTAACTTCATCTCACTGTCACTCCCATAATTTATTTATCACACGATTCACTTATAAACACACCCTAGTACTACCCGAGTTTATCATACCACTGATTTAAAAATTTAATATGCTGCTATTTTGGGGCTCTTGCATCCCTGAAGATGTAGTACTCCAAATCTTTGCAAGCACAATGGATTCTGAACATCTCCACAGTACATCTTTCTGACACGGAAGTAAATCCAGCGCACAGTCAATATGCAACTAATATAAAAACAACTCTCCAGAACTGACCAAAGTACGGGCTGCATTTAACACTGAATAATTAACAGACAGAAGCCACTCTTTTAAGAGAAATTACATTTCTGAGTGTAAAACACAAGATAGATTCTGATAAGATCCTTCTGTTGGTCTACTTTCACTGGCTTTGACAGATTTTATCTAGGCTGAAATTTTGCTGCAATGGAGACCAAGACTATGTATGAGTTCAGTTCAGTTGTCCACATGTTACCCCAGGTATCCTGCCTGGCCTCCACCAGCTGCTGTGGACTCACAGAATCATAGAATTATCCCCATATCACAGAATTATCTCCATATGATTCTTGGTAGGTCACATACAGCACCAGCCAAGCTAGATGCCTATCTTTGGTCTCTATGAAATAACTGCTGTTTCTACAACATCTGTAACCTTAGGCAATTGTTCTCCCCTAATCCTGACGGGCTGGGTGTTTGGACCCTTGAGGACCCTGGACCTATTTCTCCTCCAGGTTCTAGAGCACCACAAATAGAAGATTACTGCAGTGATTTCTTCAGTTTTCACATCTGAGCAGATCATATTCCTCCCAAAGGAAGCTTTGAGACTTTCCTTCTCCTGGAGCGCACAGCACACATCTCCTAGGGTGCACAGCAATCAAGAAAAAAAATACACCAACATCCTCAGGCAATTTCTGTTTCAATAGGATGTAGTAGAGGCCATTGGCCACATAGAAATGACAATTCTTTACTATTTGTTTTTGAAATGCTGTATATCATGACACCTCAAACCTTCAAACTGAAAACTTTCATGAAGGATAATCTGATCAGCCTCATTCTCATTGTATGGGTATACTTTAACTTGAAGCTAATAATAACTTTTTTTCCACTAAGATTTACTTTTAACAGAGCAAGTACTTAATCTAAAAAGCAAACCTCAAAATTAGGCTATATTTTACAATGAAATAAAATATGTGATGTTCCTACCTTATACCTGCCTCACCTTCTAATAAATGTAATGCAGCTGTGGGAGGGCATTTTCAGAAGGGAGGAAAGTCCTAGGAAACAAAATGCTTTTAGTACAATGTTGAATGGTTTCATTGAGTATTTTTAGCCTGGCCTCTTGAGATGCTCTGCAAACATTTGCAACACTCTAAAACAGAGCCAGGGTTATGTCACTGTCTTTGGTACAAATAATTTGTTAGGAACTGTTTTGTTCTGGCATACGGATATATCAAGAGAGGATGCGTGAACTGGCTTGTTTTCTTTTGGATTAATGTTGTTTGTCAACTGAAAGCTGTCTTTATGAAGAAAGAACGAGGTGCCAAGAAGTACATTTCACCATGCCAAAATTAAAGGGAGGAGTTCAGAAGCAGTCATTTATTACCTAAATAGGTTTATCAAATGACACAGATGAACTAACAGGAGATAACTAATAGGAAAAAGGAGTCTAATGAAAAAGAAAGTTATCAGCTGGATGCTCTCCAGAAAACAATTATCTCTCTAGGTAAACAAATACTACTATTGAGAGGTCAGACACCAAGTGGAAGAAATAGAGGTCTTCTCAGGATACCAGCCCTCAGTGGAGTTGAAACAGAAGGAAAAAACAGTGAGATAAACTACACTGAGAAGAAGAGATGATACTGGATGACTTCTTACTAAAGGAGTTAGTATCTTTAGATAAAATGATTTTTATCTAGCCTATAGATATCTCACCAGTTTGGGGTTTTTTTAGTTTGTGTTTTGGGGAGCAGTTTTTGAGACACAAAGTAAGTACAGTTTGCCAGATTAGTATCTCTACTGTAAATGAAAAATAGGGACTACAGTAAGAACAGCCACGCTCACCTGCTCAAGAACAAATTACCAGAATAATTTTTAACAGCTAGCAGGTAAAATAGCCATTCATATCATATTTTATCTTGATTGCCCTCCTAACACTGGAAAGATGATTATAAAAAGGAAATACGGAATTTTAGATAATATTCTGTGTTATCTAGAATAACAGAATGTCATATCTGAAAGGCTAGCATGTACTTAGGCTTCTTTTCCATTTTTTTTTCCAATTGCATGATCTAAAACTAGTCAGACAAGTCAGACTCATGTGACTTACACTCAGAGTACCTCAATTTTTAAATCCTATTTTTAACAATAATTTCGTGTTTCCCTTTATTATTTTCTTATCTAATGTATACCTAAATATGCAAAACTTGTCCTATTATTTTAGATAGTAAAATGACACCAGATACACATAGCAGCAGAAAGACATTTAGGAAGCCTTACTGGAAAAAAAATTAAATAAAACAGGATTTAATTGACTAAAGACATGTGCCCCCAAGCAGACTGAAGAGAAGCAACATCAATTTTTACAAACATTCTTTGAGAATTGTAAGTGATGCAACAGACGAGTTTTATTATGCTATTCTTCCTCTTCATCCTCCCTCTTCTCCATCATCAGCTAATTTGAGAACAGACTGGGCAAAGAATTCATGGGAAAATGCTCTGTCTCTTGGGGTCAACAGTTCCATCTTTACTGCACAGCCATGGGGACCACAGAAAAGTTTTGTATATGCTTACAGTATATGGTAGCAAGGACTGCTAGATGCTGAACTATTAAATGAACCTAAAAATCAATTCCTCTAAATGGAAAACCCAATCACTGCCATCTCAGAACTACGTTAAGAGCAAGCATAAAATGTTTATGAGGCCTTGGCACGTCCTGGGCAGGGCTCAGTAGCCCTGCTGGTTCCTGTTAGTACACCTTTTTCTGCACAGAAAAGATGAGTTACAAACAAAGTCCTAGTTCAGGTAAGACATCCTGACAACCTTGCATCCAGCTGAGAGCATCTGCAGGGACAGAGACTCAGCCTAGACTTAAATTGGTGATCAAGACTGTCATGACCCTTTCCAAGGAGCGCTGACATTCCCATCAGCCTACATGTGGAACAGGCATCACCACTCCTCTGTGTCTGAATCGACTTAGTACGGTATTGGATTCTGGGGACTCTATAATAGATAGTCCAGGAAAAATAAAAGGAAAAAGAAAGAGTGCACAGTACAGGAATCAAAATGAGTGAGCTCATTCAAGCATGAACAGAAAGCAGGTTTAGTTGAGTAATGAAATACCCAGAAGATGAATTTATTCCATCTGTAATCCACCTTTAAAGCCCTGCAACAGAAAAGACTGTAAGATTCATGGTCTTCACAAGTCTCCGAGTGACTCTGCAAAGAGTGGGGATTCTCTGCCAAAAGTAATCAGCCTTCACTTTCCTCCAGAACGTCAGTTGTTGGCTGGCAAACCCTAACTACTGCGACATCCAGACCTGCAGAGGATGAGGTCACTGGCCATGATCAGCACATCAGCATGTGTAGTGCAGACCCCAATACACATGAGAGCCAGCTTCACCCCTAATGTATGATCCTTTATTACCGCACAGCAGTACAGTACAACTGTGCTCTCTCTTCTTCTCTCTCCGCCCCGGCACCATCTCCTTCTTGTTCTTTCTTCCATCATTTCCCGTTACACTGCAATGTGCTGCAAGGCATGGTGCCATCGTATGTGCAAAATCATCCTTGGCTCTGCCCACCATGAAAATACTAGCAGAGGAGGAAAAATTGGCCAAGGTAGGACAGCAAGCATAACCAGAAAAGTAAAGTAATCATGACTACTCTCATCATGACCACCTTAGTATTGAGTCAGTGATCTCCCTTCTTCCAGAAGAATTTGTCCAAAAAACCAAATTGCCATTTTAACTGCACATCCTTTCTCTCACAAAGGGTTTCTAGAAGGCTTGTACATGCTGTGCACAGACACTGAATTTCCAAATGCTTTGCTTACTTTTTTTCTTTTAATTGTTTTCTTCATGTGTGCCCTAAGCAGCAACGATCTACTATGTCTACCAGAGAACTAATAGAGGTTCTGGACTCAAAATCCCAAATCAAACTGTTTAATTCTGGGCAATGATTCTCTGGCTTCAGTTAGGCCACTCAAATTTACACAGCTCTACCTATAATGCTGTGAGCAAACTCTTCCCATAAATGGGTATACATCCCAGGGTGTAGCCAGAGCGATCTCTGGAGATCATCATTCCTCCACGCCTACAGCATTCCTGCAGACAGCTTCTCTGAAAATGTTAAGCTTTAAGGCAGTGTTCTCTGCACGCTACCTTCCTCCTCTACATTTCTCCAGGAAGTTCCAGCCTTCCTGCCTCAGCACTCTCGACACTAAACTTGTCCCAGTGGCACAGTGTGAACCCATCAGAACAAACAAGCTGCAGGGAAGATGTTCATGCTTACTGCTGCTTTTGCCATAGCACTCTGGCATTTTCAATCTGGTCCTAGGAGTACTAGGGCCAGATGAAATTCGTTGCCAACCCATGGACACAGTAAATACAGAGTTCTCTCCACAAAGCTTGAGTTGGTCTGGGAAGCTTACCTGAACACAGGGAAAAAAATCATTATAAAGAACGTGGGCAAGAGAGGCCATCCAAATAAAAAAGACCAGATCACTAACCTTGCCTAGGAATGCAGACACTTTACACAGGAGGAGAAGTTACCTGTGCCCAAGATGCAGTTAACACTCAAACTCATATGCTGTTTTGTACAAGGAAAAGCTGTATGTAAGGTCAGAAGGCAATAAATCACATTTCATTTTGGATTAGCTTATTGTTTAGGACATGCACACACACATACACACAGAGAAAAATCAAAGGCTTTTTGACATTAACAGTGAGTGATTATGTGAGGCAAACATAATGAAAATACAACAAAGTCTCTTAGCTATGGGCAGAGAAAATTCAGCCAAAGACTTCCTCTGACTCCCACTGAGAACAACGCAATATGGAAATAACCAGAATTATGTATTAGAAGAATGAAGACTGAAGTCTTTCCACTAAATTATTGTCTTCCAGAATCATTAATTGCAAGACAGCTTTCTGCGCCACAATAGCATTCCAATTACTCACTTTTCATACGATAAATTTACTGCACGTTTTTGAGGAGGGACAAAAAATGTCTAATTATTCTAATATGTCTACTAGTAATAGTTATAAAGGACATTGAGCATTTGCTCCTCCATTTGCTGTTATAAAACTCAAACTAGGCAAAGAGATGATAAGCAATTAAGAGGTTTAACAACACATGCAATTAGCTGCAGTCACATTAAAATACAGTGATTCCTATGTATGTTAAGTGGATTATTGAATTAAACAATATGCATTTCAGCAGAATGCACAGGGTAAGAATGTGTGCAAGTTGCATGCAGGTTGAAAGAAAGCATTCTTACAAATTCAATACACATAGGTGTGAACTGTGACAAAGCCTGTTACTAAGAATTATCCAATGCTTCCCATAAGATCTGATTTTCACTTGCTTTTAATTTTGCCAGAAAATGAAACTTCCCATGTTGGATGTGTTCCTTAGGCTGTTTCTTTACTTACATCAGCCAAAATGGTTCAATGATTTCCAAGATAAAAATACATTGTTTTACAATGAGAAAATAGTATCTGATAACTCTTCCTTCAAGAATTCAAGTCTCCTCAGGTGCATTCTAGCCAGAGAAGTGGCTTTTGCCAGCCCAGTTAAAAACAGTTCAAATCTAATGACACTCCAAACCTTTGCAAACCTGTCAGAGCTGCTGGACTTGGAGTTTAATGCCAGATGCCACAGACAAGCACCATCCCCACAGGAGCAGGGGAAGGTGAGATGCCTCCCCTGACATTGCTGGTGCCCGTGCCACAGCCTGGGAAGGAGATCATACAGCGCTGAGAGCAGAAACAAGCTGACCCACACTCCTAGGGAGGAAATCTCCTGATAAGATGACAAGAAAGAAGGCATACCTAGCCCATATAGACCACTTATGCAGAGAACAGAGAGCAGGATTCCCTGAAGAAGAGGTTAAAAAGAAGAGGGTTTAATTATCTGAATGAAGTGACTTGGCTAATGAGTTCAGCAGGCAGACAGGGTCACGGGTGGGGGACAGTGACTGACTTTGCAAACTCTGGGTGTTGTGTGTGTACAGCACTTAAATAAAACACTTAAAAGGATATGACAACATGACAACCCAGAAATGAGCAATGCAAAGCTCATGTTCTCAGATATTGACTATAACATGCTGCTCCTTAATATTTAGGCAATCCTGTGCAGGCATGTTGTTATTTAGACTCTAAGCATCCCCATAACTGCAGTCAGAAACAAACTCCTGGTTATCAGGACAAGATCCCTCTTTTTAAAGGGTATATAAACTTACCCCTCTTTTTCCATTATTAGAAAGCTATGTATGAAAAAGGAGAAAGACAATTTGAAGTACCTCAAACAGCAGTCAGGTGGGTAGCTCTCACTGAGTTTTTTAAGGAAACTTATGCCTTTGAAAATCTTCCCTGTTTCCTTACAAATCCAGCTACAGTCAACTTCATTTCAGCAGTCATGGGGAGAAGATACTGGAGCTACCAATCCCATCTGAGAACACAACATTACACAAAAACATTTGGAAAGACAAACACTGTGTTTACTCTATAGCTACTGTGTAGCCCAGCACACACCACGGTAGCCACCTACTACTGAGCAATAGCAGCAGCACAGTCAGTACAGACAAAATTCCTGTGCCCTTCTTGCCTTTGGAACTGCCACAGCTCAAACCCAGCTCAAGAGTATTTGCTCCACTGTGGCTGCAACATGCTGGCGCACTGAAGCTCATCCTGCCAGAACGCTATGGCAAAGACAGGGAAGTCCTGAACTGCTATCCTCTGCAGGCAGGCAAGTGGGACAGCACAGGAGCATTTCTGAAGGTTTTCACTGATTTCTGCAGTGATTCTTGAGCAACAGCCAGAAAAGAACCGCAAACCCTGGTTAATCATTGACCCTTCTTGTGTTGGTTGCTCAATAC
The DNA here is from genome assembly GCA_013399015.1 of Galbula dea. Classification (NCBI taxonomy): domain Eukaryota; kingdom Metazoa; phylum Chordata; class Aves; order Piciformes; family Galbulidae; genus Galbula; species Galbula dea. The sequence continues at coordinate 1,322,500 of VWZX01007020.1, read as the reverse complement.
AGAGCAGACATTATGCATGCAACTACACCATAGTCTGGAGTCGAAATGCAATGAAATAAGGCAGAGAACTTTCTGTGACTGGGGGTTCAAGGTTGTACCCAGAGATTATACTTAGAAATATTTATAGAAATGTATTAATTTAAATTACTGATTATAATATTTTTCTTTTTCCCTTTTTCTCACTTTCACCTGTTCTCCTTTCAGCAGTGAATTCCACTTTCCACAACTAGCTGGTTACATAATTAATTAGCCTAAAAGTCAGAAGATGAAAAGGAATGCTGGCAGTGCAGTTGGACCCTACTTTTCTTCCTAACCCACACAATATAATTTATTTTCACAGATATAAACTTCAGTAGCCTTCATGACAATATTATTTTCATTGATTATGCACTTATTAATGCCAGCTTTCTGTCAGCAAAGAGAATCACGTTCTCCCAGGAGAGAGATCATCTGCAATTTCATAATTGCTGTCTCTCTTAAGTAGTTCTAATTTTAACAGGATGAAGTATGTTGTGTTTCACAAGGACAGCAGAACCATTCATCACACAGCACAGTGCTACAACCTTTTCAGAATGCAAGCATTTCCTTAGAGACAGAACAGGTCTACTTCTCTGTGAATTGTTATTTTTCTTATTTAAGAACAGCAACATATTGGGACTTTGCATACCATGCATTAAGAAGACACAAATAAAAACAAGAGATTCATAAAAGTTAGGACCCTGAACAGTTTTATTCCATCATCTTAATGTAAACCATTAGACAACCTTTGAAGAATTTTGGTGATGAAAAGAAACAAAACTGAAACTTCAGAAGAGATGTACTTGTCTTCTACTCTCCAGTCCCATTTCTCCACTGCATAAAACTATTCCCTGTAGCTCCAACTGATGTGGCATAAGCTCACAATAAAGTGGCAGAGGAGTGGCCTCAATGGATACCATACCTTCTCTTCCCCCCCAATTCTGTATGCATTCAGCCTTAATACTTGTCACTGTGATTATTTTATCCCTACAGAAATTAACTCCAGAGCTAGCAAGGGAATAATATAAAATATATTGTAATTTATTCTGCAACTTCTTCATTTATATTTGATCTAATTGCTAAACAGTCTACTCGAGACCTCCTAGATCTGGCCCAAAAGTTACCATCAACAAATTATGACAAGATGTGTGTTGATGCACATAAAGTGAAAAGAATTGCCTCAGAAAAGCAACACAAAGCACCAAGTGAATTGGAAACGGCCTGTGAAAGGCAGAGGGCATGCACTGTAGCTCTTTCATGCTCTGGTTGTTTTTTGTGAGCTTGATTTATGTATAATTAACCATTTTTTTCCCTGCAAATAATTTCACTTGAAGCTGTGCTATCATTTTTACCCCCCATCCTCCTGTCACAACCACATAAAGCAGACCAGCTTAAAATGGTGACAACTGAAATACACTGCCACAGCTAGAGTCCAAACTGTCTCTGTTAGGACCAAATGCCACTGTCTTGTCTCCCTCCTGCTCCTCCTATCATCACAACAATGAAAGAAATTCATAAACTGTAACTCTCAGTCTAACAGAGCCTTGGCCAAAATGCAAGCTCAATAATTAATTACAGTCTGTCTCTCCAAATTCCCACACTTCGATTGACTAAGAGAAATAACTCTTCTTCTTCCCTCCTAGATACAAGTTTTCATATGGCTAATGGACACTGCATTACACCTCTGAGAGAGCTGGGAGATTAACTGGAGAGAAATGAGAGGTATTTATAATACTTGGATAAGACAACAGCAGCAGATGAAAACAGAATAGTACTGTAGTACTTTTGAAGTCTATGTCAACCCAAAGGCTAAATCATTGTTCTCTAATTGCACTTTCCATAAGAGAACCAAAGTACACATGAACATACAGGACAGTCTGCTGTCAGGACTTGATGTCTGAGGGACTCTAAAACAGTCTGAATGGTTTGGGATAGAAGGGCATTTCAGACAATTCAGATATGGTTACAAAAAACCTGACAGATGAGTAACGTAAAACATTTTAATGTAGCCCCAGACCTCAATAAAACAGAGGCATCCAAACCATTTCAGTCTGAAGAATACAGAGTATGAACAGTATACCATATTCCTAGATAGCCACAAAACAAATCAATACCTCACACTACTATATGGTAAACTACCAATACATCAAGAGAAAGAAAACTATTATGATACCATTCACTGTGCTGGGATTATAATTGAAATTTTCTTCTGATGCCAAGATGAACACCATAACCTTAAGCAGCACTCTTAAAAGATTTTATTTATTGTGCATTTCACATGTATTTGTAAAGGACTTAATTAGCTTCTTTCTCTTGTACAAAAGAGTGTGCATCATCACTGAAAAAAAAGGCTAGCATGAAGGGTCTTGCTAGTATTGCATGCATTTCAGAGTGACAAAAACTGGTGCAATTCTTTCTAAATACCAGAGATATCATCAACAAAAACTGGTTTGTTCCTTCCTTAATCTGATCTGCGTCATATATGCTATGTCACTGTTTTACAGGTGCCACGTACCTGTAGCCTAGAGGTTGTATTCATGCAAGCACAAGACATTAATACATGGTGAAAACTATTTTTACATTGGTCATTCAGAGAATATACACAGTGGACCTTGCCAAAAGCCTAAGACTGTTCTCCCATCAACCAGATGGTAACTTTCAATCCTCTGTTTCTGTTTAGTTTTCATTTCTAAAAACTCTTCCAATTCTAAATTAGAAGCAGAGTAATTTAAATCCAGCCTCACTTGAAAGCTGGAACAATTAATTCAACTCTGATCCAGTTCTTCATTCATTCCACACATTTTCAGTATTTTTATTCAAATAAGGTCCAAGATACTGCAAGCATAACATTCACTGCATACTGCATCCATGTTGTGATGCACCCTGTCCATGCTCTTGAGATTTACTTCAAGAAGTTTGGGCATCTAAGGCTTGTTCACCTACTCCTACATCAATACCACACTGACTGGACAGGGACTCAGGAAAACAGCTCAAGTAGATCAATTAGTATCATCAACTTTTGCACAACAAATTAATCTTCTTCAGTGGTGGAAATGCTGTGTCATCATTCATTGGCTGAGAGAGGCAATAAACACACAAACTTTTCTGAGCACAGAAATGGCAAACAGAATGTATGTGCAAGTGTTTATTTTATTTGTTGACTTGGTAAGTAAGTATAGAATATAACATTAATTCCACAAGAAAAAGTCTTTCAATAGTTTTATATCTTGGTACTTTAGATTTCACAACAAAAAAAATCCCAAGAATATATACACAAATTTGTACACTATTTAATTCACATAAATTTTATATATAAAAGTCTAAGTCATCCTGTGCATGTAAACACACATAAAAATTCTAACAAATAACTACTTGTCTAGATATACTACTTTCTATTACCTGGTGGAATGGATGGAGCCTCAGCCAAAGATTACCTTTATGCCAGCATTTGCTTTAAACTGGAACTTGTTCCCAGGACTATTATCCACATATGTCCAGAGACTGGCAACACTACAGATCCCAGGGCAGGAACCTGATTCACACAAGCTTTCTTCCTCCTGATCAAACCTGTAACTCACTGCTATATAATACTTTCTCTCCATGTCAATTCTTAACTATTCACATTAATGCCAGATGCAGTGAGACCACAACAAACACTGCCTTCAAAAGCATACTGGAATTTTCAGGTTTCCAGTGCATCAAGCCTTTTATCTACAGATCCTAATGCTCTTTAGAAGTTTGAATTTAGATTTGCAGACTCCCCACAATGCACAGCTAAGAGAATCAGCTTCTACAATTAACTGACTATCATTCCATGAGGATATATAAAAGTCCTTTACTTGAAGTGATAATCCCAGTTTAAGGAGGATTCACGTATCTGTTTTTTCAGACAAAGCACTGAACAACTCCCTTGTTCTCATCCAGCAGCTCAGACAGACCCCAAGGGGAATTTACACTCCTAAACTCAGGATGATCAAAACAATCTGAAAATAAATTGAAAAAGCTGTTGATTCAACTAAGCTACCCTTAGCTCTAGCTGGATATCCTAAGCAGGAAGATGGCAGTCAACAGGAGCAATGTATGAACTCCCCTGTGCAAAGATATTTAGGACAAGTTTGCTCAGGATCAGAACTATTCTCAGGGCTCATCTGCAAAGCCAAACTGTCCTAGAGAGAAGAAAACAGCCTGCTATGATCCCATTTATCAACTCACATCCAGGTGGCCTCCTAGGGAAGTTGGCTTTTCCAAATAGAGCAGTCCAATCCAGCCTGGATGCCTTTATTGAAAAACTCCAAATTGGTAGAGAATCCAGGATTTTCTGTGACAGTTTCTGTCACAGCTGCTAGCTCTTCCCATAGTTGGAGGCAACCCTTGAATGCTTCAGACACTTGAGGAATGGAGTCCAAACTACAGCATACCCTTTGGGTCTCAAGAATTTTTGCTGACTATGCAATATAACTCCTTGCAAAGTCTCATTTTTTTCATTCAGTAATGAGAATCACGGAGGTTATAGCATTTGAGCTTTATTTTTTTTTTCAGCTGTTCACGATCTTCACAAAGCACTGAAGATCCTCTACATTTCTCTGGAAGTCACAGGACTCCAAATTAATATAATGACAGCTAGGTCAATCCTACAGAACATTAGTCTGAAACTTAAAAAATTTTGTAAGAAAATGTGTAAAAGAAGCCCCCAAACCTCACAATGCTAATGATGAAACACTGCAGTAAAATAGCGAGGCTGTTCCTCTAAGATTTCCAGAGCACCAAAGATACTGCTGAATCTTAGTAACTGTTACTAACTAGCAACAGCCTGGTAGAAGTGATACGGGTAGGATTAAAAAGCTTTCTTGTTTTCAAAGAATAGGCTGGAACATCACCTGGAAAAGTGACTCTCTGGTAATAGAACCCTGCTGATGATTTTACTTTACTACATGTATTTTTAATGTGTATGATTCAGTTCTCCATTTCCTCATGAATTTTACATCCTTTGTCATGGGCTGCTGCTGTTTAACCAGACTGGCTGATACCACAGTAAGCAAGAAGAGATTAGTTTTGCAGATTTTAACTGAAAGACAGCTAGTGATAAAAAAAAAAATACATGAACATCTGGATCAAGAACATCTTGAACAGGAATTTAAAAATGGCTCACACAATGGAGCCATTAGATTCCAGAATTACTGTACATTACACACATTACAGAAATTCAGCTTATATATTGTTTTATTGACATGGTGAATTACCAGCCTTGTTCACTGTAACACATACGTATCTGTTCAGATTTATCAGCATAACCAGATTTATTACACATATGTAGACACCTGTTCTACAAAACATACCAACAATGCCAGAATGACCACGCTGAATCCTCTGGCTCTCATCCAAGAGGAAATGCATTGCAGGCTTTGCTGAACTGCCTTCAATTTTATAATGAGGACATCACCAGACAAACTAAAAGACATTTTAATCTCCATGTCAAAAAGACTAAAAAAAAAAAAAAAAAAAACCAAACCCAAAACTAAGTTTGGGTCATCGGGCCATTATCACATGAGATGAAGACCAAGCCGAACACTTCTTTTCTTCTGAAAAGTGGCTGATACCTTTGCTGTCGATCTGATCCCCTTTTACACAGATGTTGAAGTCTTGATTATAAATAAGGGAAAAATCAAAGGTAAAAGGATGAAAATGGATAAAAACCACCCCAAATTCTCAGCTAAATTTAAGTATCACAAGGCTTATGACACTGTGGTGGTAACCCCAACACCAGAGGGGTACCACCGCAACATTAGGGGGTACTTTCCTACAGGAGATATTTTTAGAGCCACTGCTTCTAGAAGGCTGCGGAACACCCTCTGCAACATCTTCAGTATCACTAAGCACCAGTGTGTTGGCAGCTGAACCAAGATGTTAGTTACATTCCCAAACATGAGACTGCAATCAAAGACACACTTCATGGTTCCTGTTTGGTGCTGACAAACCTTCTCCTTCACAAGTCTTGTGGGAGTAATTAATGACAGTAACCTCTGGGGGATTCCACACACACTGCACCACTAGATGAAAGGATGCTGCCAAAAGGCTTCTTTGACTCTGCCTGCCAAGATACCTGCCTTGATCAATGCACATTTTCATACTGTTGTAAGTGGACTGGCCAATATCCTTCCAAGTACAATAGTTTAATAAAATAAATCAAGACTAAAATTTCAAAAGCTGCATTTGGTTTCCTTTTACTTGTTCTGAAACCTGACAGGTAAAGTTTTGATTCAGGCCATCTCTACAGTGTACAGAAGATAATCCGCCAGATAGATTTCAAGGTATTCTTCAGCTTCAAAGGTCAGTAACTTCAGCTCTACAGCCAAGCTCCTGCACTAAGCCAAAAATTCTTCATGAAATTTTTAGCAATTAAGAAGGGTAGGTACATGCAGAAAACTCAATGATGTTGTCTCCTGGCCGAATTAGTTGGAACAGGCCCTCTTCACATTTGTAAACTTGTTTAAATATTTCACCAAGGTGGTAAAGAAGAATGGTACTATGACTTGTTCTAAGTCAGAATTAGATAGACCACAGGGAAATACAGTCTTTATATTGTGATGTAGTGGCCTTTACCACGTGTTCCACATTCTTCTGGTAACTGCAAACAATGATGCTAAGCACCTAGAAACCATCAAGAATGTTGTTATACTGAAGGCTGAGCAAATGGATTTCTCTGTAGAAGCTGGCGAGCATCGAAACATTTCCATTCCTACTAAGCATAAAGATATTTTGTTTATTTAGTGGTAAGCTGAACAATGGACCAGATCGAGTCTGATTTCCAAAGTCCTGAGAGCAAAGACTTCAGTAGACAAGTATTTTGATGTCTCTGTGTATGGAAGGAATAACCTCAAGCCCAGGGGAACGCAGGAAAGAGGTGAAGACACCCTTGAGGTATAGTTACTACATTGACAAAAATGAGAGAAGTAGAAAAGATGCTTTCGGGTAAAGCACTGCAAAAAGCATGCCTGGAAGGAGGCTTTTCTAAAAGTATACTAAAAAGTTTTAGCAGCAGTGGTCTTTGAGTTGGGTTTTTTTAAAATTTTTTTAAATTCTACCACATTAAAAAAAGAAATCCCTCTTTCCTCATCATTTGTGAAGATCATAAGGAGCGAATTTTGATACAAATAAACTGGCCACTCTAAAGAATAAGATAATTGGTACCTAGTGACCACTGAAGGGACTACAGATAGCAGAGACAGATCTCTAGTAACGACATGCTTCATCCTTAGGCAAGTAATACCAGATTTTCATTTTTTACAGTGCTCACAGAGGAAATCGTTACTAATCTAGATAAATATTTCAAAATTCTGCTTAGTTAAGAGCTTTACTTAGATTTTAAACTTCATTCTGCCTTCTGCTTTTAGGACTAAATCCTCCTTACTCTTCCCCAGTAAGGCTTCATATTAAAATTTCATGTCCATGATTATGAAAGAGAAAACCTAAGCAAACTGCCTTGCAGTGCACAGACTGCTTTGAACAGCTACAGTAAGAGACTAAAAGAGTAGTATCATTAATAAATTTAGCAATGAATAATCACAAGTCTAAACAATACCATTAACCAGTAATGCTTTAGCTAACAAGTAGGATAACAAATAGGCTAGCAATACCATTTTTTATGGTTATTTTCATACAACTGTTCCTTTTAAGAGTTTAATGGAAACTGGAAATGGAAGGGATTTATTTTCAAGATTTTTGCGCTGTTGTGAACATGCAGTAATAGTATTACTGGTCCTGCTGAAAAGAGTTTTATAGTTTTTTGCTATAAAACTGCAAATGCAAATCTGTGAACTTCTCAAAACATAAGAAATAAGACAACTGGAATTTGACACTTAGTTAACTCCAACAAGGCCTTTTCCTATCTGTGCAATTACAGCTTACACATTTCATTACAGTCACAACAGAACTATTGCTCATTTTGTACTTCTACAAATGGGAGACAATGTCAGAAGTCAGTCCCCCTGACTCCCAACATTTTTTCCGACATTCATGATACTTCCACCTAATACACAATCCTTAGGGCTTCCTTAAAAAAAGCATAGTAAAAAATAAGTAAAAAATAAGTAAAAACTACTTATTAAACTAGGTAAGTTAGTTCTGGTCACTAAAAAAAAAATAAATAAAGTTTTATACAATTTCAGAAGAACTATTTCATCTGAAACACACTATCTGCCATACCAAGGAGTGCCATATCACCACAAACAGGATTCTACAGTTTAATGCTTTTTCCTTTCATTCTTTTGCACTGCATAACAAGATAATACTATATTAACCTACATTACTTGTAAATGAATCTACATTACTTGTACTTACTAAGGTCTGTTCAGCTATTTGTAAGGTACTTGATCTGCATTCTTTTGGCCATCCAAGAGTCATGCACAATCTTGACAGTAAGGAATGGTGAATCCACTCTCCAAGATACTGGAAAAATCAACAAGAAGTACCACATTTCCAACAACATCTGAGAAACTTCAGGTAGTTGTAGCATGGTCAAATATACTCGGAGTCCAAATCTAGATGAAAGTCTACAATTTAAACAGCCCTGATCTATAGGCATTGAAAAGCTAATCAGAAAACATTGACCTTTTAACTGTTTAGGGCAAACAGTATCATTAAGTCATGTTCCCATTTAATCTCATCTGCAAACAAGCAAGTCTCAAAAATTTCAGGGCAAACAGTATCATTAAGTCATGTTCCCATTTAATCTCATCTGCAAACAAGCAAGTCTCAAAAAATTTACCTCCATTTCAGCAAAAGTATTTTTGCCAGCTGCAGCTGAAATGGCTAAAATCTGATACCTTCAGAGATCACCAAAACCTTCAGCAAAAAATTCAATTTTCATCTTCAATTACCTGGCAAGTATCTCAAGAGTAGCAGTAGTCTTAGCTATATGATATAGCTATTTTCTGCTACATAAGGTAGATGATGTAGATCTGTATAACAATATACAAAATCATATGTGCATAATTACTACTACATGTATAACAGTAGCTTTCAGATCATCATAAACTTTTATTAAAATAATTAAATTGCTTGTAGAAGTGCAGACAGATAATGTAACATTGTCTTACTGATGTATAATTTGAATGCTGCACAATCAAAAAGAACTCTGTCATAACGCCCCACACAATACAGAAGAGTCAAATGCTTTATTCTTCCTGTCAAACAATTAACTGAAGCTTTTTTATCATTGAAAGTCAGTGTATAAATATTATGCTAACTTGCAACAAAATGGCCTAGTGCTCAAATTTCCACTGGGGATAAAAATACATAGCTAACTTAGGTAACTTAAACAATCTCCTCCTGTAGTGTATATGAAGTAATTAAGTGGTGGAAAAAAAATTAAAATCCCATGTCCAAGCACATGACAGAGCCCCTGCAATGCCTGCACTGAATATATTTTGTGTTGACCTTGCATGACACAGTACAGTCTCAAATGAAAACAGCAGGAAATTTCTTAGCTCCAATGATACAATGGGGCATCAAATAATTAAACCCAAAAGGATACTTTAGTTGCAGACGTGCTTTCCAGGAACCATGCTTGCTCTGTGTGGTCGTTACAAGCTGCTGACACCCTCCATGGGAAACACGATTCATTCAGACTTCTACTGCAGCAAACAGCTCAGCCCCTCTGAAGTGCTGGCCCCACACTGGCATGGCCTCTCCCTTTTCCCAGCGGAATACTGCCACTGTCACTCACTCATCATTATCATCATCCTTCCAATGCTTGCAGAGGTTGCCTCCTCCACATGCAGCCACTAGACCAGCCTGCAAACTTTGTGGGATGCTGTAAGAGGAGGAAGACTCTGAGACTAATTGCTCCCCACTCTACCTTGCCAAGGATGAGTGCACCACAGGCAGAAGAAGATCACACAGGGACACTCCCCTTGGCAGAAAGGTCTGGAGAACAACCTACCTTGGTTTCAGCTTCACCACTCATTTGTATCGCAGACAAAACCTTGCCATAAGCTAGTAGAAATGCCATCTAAGCCTAAAATATTTTGGCCATGGTTCCTCCACAAAGCATAATCACCTTGCTATGGAAGACAATCACCTTGTAACATAGGGACTTGACAGCAGTTATTTTAACCATCATTTTATTTAAAAAAAAAATAAAAAATTAAGATTACAGGTAAATGTTAAAATTAAGTTCAATCCAAACACTAAAGAAATGCTGGATTTTTCTTCCTTTTCTTAAACTTATGTTTATACAAAGGACCACCATATTAAAAGGAAGCATCTCTTACACGGTCATGAGTAACAAAATGCTCTTGGCAGTATTTACTCAGCTGTAATCAGCAGATGAGAGTTAAAAAAAAAAAAGGAAGGACACGAAAAAACAAAACTGACCTCAGGAACAACAGGAACTAGTATCATCTCAATGAAAGCCATGATTAAAGCTTTTAACCCAACTTATGAACTTTGCCAATTATTTTCAGCACTGAGTAACATCCTGAATTTAGCAGCACTGACCTTCACTTTTAGTTCCCTGCTGCAATGCTGTCTTCTAGCAGAAAAGCAACCTGCAAATTGGAAGTCTAACATGTATGCAATTCAGACTTCAAACAAAGGACCACTGTCACAACAAGGAGCCTACCACAAATAATCTCATTATTGCAAACATGAATGATCTGACTCATGAAGCATTTGCAGCAATGTTGCAGGCTACAATCACTTGCTTATACACAAAGCACACCTGTCTATTTCACACAGCAATTAGATGCTTAGTAATTCTATGTGGTTTTATGAAGAGAAAGCCTTGAGACAGTACAGACAGAATTAAAAAAAATTAATTCTTCTATAATTTTCTATCATTATGTGTTTATCTTCCCCTTCTTTGGCAAAGTGGGAGCCATATCTACTCTTCCCTAGCATATTTTGCTTTTCACATTACAATAAAACTCTTCAAATAACTCAGGATACAACTGATGCAACCTTACACAGTCCTAAGTACTCAATATACAACAAACACTGAGCTGTGCCCCAGGGAACCCAGGCTGGGCAGCCAGCACACACAGGTTCCCTCATGCTCACCCCAGCACACAAGTACCAAGCAGTACATCTGCCTTTCTGGTCGTCATGAGCACCACAGGCATGGCAACACTTGTCCTTCTGAGCAAGGTACCAGCATGCAGCAACACACACAGAGTGAGGCTGCACTGTCTGCATGGCTGCTGAGCCAAAAGACCTTACCATTCCTTAAAACAATCCTGCTGAAATAAATGCTGGTGACACAGCACTGCACAGGTACAAAGCTCGATGAACCCTGCTGGGGCAATGCCAATTTTGACGACTCTGCAGGCTTTAGAGGGAAAACATGTCACTGTCAAGCCACTAAGGATTAATTCTAGGAAATAAACATCAAGTTACAGAAAATATTCATAGTAGGGGGAATAAAAGTGAAAGAGAGTCAAAGTGCATCCTTCATAAACATGATACCAACTCAATTAAACTCCAGAACTTAGCAGCACCACACCTTTCTGTAAGGGATGAGCCCCAAGTGCCTATACTGTGACAATGACCTGAAAGAAGGTTCCAGACAAAACAGAGATCACTGGGAGGAGCATGGTGCCACTTATTTTGACTTGCCACACCATGAAGGAGTGTTGGTGTCTCAAGCAGTCCAGGAGCTGGGGCCTCTCTCTCCTGTCCTAAAGTTGTTAAGTAACACCAGGCCTATCTGAATTTCCCATAAAGCCACATAGCTTAGGTAAATATAATTGTGAGAGGGCCAACACTTACAGAATATTTATTCTAGAAAAAAATCATTAAAGTTGATGTTTGTGTCTGGACCTTGAGTGTTACTTCACCTTAATCCACATGAAGGGGATTTTATGAATTTTAGTCTCCCCTGCACAGGTGTGATGTGACACTTACTAAACCTATGTCAGCTCCCAGCAGCTTGTGCATGCAGGAATCCAGAGAGTGATAAAATGATTATTTAGAAAAAATAATAATCTAAAATTTAAGAGAATATACAAGTGTTTCTTAATAAGGCAAATGAAGTTTCTTTATGAGCATATTCCTAAGGTGAACATACATTTTAACTTGAAATACAGGGAGTGTTTTGTAAAAGCATTATGCAGATGTGAAGCTGCTTTTATCTAACTCAATTTACCAGAGAAACACGTTGTGTCATGCTTTTAAAAAATTACAGAGATAAATCATATAATCATTCAAGTATTTGCATTTTGTAGTACAAAGAAATAATGTATGCTAACAAACTATTTGTTGTCACATTAGCTTCAAACAAGTACGGAAATAAGAATTGATTTATTACCATCTGTCTCAGGTTGTAGGATAGTAAAATTCCACTGACTAGTTTAAATAAAGGTCTAGTAAAAGTAATGGAAAAAGTCCTATCAATTTGATAATTCAGGACAAGTAAGTGGCATGACACAAAGCCTTTAACTTTATTAAAATAAGTTATCAGTTTACCTAATTTATTCATAGTATTTAAAGGATTGACTTCTGAACTGCAAATTCTTAAATCTGCACTTTGTTGAGGATTGCACAGCATGCTCCTCATAAGTAGCAAACCAACTGAATACTCTGTACTGCAAAACTCAGCAGCATCTTTGCCTCAGGACTGCGTCCACCCAATCTCCTGCTCTGCTCCTGCAGCCAGCCACGTCTCCCGGTACTTTTCAGTTCCATTTCTGAACCTACCATTATCGTTGGGACCCTTTCCAGAATCTGACAGTTCTAATTGTTATCTCCCAACCTCCACACTGAATAAACTGCAGATCAGTTTGTAGAATGTCCCATAGCAATGTTGGCCTCAATCAGCTAAAACAGTTTTTTTCCCTTCCCTTGTGCCTTACTGCAGTAGGCACGGCAGGGAAAGAGAGGAGGAGGAAGGGGAAAATAAACTTTAGCATGCACACATACATGTATGTTTACACACATATGCATACATGTGTATATAACTATGTATTTATGTGTATACAGTACACCTAAAATGAGGTTTACAAATATGGGATGTATAAACAATCAGAAATGAAAGGTGGAGTCCTGAATCCACAAAATCATCAGCTGCTTTGGTTAGTGACTCCAAGTTTTGCTCCCATTCACATGAGGCAATTGTGGACCAAAGCTTCCTATATTGAAGCTAACTGGCAAACCAAATCCAACAGCTGTGGTTTGATTCAGTATGTTGGCTGCATCCAAAACAGGTCTCATGAAAATTCTCCGTAAAACTCAATGTCCATGAAGGGCATCAGGAGGGTGTGCTCACACTACTGCACAGTTTTGGGCTAAGGAGCAAATGAAAAGTTACATAAAAAGGCATTATATACCCTTAAACATAAGCAGTAGCAGGATCACACTTAATTACTTAACAGATCTAATAAATCGATTTTAAAATGGTTTCCGCTTTTTTTCAGAGATGGCAAGCAGATTAAAAGAGTGTTTATTTCAAGTGATATTTCTAAGGCCCTACAACTCCAACTCCAGATATCCCTCAGAGTAAGAACATCTTTTCATAGTTAAAACCAATCTACTGTCAACAGAGGTCAGATTAAACCAAAACACATTCCTAATGCAGTATGAGACTGTCAGCATATTCCTTCATAATTCCAGAGGTATTTTGGAAAGACACAGACAACCACATATAAATAAAAAGAAAGAATAATTCCCAACTATGTATTTGTATCTATTTTTTCCTTCCCTCCCAAAAATAAAGTACTCACCCACAAATGCTATGGAATTACAGCATCTCAGACTTCATCTTAGAAGTAACAGGGATGTTTAGGTTAAATAATAACCCTTGTCAAAGTATTAGCAGGTTATTGTTCCATTTATGTGTAACTTGAAAGTTAAAATTTGAAGTTTTAGAACTTGTGAAGTTTTAGACTAATGTTTCTTTATATTGTGCTCCTAAGAAAAAATTTCTACAGTAGAGGCATAACCCCGAAATAAAATTGCTGACAGTTTTAAATACCAAAAAGCAGCAGAAACTTCTGAATCTAAATTTTAGAAATAACTTTTTAAAATCAAGTTATGATGAAATTTCTTAACCCAAGTCATTAGCTGTGTTAACATTTGCAGCATATTATGGGTATTAAGCAGAACACATTTTTATTGGAGTGTAAAAGTTTGGGACTTTCCTCATATGACCTTCCTGGCGTAGTGCCAAGGCTCAGCTCTTGTTGACATTTAATCTGAACATAATCCCTGAGATCTCTGGGCCATTGCTGGGTTGCATGGGAATGATTCCCTAACAACGTACATGGAATAGTGCTGTAAATTTTATTTTCAGCTCATGGCTCTTCCCCTTCCTTTCCAGCTGTTGCACATCATTTGTTTGAATAAAAATAAATTATCTTACCTTTTGTTTATTACAGAACCATACATAACCTAAAAAGAAAACAAGTCCAGCACATCTTATTTCAGTTGTTCTTCTACAGATGGCTACCATAATTTTTAAAGGAGCAAACTCCTGAAAACAAAAATAATTCAGCAGCTGATGAAAACCCTGGGTAATGTGCTGCAGTGGCTCAAACAACCCCACTAACTTTGAACAGGAGTAAGACCACAGTGTAGCAGAGGGACCAGGGTTGCAGTTGAGACTACTTGCACTTGACTGTGGCCTTCTGAATTGCCTTTACAAAAAAAACCCCATACACTTAAAATAGTTTCTTCTTGTTCAAAGATGCCTCTGATCTCTGAAGCCAACTGCCTTTTTGTCATGAACACTGTGAAAAATCACAATGTTCAAGATTTCCACATCTGTAATTTCTGGTACTTGTGCAAGGGTAAGGACTGAATAACCAGGGGTAAGGACTGAATAACTGGTGTCTGAACAACAGTAGTGAAACTGAGGCAACACAGCAATCTGTCCTGCAGGGAAGCACGAAATAGCCCAAAAAATCACTGCAACAAGATGAATATGTATCTCTCATTGTTTTCTGCATGCTTAGGATTTCACAAGTATTTTTCCTCTGCATACAGGAAGGAGCTAGGTAGGCAAAGCAGCATTGACTTTAATCTTGCTAATGTAGGTCCTAAAAGCAATAAATCATACAGTAGAATAAGCACCAGTATGGAATGGAGAGACCTACCCACTGACCTGCATACTTAGTTCAATAACAATTTCAGTGTCATTACAGTTCATGTGAACTAACGCTAGTCTACCTACACTTCCTGTGGTCCAATTTATGCCTGATGCAGAGATTGGCTCTTATTGAGACTTCTTATTTATGATCCCAACATTGCTCCCTACCTATTTAAAGTAAGTAAAATGTACAGGAAAGATTAATTATTCACTTCAACTGATTAATTCAATTTAAGAAAGTGCAAAAGGATGACAGATAGTCATATTCAATTTTTTAAATTACTTTTCAGCAGAAAGCTTGTTTTGTTTAGCAGACTCCTCCCTTTGCATTAACCCTTTCTCACAAAGATGTTTTCTGTATAATGAGTTGACCAGGCTGCTGAGGACCATTACTCCATGGGAATTAGTACTCTAAAGCATTCGTAGAGGCTTATTTTATTACCTCTGAGTTACTTCAAATGTTACTTCTTCATACATGTAAAACACATATCCTATTTCAAAGGCATTCTTTTGGGTTGGGTTGCAAGAGACCTTTCAGTTCTCCTGCTCTTTAAGAAAGCCAAACTCTACAGAAAAACAGGAGCTACTCCTTCACTCCTCTGTTTCCTACAAGAGTGGCTTGATCCAACCAGCAGCCACTTAAGTCAATGGGGAGCTGTTAGTGCTTCGTTTTGGCCACGTAAGAGTGAGAAATTGAGAAACATGTTTTTACCTGGCCTTCAGCCAGGTACAGTGCCATCACTAATGAGTGGCTGCTATAACAAGACCTTTTGAAAGAGTCACATGTGAGATATGAATCGATGAATACAATGCCAACACCATCCCCATCTCAAAGAGGGTAAAAATCATTGCAGCTTTATCATAAATATTTTTAGGTGTTCTGGTGCCAGCCCACTGACAAAGGAATTCACTGATAGGGAAGGGCAAGGTCTGTTTGCAATGCAGTCCTCCCCAGGGAGGTGCATTTCATGGCTCCCAGCCAAAGCCTCCAAAATGCCCCCAGGGTAGCAGTTGGGCTGGAGCTGCCCCATCACGCCCTTCCACTGCAGCCAGATTTGCCTATTTTTGCACCTGGCACCACCAAAGGCTACAAAAACTTGTAGTCAGCACAATCCCTTCCAGACTGACTTTTCAGTCTCTTCAGCTAATAAATACTGAGATCAGTGCATAGACTGGCAACAACTGTAAACACAGTTTACACGGGGCCCTGCACCCCCCTAAACCTTTTCTTCTTCATATCAATTTCTGCATCACTACTGCCATCATGGCCCTTACTAGCCTCAAAAGAAAACTGCTCATCAAACCAGCTTGTAAAAACATAATTTCACCTAGCACTGACAACAAAATTGGTTTTGCTCAGTGTTTCCAATCCTCATGATAACAGCACTGCAGACAGAGCATCATGATGAAGAAAATCTATACTGGTTAGTCCAATGACTCAGCAGCAGCTTCTTCCTTTACTGCTCCAGAGCAATGGAACCGGCTCAGAAGCTTCAATCTTGATGCTAAATATATGTTCACTGTGCAGCCAATCCTATATTTTTGAAGGCAAAAACCAAGTCTGTGCAACCTACAGCTACTTAGTTATGTGCACCCTACTAAGTACACCATGTACTACCTAAATGAAAACAATACTTTCAACAGTGACTGAGGAAGACTAATTTTAATGATGTCTCCAACTGCAACTAAACTCACATATCAGAAAATTAAGTCAGAAAGAGGGTAACCAAGGACTATAAAGAACATTGCCTATATAGGTATAGCTTATAAAATGAATTTTTGGAACAACACAGAAACACAGAATCATTATGGTTGGGAAGGACCCTCAAGATCAACACACTCAGTTGAAGCATCTGCAGTGCTCAGGAATTCAATGATCCTTCCAACAAAGAACTGCAGAGGGCTTTACAAACTAGAAATCCCACAGAGGCAAGTAAACACTACTTATTCTCAAGTAAAGTGTTACAAATGAAGCTTTAAGAGACAAGTGTAGGTGTGAAGTTAAAAAAAAAAAAGAATCTGTGTGCAAGCAAATGTATGATCTCTACATGAAATTACCATGGCCCTGTGGGATAAGTAAATATATACATACCGGAAGAGTAATTATTTCTCTAATGTGCTGCTGTAAGACTGGCTTTGTGACTTGCTGTTTTACCTGTGCTTGCATATGAGCTGCACAATGGAAGACCATTCTCTAAAAAGCTCACTCAAGCTTACAAGGTTTGCTTTTATGTGTTGCTGGCTTAATGTAAAACTTGAGTTGTGCCCCTCACCTGACTCCTATTCAAACATAAAAGATCTTAGCGCTATGGAAGTGCTGCTGTAAGCCTAAGCAGATGGCCCATGAGGAGGAGGAGGCTTGATACTGTTGCAGATAACAACACTAGTGCATTTAGGATGCAAAAGCAGCATCCTCCTCAAATGCCAAGCCCAAGAGAGACTGGTCTAGTGTGTAAAATGTGGCAAGAACCAGAGGCTCGGGGCGAAAAGGAACAGCCAGCTCAAATCCACTTGTCCATGGCAAAATATGGTTACCTTTTCAAAAATGCTTGCTGAGAACAGTCCCTCTCCCACGCCACCCCACCACAGAAGTCATCTGGAAGCGTGTTAGTTGGCATGAGCCAAAACCATGTTACGGAGTGTGCCAGAAATGAAACAATGTGGACAACAATAAGATACAAGTCCTGGCCCTGACTGATTTACCAATGCACATAAAGCAATAGTGAAGCAAAGTGGAAGTGAAGCCTTTCAAGCCCATTGCTGCAGTTAAAACAGAAACACCAGAAAGAGTGGTACAACAGGACCAAAGGCTAAGACTTCAAAGTTTAGTCCCGCAGCCACAACGTGATCATGTTAGCACCACAAGAAAGCGGGAACCACAAATTACTTCTAAATACAAAGTAAAATATTTCTCTTAAAATATAGAAGATGAGTGCTACAATAGATACCAGGGTGCTGGCAAAGGCAAAGTGTGAAATGGATGCTTTCCAGCATTCAGTTTAGGAAGGCAAACATTGTTTCACAAATTCACTCTTGCCCTGCTTATTTTCCAAGCTCCTTAACTCATGCCAAAGGGCTTGGACTTTCTGAACATCCTGTTCTGTTTCCTCCACCGCTAGTCTGAGTTCTCAGTCCTAAATGTCTTTATTTCAGAGCCCCATTTTCGATCACTTTATTCCAAACTCCTCACTCTGTAGGCTTGGTATTTTACCTCTGGGTAACAGTGAAGACAAGCAGATTAATGGGAAGTCTGAACAGCACATTAAGTTATGCCTGTTTAAAGAGCCTTCCACAGTAAGCATCCCAAGGCACTGTATAAAAATAAACCTACATAAATTGCATTTAAAACTAACAAAAAGCTTGCAGACGCTGGCATGCCTTGAAGCATAAATATAAAGATCAATGATTAAATGATTCAGTGATTCCCCAAAGTCTAGAAGCCACATGAACACAGACCATTTTACCTGTCATAGCCAGGATGCATTAGCAATCTACTCGGGTGTAAAGCTGAGGCACCTCCACGATGGCCTACTGACAGGAAAAATATTCCCCCCAACAAAGGCAGGAAAACAGCTTCAGCCTAGGAGCAGCAGCTGGCCATTTCAGTGATTTCCTAACAGACTAAAGGCAATGCCTCTTGCACCTCTTAATGGCAGCTGCAGACACATTTCTGCTCCTTTCTTTGCCTCTCCACAGCTGCAAGAAGTTCAAGGTACAAGAGGTCTCATGGGGGCAGCCACAGAAACAGTTACTCAGGCAGAGACAGGAATCACTTTTATCCCTCAGATCCACAGCATGGGAACAGACTGCGCAGAGAGGTTGTGAAGTCTCCTTCTCTGGAGATACTCAAAACCCATGTAGACATGCTTCTGTGTGACCTGGTCTAGGGAATCCTGCTGTGGCAAGGGGGTTGGACTAGATGATCCTTCAAGGTCCCTTCCAACTCCTAACATTCTATGATTCTGTGACTCCATTAACACCACAAGAAACAGAAGCAAAGACCTTGGCATGGCTGATGTGTGCACTGGGCCCAGGTCACTCATACATACAGATATACCTCCTGGATGCAGCAGTAAGATGACATGGGAGAAGGCATTTTTCTTGGTATGAGAGGAAACTTCTGCTGACACCAAAGTGGCCTGCTGCTATTATGCGGACACAAAAGCAGTACACTTGCTTCTCAGCCAGACAACTTCCCATCTTCTCCTTCTCCTCCTTCCCATGGTAGAGGTTCACACTGACACCCAAGCATGCAGTTAGAGATAAAAGGAATCAACTGTGACCTTATTTGCCTTAATTAACTGCATTTCTGCCCTGTCCAGTCAGTGGTAAGTGGACAGTAGGCTGTGGATGTAACAGTGAAGTCAAGCTAAGCTTCAAGGGCCATCAAAACTTTAATCTGTTCACATTACTTTGTGTGCACCTGAAGTGATCACCAGCACATGCAAATTCTAGAATTTGTGGAATTAAAAAA
The DNA here is from genome assembly GCA_013399015.1 of Galbula dea. NCBI lineage: Eukaryota > Metazoa > Chordata > Aves > Piciformes > Galbulidae > Galbula > Galbula dea. The sequence continues at coordinate 1,302,929 of VWZX01007020.1, read as the reverse complement.
ATAAACTAAAAAATGTTGTGGATGTCAAGATGGTGACAATAGTGAAGAGTATTGATGCTAGTAAGTTAGCTAAAACCAGAGCTAGAAACTCATGAAAGGCAGGTGGAATAAAATCAACATATGCAGAAACAGAGGTCCTGAACAATGCTGGAATTAGATTTTGAAACTGCAGGTGAAATCAACCAAACAGACAAAGCTGAGATGAAATGTGTTTCATTTGTTTCATTTTATGCTGATGCTTCAGGAAAGAAGGTCTGGATAGACAAGACTTCAAGCTGATACTGCTCAAGTAAGGAATGCTTTCCTCACCATCTGGCTTAAAAATCACTTGGATTCCACAGTGGCCTTCTAATCACCAACAGGAAAGCAGGAAAAATGTTTTAAGTAAGCATCACTAAAAATAAAATGGGAGACACAAGGAAAGGAAAAAAAGAAAGTGGTCAGTGATAAATGCAGTATAGACATTTCAGTATTTATACTTTTAAGGCTATTTATATTTGAAAGCTTTCCCTTTGAAACACTGACAGGACAGCTTCCACATTTATCGGTCTGATATTCTTTCAGCAACACAGTATTTATAGAAACATGTGAAAACCAACAGAAATAAAGAAGACATTAAAAATAATTTCTGTCAGAATTTGGTGTGGATTCACTAAGGACAAATCGTGCCAGACCAATCTGGTGGCCTTCTATGATGGAGTGACTGCAGCAGTCAACTATGGAAGACCAACTGATATGGTCTTCCTGGATTTCTGTAAAGCCTTTGACAAGGTTCCTCATGACATCCTTATCTCTAAATTTGAGGAAGGGTGAACCACTAAATGGATAAGTAATTGGCTGAATGGACGTGGCCAGAGAGTTGCAGTCAATGGCTCTATGTCTAGGTTGAGACCGGTGGCAAGTGGTGTCCCTCAGGGCTCCGTCTTGTGAACAGTGCTCTTCAACATCTTTATTAATGACACAGACAGTGGTGCATGTTTGTGGATGACACCAAGCTGAGTGGTGCAGCTGACACACCAGAAGGATGGGATGCCAACAAGAAGGACTTGAATAAACTTGAAAAGTGGGCCTCTGAGAACCTTATGAGATCCAACAAGTCCAAGTGTAAGGTCCTGCACCTGGGTCAGGGCAATCCTAGGCATGAATACATTCTAGGAGATGAAATCATTGAGAGCAGCCCTGCAGAGAAGGATTTTGGGGTCATGGTGGATGAAAAGCTGGATACGAGCCAGCAATGTGTACCTGCAGCCTAGAAAGCCAACCGTATCCTGGGCCGCATCAGGAGACGAATGACCAGCAGGTCAAGGGAGGTGATTCTGCCTCTTTACTCTGCCCTTGTGAGACCCCAGATGGAGTACTGCATCCCAGTTCTTGGGCCCTCAACATAAGAAAGATGTGGACCTTTTAGAGCTGGTCCAGAGGAGGGCCATGAAGATGATCAGAGAGCTGGAGCACCTCACCTATGAGGACAGGCTGAGAGAGTTGGAGTTCAGCCTGGAGAAGAGAAGGCTTTGAGGGGACCTCATAGCAGCCTTCCAGTGACTAAAGAGGGCCTGTAAAAGGGGGGGAAAGAGACTCTTTATCTGGGTAGAAAGCAACAGGACAAGGGGGCACAGCTTTAAACTGAAAGAGGGAAGATTTAGATTGGATGTTAGGAAGAAATTCTTTACCCAGAGGGTAGTGAGACACTGGAACAGGTTGCCCAGAGAGATTGTGGCTACCCCATCCCTGGCTGTGTTCAAGGCCAGGTTGGACGTGGCCCTGGGCAACCTGTTCTGGTGGGTGAGCATCCCTGCCCATGGCAGGAGGGTTGGAGATAGGTGATCTTTAAGGTCCCTTCTAACCCAGGCCATTCTATGAATCTCTGAACTAAAGCAATGGTTTGACATGGTCTGACACAACTTATGTTGCTCAGAGATAAGCTCTTTCCGATGAACGTGCTGTGTGGGCTTGATTTTTCAGAGTTGAACACTTGATGTCATTCAGGAAACCAGTGCAGCACCTTTGATGGCAGGGCCTTGAAGAACCTATAAAACAAGAAGTCACAGCGCAGTCGATCTTAAGGGCAGAAGGGATGATATGCTGGAGGAGAACCACTGAAATACTCCACACAGTCCTTTTCAAAAATGCTGTACTTGGCTCTTCAGAAGCTGAAGCATTTGAAAGCGAACTGCAACTCCTGCACATCTCTGAAGCTCCTCAGAAAACACTGACTGTGCATTCAGATAAGAACAGATCATATTCATGAACACATTTAGAAAGCGTGAGTTAAGATGCATGCTGCTTCTCCAGTAACCTGGATGATCTAACTTAGACTCAATCAACTGACTGCCTTCTGCTAAAATCGAAATCTGTTATTAGCTTTGTTCATGTGTCAACATTGTTTAGCTCAATTAGCTAGCTTTCCTCTCCATCTTTCCCTGATGTGTTTATTAAGAATTATCTTATCATGCCTCAGGTTTTACTTTGTTAGCATATTCTGCTAAGAAATGACTTACAATTTTCCTTCTGTAACTGTTCTAGTTTGAATCCTTCTTGTTTTCAAACCCCAGAATTATATGTCATAAATGCAAATGTCATTTTGCACATTTTTCTACAATGACTGTAACGTTTCCATGCCTCCATCACCTTCACACTACCTCTATTCCATTCTAGATCCATATTTATCTTTCTAGGGGCCACATTATTTACATACTTAAGCCTGGAAATTTGCCTTGTTTTGATACAAGTTTCAAGTACTTTAAAAAATATTTTCTTTACTTTTAAATGTCTAAGGGTTTTTGTGCAGCCAACTTAACTACCCACCAACTTCACTACCTTGTTTCCTTAATTTTTGTGCTCTATTATTCTATGATAAAAGTATTATTTATGGACCTATGTTTGCTTATGCTTGTATGAAATGCATTTCATTTAAAACTTAAAAATTAATCTAATTGAAAATTAATTTAATTTTAAAAAACCCCAACAAATGAATGCTTCATCCAAGCTTATTTTGTGCAACCAACTCTTCTGTAATGCCCTCATCAAAATGAAATCTGAGAGAGAAAATCAACATCTCAGTTCAGTAACCTTTTCTAAGAAGAAATCATATTCATTGACTGTCACAGCTTGCACCCAAGATGGTCAATGTCCTACGTTTCTGAGGGATTGCATCTACTGAGTCATTTACACTACATTTCTAGAAGCAAAATAAACATGCCCAAGACTGCTGAGGCTAGCTGGCACAGAAGGGTGCCATGCTATTAAATTCTCTCACCCTCCAAAACAGGGTGGCTGCTTCCAAACTGCCTGCTAGGAATAATCCCAAGATAACAGTAAAAATTTACCTGGGAATAATAGTTCAGGTGATTTCCCACAAATATAAACCCAAACTAGGCCAGGGACAGTTAACAGTAGAGACAACAGATTTCCAGGGGCTTGGAAAGCTTCTTAGCACCATTTAATTTACTAGTACAGACATGGCCGTTGCATGTCTTCTTAATACCTGCACAACTCTTCATGACTATGTGTGGATCTTCATCAGCTTATCATTCTCTCATCTTCCTTGTCAGAGATCAAAATCATTCTACTGATATCAAACCAGCAACAGCTTTTAGAAGACTCTTCTCTAGCTTGATATATTAATCTCTGTTTCGTTCCAACATGAATGCTGATATCTTTGTCTGAAGTTTCTTCTTCAGGACTGTTTTCAGCTTTATGTCCATATGGTGTTCCTTTGCTCCTCGAAAACGAAATACTGCTCATCCCCCTAACAAAGCTCTGCTGATGCATGTGTCTTTCCACCTAAAGAAAAGGAGTCTCCAGACACATACATCTGTGTCCTCCTCACATCACTAGGAATCCCAGGACTTCGTGGCTTTTTTTTCCTTTTCTTTTTCACAGTATCAACTGAGCTGGAAGGGACCCACTAGGATCATCGAGTCTAGCTCCTTAACTTATGCAGGACACCCCAAGAATAACACCATGTGTCTGAGAGCATTGTCCAAATTCTTCTTGAACTCCATCAGGCTTGGTACTGAGACTACTTCTCTGCAGAGGCTGTTCCACACCCCAACCACTCTCTGGCTGAAAAAACTCTTTCCCATCTCTAGCCAGAGCCTCCCCTGACTCAGCTTCATCCTGTTTCCCCTAGTCCTACCAGTGTCCACTAGATTGAGAAGATAGTCCCTGCCCCTCTGTAATCCCTTGTGAGGATGCTAAATACAGCTATGTCTCAATCTCCTCTTCTCAAGGGTAAACAAACCAAGTGACCTCAGCCACTCCTCATAAGGTTTCCCCTCCAGACCCTTCAACTTCTTTCCCCTGCTGCTCCCCAAGTATCTTCTCTCCTCAGTTCTTTAACCAAATCCTTCCTTGATCTTCCTCTGGCTCAAGTCTCTAATTATCTCCATTCTACCTTCCTTTCTTCTGGTGCCACACTTCTTTGTTGTCATCAGTTTCTCTCTATCTCCTGAGTTCTCCATCACAACAAATCAGCCTTCCACTTGATTTCTCCACTACCAATCAGTACTAGCCTCTACATGGTGATTATAGCTATGTGCATCTGTGGTCAGCTTCCTCAACGACCTCTTCCTTCCAACTACTTTTTTCAGATCACCTCAGTTTCTTCTCTTCCTTCATGTCTTCAGTCCCCTGCTTCTATCTGCATCTAAACTGCTTGGATAGTCTCTCTCTTGACTTCTGTCAGGTGACATCTCTAGGTAAAAATAGATCCTATCAGGTAACACTGAAGAAAGTAAACCTCCTCCTGTTCCTACATCCAGTCTCAGTGTCCTCTCTAATCTCTCATCCAGTGCTGCATCCCTGCACATCCTTCCTTGTCTTCACCTTCAGGAAAAAATACATAGCCTAGACAAAACCCATTCAGACTCTAAATTTTCATTAAATGTTAGTTTCCTCAGGCCACTAACTTTTAAAATTGTTGGCCACAACTAAAAGGCAGTTATCTGCCCAGTCTAAACTAAGCTCTCTTAGGTGAAAAGTTTCAGTGGTGACCAGAGGCAGAAAACCTCCTTCACATCCTTCATCTGCAAGAGGTTTAATCCACTGACAACTGCAAATAAGACCTGCAAATATCAGTGAAATGAGAAGAAAGAAGAGTAATTCTTTCCCAATGCCTCTTGTACATTAAGCTTCACTGCAACTTAAAGAAAAATGGATCCCTACCTCAACAGAAGACAATGAAAGAAGTCACAGCAAAAATCTAAAGTTGCAGATCAATAAACCCTGTTCAATTAATCCTCATTTTCTGGCAAGAGACTAGGTGCTAAGAGATATATCGTGATTGTGAAATAAGGGGCGGAAGAATGTTTACAAGAAGCTCAGATACAGAACATAATTACTAGAGTTTTCTCCAAAATTGAAAATGATTGCAGAAGCATGTGGCTAAACAGAAAATACAGTTTAAGGACTTAACATGGATATCTTTTATCAGATCAACACGTGATTACTCCCATCACAGTCTGCAACCGTATTAAGGAGCTGGATCATATAATGTAAAACCTGTACTTTATTGGTCTTATCCTTTGAAATGACACAGATTTTATAGGACAAATAATAAGGACAAGTCTTCAGAAGACACATAGATGTCTAAGAACAGGGGAGAAAGCAGAGAGCCATCGAACTTTTTTGCTATATAATAATAAAATAGCACTTTGTTTAAGAATTGGGAGTTTATCAGTTTCACTCTCACTGCAAGGCTTTCCTGCATATCCACATGTGCAAGGAAGGACAAGCAATGAACTGCAGGACAACCTTGTGCCCTTAATGCTTTGGGTTATCTCCAGAACTTAAAATCCAGCAATGCTGTTAAGTAAATAAGACACACTGAGACACAAGCAGAAAGAGTGTGCTGACTGCTTTCATGTACACAAGCACCCAGGCATCAAATTAAATTGTCGGGAACTAGGAGGATTTCAAAGATGCACATGGACAGTAAATGCCAAGTTCAAAAGACTTTTGAGGCTGGCCTAACTGATCTAATTGCTCCTGTAAATCTACAGTTCCTGAAAGCTATAAAGTCTCCTTCACTGTTGTTGGAGATTTTGGAACACATATCCACTATAAACACTATACTAATTATAATTAATTACATTAATTTTGTCTCATAATTTCCGCAGTGATTTTCCCAAAATGAAGCAGGCCAAGAATACACCCAAGCAGTTATTTCCTCTACTACATCACCAAAGCATGCTGTGGTACGTGGTCTACTGACCTTGGCAGACCTCTGCTTCAAACTGAGTTAGGACATAAGTGAAAATCAGTTTGAAGGTTTTCTTTTTTCTTTTGAATCATCATGAAACCACCATGAAGTCTGAAACTGCTAGACATTTTCTTGCCAGAAAATGTCCCCAAGACTCCAACTGCATTATCACCACTGGTCAGGGTGGCAATACAGGGAGTCTCACACTTCACCTCATTGCACCAGCCTCACCTGAACTAGTTGCAGAAAACCTACTAATACCTTTCTAGCAGATCACATTTATCTGTGGCCACTGTTACAATGTGGAGACTCCCCCAGGGATCCAGGCAGAAAAACAGGAATCTTTTAGCTGGCTTTAAATTAGGGACATTTTTGCCCTTAACGATGCCAACCAAGGAGCAGTCCCTGACAGACTGGTGCTGCCATGAATATGTTTTAGAAAGATATTAGAGTAAAACAAAAAAGAAGATCTGTGAGAGTAAAAGCCTATATCATTAATTCCATACTTGATATAAAATTTATGGACATAAAACAAAGCACAAGTATTTCACAGCTCCTTCTAAAACTTTAGAAATACTTCTCTGAATTCCCAGCGTTTCTTTGGCTTGCTTTTTAGACTAATTCTTTGCCAGAGGTACTATATAATTGTTTTTGTCTCATCTAACCTGAAGTGGAAGTTGAAATTCAACAAATAAATATGCAAATATCTGCTACTGATTTGTACTTGCAAAATATAATCCAAATGTTTACTGCAATCCTATTTAGGAAGTTTCCAGTAGATGTATTTCTAGCAACAGATTAATACCAATAGGACCAGATTTCCTGACAGCTAATGGTGAAGGGCTAGGAAACCCATGTACAGAAATTATTGAACAAGATTCTGAAGATAAATCCTTTTGTTATGAAAAATATTCAAAGAAGTATGCTTAACTGGGAAACGTGACTTACTGGTTCGGTATTCTACTACTTGCCACAAATTTCCATTGAAGAAAACCATTTTTTTCCCACCAGTAGGAGAATTTAATTACAAGGGATACAGAGAAAAGACAAAAGAAACCCATTGTGAAAGGGCTCTTTCACTCTTCCAGTCAAAGTGGATGTCTTTGAATATGTCAGCTGGACAAAAGGAAAATATAAAAATAAAAGATTATTTCAGATAGTGTATCTTCACCTAGCAATTGGTAACTACGTGTTCCAGCCAGAGAAAACAGTGGGAAAGCTACTGGAGGAGTTTTCCTTTGGCTCAGGGAACAGATGAGCAAGAGTTCTCCTAAGGCACCGCTTACAAAGCCAAAAGCTGTTAAATTCAGTGGCAGCTAAAGCAAGTTACAACACAGTCTGCTCCAGCCTATGTGGACAGCCAAGCTGCAGTATTAACAGCATTTGGTGGAAAAAGAGATTGGAGAGAAAACATACCTTATGGTTTTATCCCAAGTCTGAACCAGACTCATGGAGCTGTCTCAAGCAGGTCGGAATCTGGAGGCAGAAAAGGCTTTCTCCTCAGAGAGTGTTCACCTCTAGCAGCACAGGTTTGATTGTGGTATTGTTTAGTGTTTACTTGATCAAATTTTCAATTCCCAAAGAATAGGGACACTTCCTTCGGAAAATTATGCCATTTGCTGTCCCTCAGGAAGACTCTTCCAGTTCAATAAATCACATCTCTCCTGACATGCATTCTTCCTCAGTTAATCTAATTTTTCCAATATGCCACTTCACCATCCCAAGCATTTTGATCTTGCTTGTTCTTACAGCACTGCTTTCTCCATGCCCTTCTCCTACACAAAACATCTCTTTTCATCTGTCCTCACACATTTCTTCACGTCCATGGTTCATTTTCCTTTCTCTTCTCAGAATTTCAGTTAAACCACATAAAATGATGCATAAAGACTAGAGGGAAGTTTAAAAAGCCACTGAAGTGAAAAACAGGCTGGAACGGAGAATTAAGGACTGTTTTCTGGTCAGCTGTGCCACTCTAGCTCATTGCATAAGCATGAGTGTAAAATTATTCTGCAGCTTCAAATAACTCCTATTCGAGTAATTTCCACTTAATTTAAGAATTAGCTGGAGCAAACTCTACTGGCATTCTAAGGAAGGCAGAAAAAGTTACAAGGATCTAAATGGTTTTGATACAATGAGTGCCATACTATACTAATCAACCAGTTTTTAGGATCCCATAAGAAAAAGAAAACACTGCAGATTCTCTTTTAACTTTATTTCAAGGAAATCGGGAACAATAAATAAAATTTAAACAGAAGTATAAATACTAATACATTTTACAGCAGTTTCTTGTTTAACCTCTGCCTTTCCCTACACGTAAAAGCTTTACTTTTAGACAGCCTTTGGAAACAGAGAATATTGAATGCTGAATGGGAATGCACCAGGGTCAGCCTGCCATTTTCGCATTGAGGATAGGTTGCCAAAAGAACTGAACACTCCCTGCCATTTTCGTTTGCCTTTTGCTGCCAGTCAAGCCTTATCTCCTCCCATAAACCCCAGTAATTTCCAATCAGTTGATTTTCAGAAATAGAATTTTGACCAGAAAAACATAACTTCTTATACCTCAACAAATTCAGAGCTAGTGAACATCTGCACTGTAGCTACTTATCAGGAAATCTTGATAGGTTAGTACTGTCATTATATTTTAAAGTGGTTCTACACTGAATGTTTTACCATCCTGTACGCCTGTATGTTTTACAAACTCACTCTGCAACTGTGAGAACCAAGGCTCTCTGAATGGGCCCCAGCCATGGGGGTAAGAACAATAGTTTGTATGGTTAGCATCTTAATATAAAGGAAGTCAGAAATGTCAAAAATTGCCATAACTGTTCAATATGATTCTCTCTCAGTACTACACATCTACTACAACTAAAGGACTATGACACATTTTAACCTGACATCCTCAGAGTCAGCAAAAACTCAGTACTTCTTTTTGGTGGTGACACGTCAGACATGGCAGAGAACATTTTCCTTGATTTCAAGGTGACCTTTATGGAAACGTGCTGTCTTTCTAATGAAGTGCACATGCACTTGAAGTCTAAGTTCAGAATGTACATTTTCTGTTCCTGAAATTTTATTATGTTATTTCTACCTCTGTTCTTCTTTCTGTTATTATTACATTAAAGAAGGGATGATTAGTTTTTGAACTAATTTGGGAAAAGACAAGGAAAGATGCTGATGGCTAGAAAGACAGGAACAAGTTCCTAACAGTTCAAAAGAGAGAAAGCATTAATGAGCAGATGTGTCCTGGAAGTTTTCTTAAATACAAGCAAGACAACTGTTTCATGACTGAGGCATTCCAAATACAGGTCTGCCCATCATGGTACTGGGGAAGAGCTCTTACTGACTCTTGAGCAGAAAGGGAAAAGAGCAGGAGGAGTCTTAGTCAGCAATTCATGTTGGAAGATAAAACACAGCAGACTCCGTTTAGTCCTTGCTCCCTCTGCAAACAAAATCATCACAAGTGAAAACACTGGAAGAGCAAGAAATTTAAGTCCTCATCTCCCATTCTCCTGTCTTGAGCATTGTAGGAGCTATGGCCTTTGTAGGAAGGTATCTCTTACCTGCCAGTCACACTCTATCTTCATCAGCACCCAGAGCCCTCCAAGGGCCAAACTCTGCTCCTGCTCTTCAAGAGCAGCCTAAGTAAGAAATATTTCCTGCGCACAACATCCTTTTGTACTACAGAAGTGAAGCACCTGCATAAAACCTCCAGTATATCATGTAAGATCAAGGAATTAAAACCTAACCAGTAAGTGTGACTCTGGAGAGGCACTAGACCATCCCCTTCAGTCACTGAGTTGGGCTGGCATGGTTGAAGCGGATTTGCAACTGAAAGCAAAGCATTTGAGGCTGCATAGCTGCTTTTTTTTTTTTTCAATATAATTTTAACTGATCTGGTTCACCACAGAACTCCAATCAATGAAACAGACATGCTAGCTTCCACTTCAGTTTATGTTTATTTTTTGTGTTCTTTTCCTTTTTTGGGGGATGAGGGCTTTTAAACTTGCAGAGAAATGGTTCTCTGTCAGGAACACAATTAGCTATCAGTCCTTGCTGGCTGTGCCTAAAATCCATTTTAAAAAAACCCTTTGGGATATACATGCATTTTACTTTGAACTTCCTGGTAGATTGCATTTGCACTACTTGAGTAAGAAAGTTCGAACTTCTACATCACTTGCTGCCTGAGGGAACCAAAAATATTAGTGCTGATTAAATATTTATTTTGTAGCAACATGAAATCTATCATGTTACAGAAAATTATTTTGAATGATACTTCTTCAGCAAGGCTGTGACTTACAGCTTTTCCTCTTCCTAAGTTACACATTCAATAAAAATACAGCTGGGCCAAGAAAACTCTGTTTTGTTTTGGCAAAGCATCAGATAGCATCTTCTGGTTTGCCAAACAGGCAGAATCTTGTCTAACTGTGGGATGCTCTTGGATTTACTACCTATTAGCGAAACTATTAAGAAGCACTGAAGTATTCTCAGTCTAATCTCATTAGTTTGCACACAAACATATAGCAGTCTTTTCCCACCTCTCAGGGAAGAATTAATAGGACAGTGTTAAGTATCATGTTACTAGCACTTCATTACTTTTACAAGCTACGCTAAATAATTAAATGCACTTGTCAAATAAGTGATTAGAGAACATTTTGTTCTGCTGCATATGTTTTTACTGTCTGTTTACCTCAATTGACAAAATTAAATAATTCAGACAGTCTCCTGTAAATGCAAACAACTGAGACCCTAAACTTTTAAGGAAGGAAGAGCTGTGGGACTCAAAGAACAAGTGTATATAGGATGTGATTAAAGAAAGAGCACTGGATTAAAGCCACAGATGAGAAAACTGAAACAACAGAACTAAAGCTTACTCTGAGGATGCTGATGAATAAGAATGACCTAGAAGTAAATCCAGCTAACATCATTTAGATTTGTCAGAGCTTCTAGACAGGCTTTCTATGGAGTCTTAGACCCTTAAAGTGGGCAAAAAGGCAGCTCTATGTTGCTTCAAGAGACTAGGACTAATGATATTCAGCTAACACTGACTTTCTCAACCTTTAATTTACATTCTTAGCAATATCTTCACAGTAATATATATTGGAAGGGGGAGGCTTTGGCTAATGCTAGTAGCAGGGTACAATAATCTGCAATTTTCTGTAGTAAACAGGATCTCCCAGGGCTGAAATAGAAGGCAAAGGTTGAAAAATTAGACAAGCAACCTACCCCTTCACCACATACAGAAAGCAAAGCCATTTCTGTAATGCCAGGAGACAAACAAGATTTCTGTCACACTGCATGGTGCCCTATCTGCCTCTCTTCTCCACAGGTAGGTCTAAGAGCCCACTTCGTTCAGTGGGACAACTTGCACAGCCAAAGGAAGCAGATGTAGCCAAATGAACAGCTGTCTCTCCCGCGGACAGGAACTGATCTGTTTGGCCAACCCGGCAATTTTTCAGTAGCAGTCTTCTAAAGGTTACTCAAAGCAAAACAGTGTCTGGCTGCAAATCTCTTCTGGTAGCAGCCACACATATGCTCTACCAGCCTGCTGCTACTGGAGCCACATCCACTCTCCTAGGGCTGCAGCAAACAGCAGGACCTGCTGCCCTGAACATTATCTTGATGTTCAAGCTAGAAGAGTACATACACACAACCTGCTATTTTTAAAATGCACTAGTCATATTTCCATTACTACTAGCTACATTTCCATTAAGCTGGAGTGAACATTCTTGTTCTCTCACGGCAGCAGAGTTTCCCTGAATCAACACTTTTTGTAAAGTTATGTAACAGTGAGCACAGCGTGCCTAACTCATCTGAGCAGACACTGCAACCACAGTATATGCACCAGGGTATTTATTTTCACTGGGCTGTGATCCAACCCAGTATGTAAATTTTAAAAAAAATAAATTAAAAGGTGTACTTATTTATGGGAAGAAAAAAGCAAGTTACCCAGGCAAAATCCTGGATTCTTGTATAGGGGTTATTAAGTAAACAAAGTGCAGTAAACAGGATTCAATAGCTTTTAAAGCAAGTGCAGTTTTTCAATATGAGTAACAAGTTTGGGACTAGCAGTGCATTGGAATATAGCCAAAGGGACTTCCCGGACCTCAACACAACTCCTCCTTTTTGTCATCTGGAGTGCTTTTACTATGTTGCCTGTACAGAAAGAAATGCTGCAGAAGCTCTGAGTGATAACCAAAATCAGTTTTGCAACTTTGTGCACCACTGTCCAGTCCAGGTGTTTCTTCTGTGGTACAGAATACTTGTTTCCTTTACATGAAATGACTCACATAGAAGAAACAGCAGAAATTTGATGGCTAAAAAACATTTACTAATGGAGATGGCAAATTTCTTCCATGGCACAGCCTCCTCCACTCCTTTACAGAACTGAAGTACCCATTAAGAGTGGCTCAGCGGTAGCAAAAACATGGAAAAAAAGACATCCTGATGTTTGTTTTTAAATACTCTCCACAGTCAGCATTATGGCTATCAGGAATTTGTGAAAACCATAGGTATGTAATAAATTTTCAAGACGGATGGTGCATAAGAGACTTCAAACTAAAAAATTACAACTTTGATTGCACAGCAACCAGCCAAGCATGTTTGACTCCTGACTAACCAAAGTCTTCTCTCCTTTCTATTTCACCACAGCCACAAATCTCTTGCCCACTAGCAAGGGTATTTAACTTTTTTTTAAAATCCTTTTCCATTGTCTTGCCCTCCCTCACTTTTCTCTTTCTCAGACATAGTATGTATGACTACAGCACACAAAGCTTGCAAACTCAGCAGTGCCTACCCACCACTGCATTTCTTCAAGGATCTGCTCAAAGACTTTTCAACCTTTCACCACTGAAACAAGAGTGACCTGCTCCAGCTCTGATTCTGGAAATCCTGTGGCCGCCTGTACCACATAAGAGCTTTTGCTGGTGGAGATGTGGATTTAAAAGGCCTGAAGGAACTCTTACGATAATCTGGTCTGACTTCCTGCCTGGCACAGGCTGTAATACCTCATGCAGCAATTTCTTTACAAAGCACAAGAACTTGTAACTCTACTAGAAGATATTTCAGAAGGAGATCTAATCTTGATTTAATTACTCTAAGTGATCTACCACATTCCTTTCTAAGCATTTCCAATGGTTAATTACACCTACGGTATCATATTTCCAATGTGAACTCCTCTCGCTTATCTTGCTGTGTTTTTGTCTGTTGGAGCCCTATTCTATCTCCCTACACAGATATTTTTAGATACTAACCACATCACACCTAAAAATTCTCTTACTCAAGATAAATGGTTTGCCTGCTTGGCAAACCAAAACAGGGATTCCTGAATCCAACGCACAGCAGCTGCGGTGGTATTACAGATAGCTTTTGACTGTAGAGACTAAAAGAGAAAAGTTAATTCAGGTGTGAGGGGAAGGCACTGAGCATCTCCTTTAACAAGGTTTTTCAGCTTTCATAGAATTCACCCACTTGTAAGACTTGGAAATTTCAGATAAATAGCACTGCAATCTGCAGAGTTTCATTTTTAACTTCACTGATAAATTCTAAATCAAACCAGATCAGTAGTTATTAGATATTACAGTTAAGTCAAAGAAATAGATGGCTGATAGCAGGTATTTTCTACTACTCATATGTCAAAATCACCTAAAAATCCTGCTAACAGAATGACCCAGTACTTCTGCAGGCACTGCCAAGGCATAAATCCAGGAGCAAGCAGTACATACCCTAAAGTATTTCCAGTTGTGACTCTGGGAAACAAAATGAGTAAATTGCCAGTACTGCTTTCACACTGTATTACTTAGATATGTTCATTACTATAGCATTCGGAGGCTCCACAAAAGGCTCTCTTGTGTTAGGTGATCAACTACGAACACTGTGAGTTTAATTCGTTTTTGCAACGTTTGCCCAGTTCTTGTATGGCTGAATCCTGGTGAGGAGACAGAAGGAGGACTTGTGTCCTGACCGGATCACAGACGCTGATGAGATCAGTGTACAAAGACTGCTCAGAACTAGAATTTCTTCTGGCATTTACTAAATCCCTGCATTACCCATGTGGTTCTCAACACATTATAAAGTTCCTTAGCTTCCTTAGCCCTATTCGAGAAGGGCTTTCAGTCCTTCACGCTGATTTGGTACAGAACAGCAGTATCTTCTTGTCTGAGAAATACATATGCGCAGTCCACTGTAAGTGCAAATACATGCACATATTCTCCATATACTAATATAAAGCAAGAACATGCAAAGCTAGATTGCCTGCTATTTACAACATCACCTTAAAATTTTCCACAACAAAAAAATGTGATATGACACCTCATTACTTTTTCACAAGAGTTCTGTTTTTCCCATTAATATTTCACGTTTTTACCCACTCGTGGTTTCAAACAGTTTACATTTTGCATAGCTTAACAGATTTTCTTTTTTAGCCTCCCTCTTCCCTATTCCAAGGATGCCCCTCTGCAAATTAGGAACACAGTTCATGTAGATTTTTTTACTGTTTTTGTAGAACTTTTACTGTTTTAAGATGTCAATAGGTTTTAAAACCATTCCATTTGGAAGGCATTTGACTTGAAATAGGTGCACAAAATCCAGCTAAAAACTCGGAAAGCTTTTACTTTAAGCACCAACAAAAAGCAAAACAGGCAAATTATTTCAGAGGCTTTTTCCACCCGTAATGATTCTCTGATTCTAAATATGGGAGAAAAGGCAAATGGTGACCAGCAACACTTCCCCTTCCTCAGTATCCTGTGAATCGCTATTAAAATTGAAATTATTACCTGTGACTGAAAAGCAATTATATATTTCTGTAATGTTCTGAACAGGTTCATACTGCATCTGCCTGTCAGAACAACTTGCTATCATACACCTGGTTATGTTATATATGACATAGCTGCTTCATTTTCTAGGTAACACAGCACATGAATGTCAGCATCCTCAATAGTAACAAAAAATATAAAAAGATTTTAAACCCCCCCTTTTTTAACAGCCTTTGCTATTGGTAATGTATTGAAAGACCACCTTCTGCCTTTTGCTTATCTAGCAGATGCACAGAGAATCCATTTCTGGAATGCAGCCTGAATCATGTTATATAGAAGAGGAAATATTCAGTCCTAGAAAAGTTCACCCTTCCTCTAGAGATACCTTTCTTTAACTATGTAACTCATAAACTACCACCACCACACCTCAAAACCAAAAACATTTGCTTCAAAGCTGCTTATTTTATCAGCATATGCTCTAATATCTCATTTTCAAACTGCAAAAAACTTCTCCTTATAAGCGACGAATTTCATCGACTGAGTAGTGAAAACTACAGTATCTGCTGAAAAATAATTACCTGTGAATTCTTAATAGGCAAAAAGAAATTTCCAAATCTATGCAGGTATCATTTTGATCAAAAGATCAAATAATGGCTTAGTAACAATAAAAAAATAGTCAAATACTGTTACACTCATTCTGCAACACTGTCTGTCTCCCTTCCTGTGCTTTAACAAACTGATCCACATTATGTCTAGGTTCTCCTTTGGAAGGCTGAGTATATTTGTTAAAAAATGCCTCCAACTAACTTGAATATTTTACTAATGTGGAATAAAAAATATCTTACCTTATTAGAGCTTCATTTTCTGTTCTTTCACTGAAAAGAGTAAAGAAATCTGTATTAAAGATCTATTTGGTAAAAAATACTTTCTGAAGTCAGTCTTGTAGTTTCACTTTAATTAACACCAAAACTATGACATTATTTTTATATAACTGAAAAAAATTTCCATTATTTTGGAGAGTTAATCATTCTCAGGACTCTGGGGTGGAGGCCTTTATTTATTTACTATCTTAGCTAGCTGTTCTGAACAATCATTTCAAATGCTTTGGAAATACCAATACAAAAAATTGATCTAATCAATTAATCCTAAACTTCAAGGTGATTAGGCACACTTCATAGATTTACTTTCACTGCAAACAGTATTTTATGACCAGTATTTCTACTTCCATTATTTTTGTCAGACAACTCAATATTTTCTGTTGTAAGATGGACTTGCATTGCAGTATGCCATTTCAAAGAGTTTCCCAGCCTAGAAGGTTTTTTTAAAAGCAGCTCCTTTCTGCTCAATTCCAAACCAGGTAGGTACAGCATTGGCTGTAGAAGAATGAAAGCATCAAGCCATTTCATTAAACATCTCCTTCAATCAAGTCATTCTAATGACACATCTGCCAATACCTTACCAACGTACATCACAAAACCCAGAACATAAAAAGGCTTTAAGACTATTCTGAAAAAGTTCCAGCATGACTCAGAACAATCAATGAATTCTGAGGCCTGCAAAAATATTGATTAACCTTTTGTTTCTTTGTGACTTTTCTTCAGCCCTTTACAACTGCAGAGAACTATTTGCAGGCATCAGCACTGTAATTGGCAATTGGATTCTGGTAACTCTGAAGTAAACGGGAATTTTTTGCCACTAATATATGCAAGAAGAGAACCACATTTACTTCATCTTCTAAACTGGTATAATACACAGCATGAATTAAAATACAAAAATCCAAGTCTAGTAAAATATGACAATTATTAGTGGTATTTGTTGAAAAGCAAAGAAAATCATGCTGAGTCACAAGTAAGCATCTCAACCTCTAGCACTTTCTGTACACTTCCTCAGTCATCAGTCAGTATGGTTAGAAATTTACAGATGAAGGGGAAACAAGGAGAGACCTTGCTCATCTTTGCCAAGAACAAAGTCAAAGCTTGGCCTCAAAAGTATGTGGCAATGCAATGGTTGAAGAGATTAATCTCTTCTCTACAATGAAAATACTGTGTTTTGAGGGACAGAGGGGTTAATAAGAGTGTTCTAGGAATGGCTGTGAATATGACAATCTGATGGAAGCAAAGCTTAAGCCATACTAGAAGCGCCTCTTCCCTTAAGAGTTAAGTTCACCCGGTATTTTATGACAGACCTATAAAATGAACCTACTTCAAAAAGGGAGCAGGTAAAGTCAGAAAGGGACATTCCTGAAGTACAGAAATGCATTAGAATGACTGTCCATTTTGAGACTTGATGAGATCTCATTTTTAGGAATCAGCTCGTCAGACCTGATAATTGCAATGTCTGATTTTCCACAATAGAGTATCTGCACATGTGTGCCTTTAAAGGAAGAGGAATAACTATAAGGTCATTGCGTTACTTAGTAAAAATATATGAAAACCTAATAGGTTTAATTTTCTACAGCTCCTTCCGATAATCAGCTATTAAAACATGCATCAGCGCGGATTACTTCACATTTAGCCGTACGGCTTCAGGTGCGGGTCACCCATAAGAGGGAACTTAAGAAAGGTTTTGCATGCAGGAATCAAGGGACAGAACCAGTAGGCATTGTATCACTGGATGCTACACGGGGTTTCAATAGGATTGAGTGGGATTTATTACAGCAGAAGCCAAATCCTTCTTACTTTTCTCATGGAAAATACCCACTGAAGCTTGTCAAGAGTGCAACTGAGGACATACTATGTCTCTGATTCTTTATTACTCACCTGTCCCAATAGTACAATGAGCCACAGCACAAAATTTATGGGATCAGAATGGCTCTTTGTGGAAGGGAAAGGAATATCTTACAGGATAGCCTGCTTTAACCACAAAGCAGGTATACAGGCAAGTCTAAAGAAGACTAAAAGTCTTGATGGACTTGTGACAAGATCCGCAGCTTCTGAAGCAAAGTATTTCTATCTAGAAACACTCACTTCACTGCTTTGAAGCATATTTAACTCATCCTACGTACTTTTCAAAGAAGAATGAAAGCTGACTTTGGCAGGCCTTATGAGTCTGAGAAAAAAACAACCTAGCATGCTTAAAGAAACAGTTTGCATAAGTTTCCCTTATCTGATCTAGCTGTTGATAACAGGACAAGCTATAATGAGGAACATGAGCACCTCCCATCGCAGGTTCTCACAGGCCCTGCTGCCTGCCTAACTTGATGGTCTCAGTAGACACTTGTCCAAGAGGACCATGTCCTCAGAAAGAAGAGCCCACTATTGTTCTCCATCAGGAAGCTTCCCTCTACCTTCAGATGATCCAGCTTCTACCCAAGAGAAGATACCTCCACCCTTGTGTGCCCAAGGCTCCAAGCGTTCAACGGTCCCTGCAGAAGACTCGTCAGGTTTCCTGCCTTATCTGCTTCTGACACCTTGGCAAAGAGTTTCATGTGGGCTCTTTGCTTTCACACAAAAAGACGATATTTCCTGTTAACTGCTTGCACCGTTCTCATGTTTAATGATCTCCTTGCTTAGATGGAAGGAAGGATCTCTACCAAAAAAAGAGAATATATTTTCATTGCAGTATTCAGATGTGTCATTTTTCTAAGCATATGCTTCTTTAAAGTAGAAACTGTATGTGTTGCCAGTCACCAAACGCATTAACTCTGGATGCACTCTTAAGGGATTCCAGCAGACTGACTCAAAAGCACATCAATACAATTAAGCCAAACAATGCAGACAACTGTCCACACTCAGTGACAAGAAGCTCTGTAATTTCAAGAAGGTATTTACTATTATCCTTTCAATTCAGATTAAAAAAATAAATCTTTTTTCAAGCACCATCTTTTTCAGAACAACTCTTTAGGTATCAGTTTTATAAATACTAAAACTAACACGAAAAAAACTACTGACAAGAGATTGTTTTAACAACATACTTTGCTACTGATGCTGTTCATGAGTCTTCTTTAAGAACTGACTCCAGTGAACTACAGAAAACTAATACTGCCAAATTGATGAGACAGCAGAATAGATGTACATGAAAGTTTCTTCCTTTACCAGACTTAGAAAATTCTTGACTGCATGGAGTTGTACATATAAAAGTGTTCCTTTTTGCTTCAGCAATTATTTCTGTCACATGCTCTTCAGCAGAAAGCGCAAAGCTGGAGATACAGCAACACATCTTGCCATTACCCAAACCATAGGTTTGATCTCTTTAATGAATACATCCAATTAGCTAAAACAAGTTATTTCCAAACAATTCAGCACTTATCCAGTACACTGTAGGAGAAAAGGCATCCAGGTGCACTTCACAAAATCTTGATAGAAACTAAATATTCTGCCCTAATCTCTGAACAGATAACAGGGATGAGGGCACTACTTTTCTTCTTATACATATATTATTATCCAACAAAATCCCACTCATGCTATTACCTTTAGGCTCCTGAAATCCATCACAGATGTCTTTGTTTAGAAAGAAACAACTAGGGGGAAAATTCTTAAAAGTTACCAAAATATGCAAATCTATTCAGTCTTCTATACAGGTTCACCAGCACCCTAGATTTTGCTTCATTTTATTCTGTAGTCCCCACAGGATGCTCTGATGTCCAGAGGTCCAAAGGGAGTCTGACTGAGCAAAGCAACTACCACTTCCTTTTTCACAAAAGGTCACAGAAAACTAACCAGACCTGGAAAAGCCACTAAGTTCTCATTCTATCAGAGCCAAGGAAGGAAAAAGACGTGGAGGTCCAAGAATCCCAACCAGGAGATAAATTCATTCCTAAAGCCACTCTGCTAAGTTTGGCTTCCAGTTGCACTGTTTAGCAGCTCCCAGTAAGAATTAAAATGCATGTCAGTAAAAAACCCAACCAAATAAAACCCCCTAAAACAAACAAAAAAGTCCAAACCACACAACAACAAACCTTGCAAAAAACCCCACAACAGGGGATATCTCACTGACCTCCCACAGCAAAGTTCTTCCTCAAGATGCATGGAACTCTGCTGGCATAGAAACATAATTCTTCCTGCCCCACCAGTCTTGACTCAAAGCCATTTGATTTCACAGTTCCAGCACTTGCAGTAGTTAGTTAAGTTGTGGCACACACTTTGTAGAGTGAAAAGCCATGACTGCAGCATGCCGAAGTCTAATCTGTGACAAGCATTTTCATTTCTGAAACTCTACACAGCATGCCCTGGATTGTTTGATGCTTCCTTAGGAAGACTCAGCCTCTGCGGGTGCAGTGAAGCAGCAGATAGGCCTCTATGGACACAACGAACTCCAGAACCTACAGATGCATCCTGCAAATGTTTACTGCCAGTACAATGCTAATCAGAATTACCATGTGGGTATATGCTCTTTGCAGGAAAAAAAGGCTAGAAGAAAGCCTGTGTTTACATTGGACAGCAAAGACAAAATCATAGCTGGAAGGCAAAAAACCCATAAAATAGTTCCATATAAAGCATATGTACAGATTAAAAATTAACCATGGTTGCCAAAAAATTAGCATATAACCCCACTTACAGCTACTCATGCCCATATATAACTGCCAATTGCAAAAGCAGTATGTGATCTGTGTTCTGCTGGCCCAACAGTATGACCAGAGAGCCACTGTCTCACGTCTGTTGTCCCCAGGGAAATGTGCACACTCCTTTCTTCACTCACCAGTTATTATTGCACTGGATGACTGGGTGACTCTTTTATAAAAGTCAATGATTTGTTAGGAGCTAGTCCTCTTGCTGTGCCTAACAAATTTTAAATTTCTGCCAGGTAGCTTGACCCAACTGTTCAGAGGCAGAATAACAAGGGGAAGAAAATCACCACTGCTACTTTTGTATGTGTGTTGAGACCATCCTAAAGAGCTAAAACCTCACAGCTGCTTTACTGAAAAGATTATGAATCCAGAAGCTGTTATCCTCTCCAGCAAATGCTGAGTCCACAGACAGTAATGCCTATAGCCCTATGTTGCCAGCATTTCCAATACAATTGTCTGTTTTAGTGAAGAATTAACAAGATTAAAATGTAATTTGGTTTGTAGACCTTCAAGTTCTATTACAGTGCATTTTATCTACATCATAAATTTTAATGTCACAATTTTACCTAAAAAAGAACAAAGATAAATTAATTTACTTCTAAAATAAAAATAACTGTTTCAAATCCTCAAACTTCTTTCTCTACTCTTTTAAAAAACGTACTATTTGTGACATTAAAAGGAAAAGTTAATGTATTATTGTAACATAGGGACTCATAAAACTCCAGACAACTAAGCAGATCTCAGAAAAAGGTAGCTATTCTCTCAGTGCACAAGATACTCTTATGCCCTAAAACCAACTATTTTCTCCCTCTGAAAGGTACTTAAGGATGCCATCTCTGTAGGGCCCAGCTCAGTGCCACTAAGAACACAATGATGTGCAGTGTAGTCAATAAGAAACCTTCCATTCAACTTAGGCTTGAAGACCTTGCCTAGGATCAAAAGCCCAATTAGAAGAAGCAACAAGATGTTGAAAACAAATACATATTTTTCTTCAGACACATTTTTGAACTCTCAGTGCTCATCACTTCTCTGAGTAATGCCCAAAACTTCACAAAAAACAAACAGTCAAATCTGAGAACAACTTTTGAGCTTTAAATGTAATGTATAAAGGTGGTGAAAAGGAAAATTTTAGGGACTCAGAGGTACTTATCGCACATGTTTAAGCATATACTGCTGCTATCAGTGGAAGTCATCACTTCTGAGACTTGTAGTGCAAATAGCACCCTGGAATTTTCTCCTCTCCACCAGTTTACTGAAGAGGAACCCAGAGAGCAGACAAGCTGAGACAGCAGACAAGGTAAGACACTTCTTCCTCAGATTCAGACTATTTTATACAAGATGCCTGACTTTAATCATTGTCCATATGTTTGAGTAAGCATAAACTACAGCAGAGATAAGACTCAGACCTTCAAACCTTGTATTAGAAAGCATGTACTTTCCCACTTATAATCACCCCAGTGACATGACTGTCCTAGTATGGTTGTCTTAACTGCCCCTAGCTTGTCTTCTATGGGATGGCACAGTTCAAAAGGCTAGTGTCCTAAAGGACAAGCATACAGTAAATATTGCTGCACAGTATCTCCAGCCAGTGAATGTCATTATTAAGTCCTCAAAAAAACCACAACAGACTTTTTCATGTTATCTTTTCCAGGGTGCCAGTCCCAACCCAACACATCCCAGAGCTTAAAGCCTAGATGCCTTCAACTCATGATTTATCCAGAACGTATTTTTCTTCCCCAATACTTTTTCTAATAGCCAAGCTGGTGGTGCCACGTTCTGCTGGGATGGGATGAGAACCATCACACCTGCACAGTGGAATGCAGCTCTCATGGTAATTCCATCCAAAATTAAGCAAGAAAGTTCTATGAAAGCAGAGGTTTAATACATTCATCTAATGGGGGAAAAAATACAGTGAACGAGTCTGTAGCACATTAACTGCTCTATCTTTTAAGATTTTTTGTTACATTTCCTTCTTTTATTTTTTTTTTCTGTATGGCACATGCCCTCATTTAAGTCTCATGTATAGCACATGTCCCAGCAAGTGGTCCTAATGCAGCTCAGAACAGTGGTACAAATTGCATGATTTGAGGAAGGATATGTCCTTTAGCTCTACATACAATCTGAAAGCTACAAAAATACTGTAAGAATAAATAAAATGGAAATCTGCCATTTGAAAGTCAGTGAAAGCAAGCTTAGATAGGGGAGTCATTTCTTTTTATGGTACAGTAAAGATTTTAAGGAGTATGCACAATAATACTGTATAATCATCAGGTCAGCAATTCCACACCAAAGTGTTCGTCAAGTGGCAGTTTTGGCAAAAAGACAATGAAAAAGAAACAGGTATTTCTAAGATGGGCTTTGGAAAATGCCTCCCTATGCCCAGTATACACAGCAAACAGAAATCTTCACTGAAACACAGTTACATTTAAGTAGTCTCTGCAGCTGCCTAACTTCATCATTTGTGGAGAGGTGGTGGTGAACACTGCTAGTGACAATGACGTCATTTGCTAGTGATAACCAACCATGACTACATTCAAAATATTAAAATATTGGTGAATCAAGATTTTCTGGCTAAGCTAACAGGATAAAAGCCTTAAGAAATGATATTTGCTTTATTTTCCAGAGCTAAGGTCAAGCATGTTGAAGCTCCAGGGTTTTTTTAAAGGTGGAATTGGGCTAAACTCTGATTAAGAGACAAACTGAGAGATTTAGACATTTGGTTAGTGACTGTGTAGCAATATATCAAAGCCAATCTGTTGCAATTGCCTTTCATTTTTATTTTTACTAAAGGAGATCAGAAAAAAAACCCCAAAGTACTTAATTTCAAAACTGCAATCATACACACTGAAAACCTCTGAAAACACAACTAGCAGGAAAGGGGAAAGTCCTATTTTCCCCATTTTGGATGCTCTATAGAAAAAGGTCTCACTTACATTTCTGTATTTTTAGAAAGACAGTGGCATTTGCTTGGGTTTTTCCCCCCAGTATATCACATATAATACATAGCTAGCTGGTTTATGAGGTATTTGCAGTTGTAACCATCAACAGACAAATCCTTTATTACAAATATGAGACCAAATAACGGGGATTTACAAAGCTGTAATTATACTGAGAGGGTTTATGCATAGGAATATATTAGAAGAAATACTATACCAAAAAAAAAGCATTATCATGACTTACACTAAGGACTCTCATAACATTACCATAAAAATTTTAAACCAATGTCACTCCTAAAGTATGCCTCCAGTCTCTTCCAAGATCTTCTATGTGGGCTGAAGTTGGTAGTATATGCCTGTTTCAGGGTTAGTGAATGATGACAAATGAACAGAGCAAACTCTGAGCTCAAAGCAATGAACCACACTGAAGGTAGATGAGGTACTCCAGCAACCCACCAAAGCATATCACAGCTGCTCCAAGTCTTGGCAACAGAATGGGAGCACATACCAAAAGGCGCTGGGGAGCTAAGTGGTCCTGCTTTGACAGGAGGGAGGAACAAGTAGCATCATCTCCTCTACATTCCCATGGTGGCATTGAACTGGTGGTAAAAGGAGATGCTCAATGCCTGCTAGTAAAGGAGAGGTAGAGAGAATATGGGGGAGAGGCAGAGGTTCGTAGTCTTCCAGAATGATTACTCTGATGCATGATTCCATGTCATAGGCAATATTGGCCACAAAATATCCTACTTTCTCTTCTGTATAATTTGTTCAGAAAAGGCTTTCATACTTTGCTTCGTGTTTATAAGGAAGGAATTCTCTTCTGCAAATGCATCAGAAGTACAATGTGACAAAGCAACTCAATATTGCAACTAAGCTAGAATGGAGAAGAAATCTACTTGTTTCATTTTACAAACCAGAAAGTCTTTTGTTGCATATAGTATTTCAACATTGGGGTTGAGGGGTTTTTTGTTTTGTTTTGTTTCAATTTCAGGATCAATCTCTGACTTTTGTATTTGGGACTGGTCATATGGACTACGTAATGGAAAAGCTCTATAACTTTATCTCATTTTATTTTGTTCTCCTGCGGTTCCAATTGTTCATTGTTAATTAGATCCAGCCATAACATCTCATTGTGCAAAAGTCATACCCTGTTTTAATCAAAATCTTGGACAGCATTTTGGATGGCATCTTTAACAACTTGGACAGAATATTCTGTGGTTTCCTTGCCGATGAACAATCAAAATGATTAACTATGAGCATGTCTTTCACAGAACACTGACAGTGATATTCATGAACATTTGCCTGTTTCATGGAACCATTTTAGATTTCCTTGAGTTTTTTACCTGTTTTCTTCACTCAAAACAATAATGAACTGTAAACCTGTGCCACAGGATGCATCCGTGGCAAACTCCTAAATAATTTTTTAATTTTCCGTTTTATGCTATGCTGAAACTGATGATGTAAACACAAAAAAATTACAGATAGTCTCATCTACTTGAAATCAGACCTTTTAATTTATGATGTTCAAATCATCTTCACCATTGTTTTAGCAGTGAAGAAAAATAGTCAGCATTTGGGAATGAATCACACAACAAGCTCAGGCTTACAGACTGTCTTCATAGATGTATTTTGGTGACAAGGCACTGATTCAGGTTATCTTCACAGGTATTTACTGATGACAAAAATCTGAAAAATGTCTCATTGGCAGGAATAAACACAGCACTCCACTTTTTTTCTATCAATATATAAATTATTATTCAACTTTTATTTAGTGCAACTGTTTTGAGAACCCTTACT
The DNA here is from genome assembly GCA_013399015.1 of Galbula dea. Classification (NCBI taxonomy): domain Eukaryota; kingdom Metazoa; phylum Chordata; class Aves; order Piciformes; family Galbulidae; genus Galbula; species Galbula dea. The sequence continues at coordinate 1,277,738 of VWZX01007020.1, read as the reverse complement.
AGGTTTTACGTGTTGCTCTGTAAGATTTACCCATTTCTTTTATGTCACAGCCCTCAGCAACTTCTTTCCTGCTGCCTCCCCCCAGCTACAGCCCTGAGGAATCAGACTGACAAACTGATGTTTGCTGTTTCCTCATCACTTGTTTGTAGAAGCTCTATCATCAATTAAAAGCCAAAAGAGAAACAGCCACTAAATCTCTCAGTGCTGTAAGGACTGTAAAAAAAAAAAATACAGAGCATCCTATTATCCAGCTAGAATCTAAGAGTTTAAGAAACCAAGACCATAATAGCTTATAGCTATGGAACTACACCATCTGCCTGACTGTACTACACAAATAAGCAAAATCTATCATGCTGTCTAGCCATCAGTTATTCCTGCTTGCCTCCCCTTTGTAAGAATACACGCGTTAAGGCAATTGTTGTACAATAATTTACATTACATTATAAATTATAAGATCATCACATTGTATATGTAATTAGATATATGTAAAAAATTGTTTGCTTTAATCTTCTAACTTTTTCAAATTATAAAAAGCTCTCAGTCCCAGCCTGAAAGGAAATAAAGTAAGCTCTATTTGCACATTCAAGTGGTGATTTTGGATGCCTGGGCATTTTGCTGACAAACTGAAATGTCTTTAACGGAACCTTCTTCCCATAAGAACTGAATACCATCTTTCGGATGTTTCAGGTTACTCACTCTAAAATGGCCTTATGCCAAACTGTGAGTCACTTTGAAAATTTAAGATCCTGTATCTAGTATCAAAAACTAGCAAAAAATAAATTCCTTAACTATTATCAGAATAGCACCATTACTTGGAAAAAAGGAAAAGCACACTTTTGTTGGTTTCTTTCGTAAACCAAACCAAAACACCATAGCAAAGATTTTCAACCTACAAATTTAAAAACAAAACCAAAAAAACCCCATACAACAAAACCACACAAAAATAAGCCTCTTTCTTAAATGAAGAGGGAAAAAAATTCCTGTTTTAGATTCCTCACCAACTAAATAACTTCTGCATGTATTTTTGAGGAAAAATAAAAAAAGAACAGTAACAAAAACCTGTCTTCTCTTTTGAGATGGTGGTATCTAGGCTACATTAGCCCATTTCAAGCACTGTGCCCCTAGGATATTAAACCAAACTCATCATATTTCTGCCACTGAATATAAATGCTAAGTGTCAAAATCCCCCAAAATTTACCCAGCAGAACTATCGTTAAGTAGCAGTTTGCCTAGAAAAGCTTGAAGAATTGACATTTCAAAACTCTTAAATTCAGCTTTGCCCTGAGTTTATCTATGACTGCTTCTGCTGCATAGCAAAAAATCCTGCATTCATGTGAAATTTCACATTGAAAAATAGAGACCAGTGGGACATCAGCCTTCTTCCTTGTTGCACAACTTCCATATTCATAACTCCAAGCAAGGTCTGTAAGGCGATTGACAGACACAGTACTTGTGGGGAAAAATATACTCAACTTCCCTGCAATTGTGTTGGTTTAACACTACAGCACAGAAGACAGCAGCTCTATATACCAGCACAGCAGGGAAAAAACTCAACTGCTTTTAATAGACATGCATCTAGTGCAACTAGTGTAATTTGCAGTGACATCTTCCCCTGTCTATTATGTAAGCCAAAAGCTAAACTTTTGCTTTTATACAGTATATTGCCTATCTCCAACACAGTGCCTTATCAGCTTTCTCTCCATTTTTAGAGATATTTCAGTAGCAAAAGATGGCAGACATCAGATTATTGAGATTCCTTCTAAAACTCCTGTTTTTTTCCATGCTGTGTTTATGTTGCCATGAAGACATCAATTCAGACAGGCTTCAATAGGAAGTGCTATCTGTTTAGTTAGCAAGGCTCATACTCTATGTCTAACAGCTTCTCTGAGAAGTTTAACTCTCCACAGGAAACAAAAAGTGAAGAAAACCCGAGGAAATTCCACAAAGAAAACTGTTTTTTCAAAAATCAAGGATGGTCAGTTCATTTTATTAGAGTCACTTCCTAACACTTCTTTTTCTAAATTCCAGGAAAAAAGTGAAAAAGCAAGGAGCTGGGTAAAGACAACACTGTTTTTATAACCCAAGTGTTATACAGAATGTGAAAGTATCTACTTTTGCAGCAGCAATTATCCTTGAAAAGATTTTCAAAACAGCATTCAGCATCAGACTTAGGGGGATCAGAAGCTGCCCACAGAAAGAGCAAAACAGATAAAGTCAGACCTGCTCTGGCAAAGCTTCAGTTTGTAACTCCAAGATACTTAAATTCACAGTTAACTCTTTCCCAATCTTTCTGTCCATTTATCCACTGTTATTCACTTCAGTGCTGCCATGGGGTAAAGCTGGTATCTTAATCCTAACCTTTTCAGGATAGCCAGTTTTGATCCGCTGACTTGTTTTTAATGTATTTTAATTGACAAATAAGGCTCTCTAGATGTATAGCTGGGATTCAGTACTCAAAGCAAGTGATTAAAATCTAGTGATTTTGCAAGGTTAAGTTCATAGGGGCTATAAATACAGCACATATCATCAAAAGACCTCATCAGCCAGACATCTGAGTTCCAGGAGATGCAAGGCACAAAAGAAATTCAACCTTCAGAAACAACTATTTGATTCAAAACCAAATTATTTGATTAGGCAACACTGGAAGAATGAGTCTTACAGGAGACTCTTTATTGTGTATATATGCCAATCACATTTATGATTTCTCATAAAAGACCTTTCTTGCATTCCCCTGATAGGAACAGATAGGAACAGATAATTCACGTCATGCCTGGCTTCCCACAATAAACAACACTGCCTGCGTTAGACAGAATGTCCTTTCCAGGTACATATCACCTGGTACTAAAGGGTACTAAAAATGTCCTATCCTGATGCCTTCAGAGATGGATCATGAGCAAAAATCTCTGACTTTCCCAGTTTGAGGCAGGAGCATACAGCACATAAACACAGATAGAGCTGCAGAGCTTGCCAGGCTACCTCTGGGTGCAAACGAGACAGTGAGCACTGGAGTGGCTCTAAGACTGCAACAAACACTGCGCTAGCTCACTGAGCACCCTGAGATGCCTTACCTAGGTGGTACCAATGCCTAGCACTCCCTTGACACATACCCTCCTGCAGACAGAGCAGAGCACAAGAGCATCTGTGAGCACCTCAACGACAAGGTCAGAAGACAGTTTGGAAACACATGACATGAGCAGGACAGAAATCCATGAAAACACTAACAAACTCACTCAGAAACCTCATCGTGCTTATGCAGGGGGCAGTGACTGAAATGTCACCTATAAAATACACTATCTACCCTGCACCAGACAATGCTCTCCACCTTCCATTGTGATTTTGTACAGGGGCTGAGAAGACTGCCTATGCCCACCAGCTGGAGAGGACTGTGAAACCAGCAATGGCCATTACTCTGCCCTTTTTCAGAAAATAGATGCTGAATGAGACAAGCGATGGGAAAAACAAACCTCAAGCTGTCTCAGTGTCAAAGGGAATTTTTTCCTCAGTACAGGACAAAAAATGAGGGAGAAAACTGTATTTCCAGTTAGCTTTTTGGGGGGGTTGCTTTCTTCTTTATTTCAGACAGGTCTCAAGCTAGTAAGGTTGAGAGCAATCTCTTATTTACCTGGCAAACCCCAACTGTGGGTAAGCTCATCACATTGCAGTAGTGCTACTAACATTTTTCCCTCTAACTATTTTTGCCCAGTTTTCTATCTTCCAGGTCAAAAAACAATAAAGACTTCCAAAGAGTTAACACAGATGCCTCCTCCCGAAAAGAATCATCCAGTAAAGCTGCAATTCACAATTAATAAAGTCTCAGGTCTTTTCTACAGAGGTGGTTTGAGCCCTATAAGCAGATGAGAGTTTTTCATTTATCAGGCAGCAGAAAGGGAAGGGCTTTCCATCAGGTGATTTTGAAATTCTTGGTCAAAGGTTAACTTCGTTTTTGACTTCGAAGTACAGAAAATCTTGGAGGCTGAAAGAATACGGGGGTAAGGGCTACACATAAATCTGCCTCCTGTACTACACCTTTCCTCACTCTTTGGTTGCACAGTCAGATCCTAATAATTGAAAAGGCAAAGTCCATTTTCAAAAGTTCAAAGTATAATCAGATTTTTCTGGCTGGCAGCATTGAAGGAGGAAAGGCAGTTTCACTAATTAAGATCTAAACTTCTGCTTTGACTTCAGTTTTTCATGATGTTACTAGGTATTTAAAAATATGGTACTCATTCATTGCAGGGCGCAGCACCCGCAGGGCAGTGAGTAATGGTTTTACTCTTTCTTCAGTACTGGCAGCAGCATGTTGGACTGGAAAATGAACCTCTGTTTCCTATCTATTTTTATAATCAGGTTATCTATCATCTGCTTAATTCTTACCCTCATATGCATGACAGAAACAAAACATTTAAGTCTCAGTACTACACTGAAATATATTCACAACCCTGCCGTTGACTCAAGACACCTAACCAGCAACACTGACTTTTAACTGAGGACAGCGTTTGGCCCCAAATACTATGTTTGTAGCCTATATGAAAAATTTGTGAGCTAAATCTTTTCACTTCTTTTATAAACAGGAGACAAAATTAGAGTCATCGCTTAGTCAAAGAATGATTCAAAACTTAAATGCAGGATAATATTTTAAGGAAAGTAACTATTAATAGAGACAAAGCATATTTTCTCCTCATAACAAAGGGCAGGATTAAGTTATTTTATGCCTTTTGGTTTTTGTTTTCGTTAACTGAAAAAGTATAAAATATCAACCAAACATATCAGTAAGATATCAGACACGAAACAGAAATCTGTAGTATTATATGCCTGAGTATATTTTGCTGCACTCCTGAAGTCAATATGTTACTGAATTCTTGTTTATTTGCAAGCTTTCCTGTTTCTCTAAACACAAACATTGTTTTTGGTATTTTGTGAGGCGATAACTAGCTGTGAGGGTGGCAGCTAGAAAGAACTTCAAATCGAAGGGACTCTCTGTAACCAATACACATAAAGCTCTGTATTAGCTCTCACAAGATGCACTGTTTACTAAAGATGATTATCCATGAGTAAATAATGACTCATGATATCCTTAAAAAGCAAACACACAGAGTTAAAGAATAATTTTTAACATGGGTAAACAGACCGCACTGAAAATTGAATCACTTACAGGCATTTTTCCCAATAAAGTGTTAAATATTAGAAAAGCCACAGAAAATAGCCACAATTAGATAAAAATGTTAGATGATCTTGGAAAGACTGTCTATCTTTCCATATGACTGTAAAGCACCGTTTACAGACATACACACAGGTAAATGCAGTCTTAAATATATGCAGGAACAAATGGAAGAGGGATCTTTATTCGGATGACACCACACAAATACATTCTGTAATTCTATCATTCTTGATGAATTACTACACTATCCTTACAAACAATGCAGACCACTGAAACACTACATAGTGCCAACCAGGCAGGAAAGCAACACTGCAAATATAACACTGTAATTATAACATGCAGGTGAACTACTCATTTTTATTGTATGTTATCAGACAACTTCCTAGCACTTTAAGAATTTACTGTTGGGGAATCCATCTTCAGTCACTGACAGTGGTGAAATACTCTCCCCTTTACTATTTTCACTTCCATATGCATCTTATTTCCAATGCTACTTTTTATATTATAAGTTCACTGTTAGGCTCCCAAAGTTCCTCTGGAGAGTGTGACAGCAGAATGAAGATTACAAAAAAAAAAATGCATATCCCTGTTCATTTGTCTGTAAGAACTCTGCCTGCAAGAGTTTGCCCCAATCACTCTGCACAGCCTCCAAGACATCTCTGAAGCTCATCAGCAGTTTTAAAAGGAAAATTAAATGGAAGATAGTGATCCCTGTGACATCTCAGCAGCTGACAGTGGTGGCTTGGGAGTGACAGCGAGACTTAAAGACCATAAACATACTCTGCTGTAACTGTGCCTTATCATATTACCTTCTGGAATGTTTACCTGTAAGGACTAAAGCAGAACCTGGACTCTAAAAAATAAAAGAAATAAAATATTTAAGGACAACCAAATTTAAGGACAATAAGGAATTATGTGAAGATAGGGAAAACCATGCATCTTACCCACTTTCTTTTTTTTTCTGTATTAGAAAATGATACAGACTGAAAGCTGAAATGGTTGTTGTCCAAGCACAAGGGTTAATGATCTTTACTTGACATGACACATTCTGAAATTAAGGAAGCCAAGATAAATTTGAGAATTTCTTGAGGATGAAATAGTAATGTTAGATTTCTTAGGGAAGTTGGGAAAAGCACTGAAGTTTTATCATGACACCTCCATCCAAGGCTGGATGTGGCCACCACGTTTTGGGGAGTGCTGCCCAGCTGGGTACCAAACAACTAGAGAAACATTACCAAACCTGGTAGTTCTGACAAAACCTGTGTGCTTTTTCTCCTTTCTTCCCTGTGTACTTCTCCTCACATACTGCTCTGGAAATATAATCTCTTGTGCTTTGACCATTCACAGTTTTTCTTGAGATTCCGTGATTTTAAATCACAAATTTCTAAAAAGTTGCTGTAACAACTTAAATCAGATAGCATTTCTCAGAGAAGAACCAAACAGCTAGTGAGATGGCCAACCACAGAAAGGATGACACAACCTGTCCTACAAGTTTCTTAAATTACAGGCACTTACACTTCTGAATCAGGGTCACATGTGCACATAACCTGCAATTCTACGAGGTACTCCTCATTTTTTGGCTGACTGATGATTGTTAGGATCACTGAAAAGGCAACAAGTAGCTTCGGCTGCCAATGATCATAATAGAAAAGATGGCACTTTTCCCCCAACAATCCTTGAAACTTAAAACACTACCATAAAGAAAAGAAAAAGGAAGAAAAGATGAGTGCAATTGGAGGACTTCAACTAGAATAAAGAGCCCTAAAGGGCTTTTTAATGCCAGTCTGAAGCTTAAAGGGAAAATGAAATATAATCTAAAGTGTCACATGGCAGCTTACAAGATTATGTACACCAAATACAACAGAATTCTATTTTTGCTGTACTTTGCTTTATATTATTGCAAATATTAAGAAAAACTATTACACTAAAAATAGGCAATACTTAAATGTGAGCATTTTCCTTTTTTCTTTTCATGATGTAAATGGTCCATCTTCTTAATGTTGTTATTCTAGAGTTAAATTAGGTCAAAGGTATTATTTAGTGTTCAAAACCAGAAGATGTCACAACTATTAAAAATGATCATGCAAGAAGGGACTTCAGCAGCTGCCCAGCCCTCATCCTACCAAAGCTGTATCATTCATGGTGGTCTAGTGGTTAGGATTTGGTGCTCTCACCACCAGGGCCTGGGTTGGATTCCTGGTTAGGGAAGAATCCTGCTCTGGCAGGGGGGGCTGGACTAGATGATCTTTCCAGGTCCCTTCCAACCCCTGACATTCTGTGATTCTGTGATTCCATATCATACAGCTGCTGGTGCTTTACACAACTTGAGATTCCTACTGTTCACTCCTGAAGGATAACACCATGACAAACAGACCACAGCCTTAGATCCATCCCCTCCAGTAAGAGATCCCTTTTTAAAGTTAAAATTAAAAGCCACTTTCACTTTTTACTGTGACCTTTCATAGCTCCTTTCAGACAATTCAGACATTCGCCATCAATATGTGTGTGCAGACACCTCACAGTCTTTGCTAATGCCATTTCCCTTTCACTCCCTCTATTATTTTCCCAACTCCTCCCTGAACTCTCTTCTGTTTAATCTCTTCTGGTTAGAAAAAATAGTAAATAACAAGAAATACACAAAAGGGAACAGAATGTTCTAGGACTGAGCTTATGTGAGCCGTAGGAAAATGGTACAAAGCTGAGAGGAGCTGGGATTGCCGTAGAGCGACGTCACAACCTCTCTTTACAGCCATAAATTAGACCAGCAAAGTAACAGTGTTCTGCATGACACTCTATTACTTAATTTTTCCTCTCTTGCTTAAGTTATTACTGTGCCTGTCTTTACTTTACCGATTCCAGTTACTTCTTCCAATTTGATAACGGTCTAACAAAACATGTATTTTTCCTACACATCCAAGCAGGAGACCCAATTTTACTGTCAACGCAGCCAGATCAAAGCAACTAACCTGTTATGGAAACATCAAGGCCAACACCCTAATAATGTCCCAATTTCTTATGTTAACAAAAATGATAAAATTATTCTTAATTAACAACAAGTAATTCAGCAGAAACATAACTTGAAGATGTGTTGACAGAAAATGAGATTTATGAACTCATAAATACAATGCATTTACTAAGAGAAATTCAGTTACTGATCTACAAAGCACTTAAAAGATACAAAAATATGTGCTATGCTGCACATCCAAAGATAACAAGAGGACAGCATCCTAATTCAGTAGGGGTTTTTGTTGTATTTGTTGAATTAAATAATGTTGATTAGCAGACATTAGCTTGGATTAAAAAGGGAAGAGTATTAATTGCTTTAAGTACTGATACAAATAGCTAATTGACATATAGAATCATTACTGCTGGAAAGGACCCTCAAGATCATCAAGTCCAACCAACAGCCCTACACTACTCATCAATAGCCCTACACTAAATCATCCCTTGAGGCACCACAATATAAAGGTGTAAGGACTCTTACAATGAGTTTTCACAAACTTTCACCAAGTTCTTCCTAAAGATATCAGTAAACAATAACAAAATTCACCAATGAGATTCCACATTGTATCAAGAAAACAAAACCAAGTGACATAGCAGAAGTCTGAAGAAAACAAAACAAGAGTAGTTTCAATTTAATCCCTAAATTAAGATATTAATCCTGCCATATATAAACATGCAGATGGCTGGGTATACCAATTCCAAATTCAGTACTGTATAGAAAAGTATTTCCACACTGTGAGCAGACTGTTTTGCTCACAAAACTGTTGAACTTTGGAAAAACAATAAGCTTGTATCACCTATCTTTATTTCTGCCTTCCTCATTTCTCCAGCAACAATAACTACTGAAGGCAATCTCTCACTAAGTTTCATTTTGGAGTCTCGACCCCTGATTTCAAACATTGCAGGAAACTGTGCATCTATTAAACATACATAATGTTGACTAAATTTCAAAAATCACTCTTGGGATCACAGCTTTTTCTTTCTGACATACCACCTTCTGAGCACTACTTAAGGTCATAATCTGCCTTTGATACTCACCAAGACTTTTTCACATGGAAATTACACAGTAATTCCACCCTTTGACACCACTAAAAAGGCAGCTGGTTCACTACTATGAATATTATTGAAGAACACACATCCAAGCAATTTAACAGTAAAATATCACAAAGACTGCTGGCATCTGCTGGCAACAACCCAGGAGCTCAGATTTACCATGTTGTGACAGTATATAAAAGCAGTAACACCAGACAGTTTTTCTAACTTGAAACCCATCTATATAAAAACACAAAAAGCATACAACAAACATGAATCCCCAAAGATTATCCTCAACACAGATAAACTCAGCAGAAGTAAGCTGTAACTTCTCATCTACCCATCTGCTTCCCCACTTAGCCCTGCTTTCCAGATGGGAAAACAGGTGAGGTCTTGAATTACTCATATGTCACTCGGTAGTTTTGCCCACACCCTTCTTCCTGTTACACCATCACCTCAGTGTTGTGAAATTTGGATCTCCTAAGAGACTGAAGCTCTTAACCTTCACACAGCAACAGGTAAAGCTTAGTCCTATTCCATCCCATTCCTTGTAACATCTGCCAGGTTCAATCTCTCCAATTCTTCCTGCCTACTATTCTTTCTCAGTTTAAATACCTGTTCTCCTAAAGAAGAAAAAATTACATTGAAGTTTTCACAATCCTAATTTGCAAATCATTTTAAGCTTTTTTAGATTAGATTACTTTCAAAGCAAACACAGTAATACTATAGTACTCTCATTTCCTAAACACAGATTGGCTTATGACTGTGCAGGGCACACAATGCATTTGCTTCTCTCAGCTGCCCATAGTCACAAATGGCTTTCACTAGCTTGAGGAGATGGTTGCAAAAGTACAGGATGTTCCACTCATCCAAAGCTATTTAAAGGAGCAACCTAACAAAATATTGACAAGATTAGGCATGATGTATCAGGAATGAAACATTAGCAACAAAACATTAAAGACCGTAGATTTGATCTTGTGTATCTGCACTTACGAATGGCTAAAGTCTGCCTTTAAGTATCCTTCTTGCACCATAAATGAATTAATTCAGCTGTAGACTTATGATCATCAGAATGGACAACAGCTATATCTACACAGACATGTTTTGTAGAGACTGAGCTCAAGTTACAACTTGGTTTGGAGTTGAATTTCACAAAGGGGAGTCCAAGCTTTTCATCTTATTGCATATTATGCTTGCCTAGAGAGAGAACAATAGCCTGTCGGCAACCCACCTTGCCTTCTGTCTCCAAGGTACGTTGCTGACAAGCCTTCCTACTAGTCCTCATAAGTTGAGGAAATAAAATATATAAAAAATATTGAGAAATCAAAAGCTTTTAGAAAAACAGCAGCCTGCAGTCCTGCAAAACACCGGTTAAACTGATGTGAACTTGCACTATGGGCATGAATTTTCTGCTGCCATTTGTGGATAAGCTCAAGTAACAAGCAAAGTAAGGAGATGCCTGGTACACGCCTGGGCTGCCAGCCAGTGTCCACATTGGTCCCCACAGGGCTGCTTCATGAGTAGGTGTAGTAGGAATGGGAGAGGGAAGATTGTCTGCTTGAGCTCAGGTTTTGTGGCTGCAATTCTACCACTGCATTGCTTTCAGAACTTCAGTTTCTTGTTGGGAGACACATCTAACCCAAGAAAGAGATCTCTGGAAAAGCTCTTGGAACCAAATTAAGCAGAAAAGGTCAAGGGAAGGGGGGGGGGCGGGGAAGAGGCAAAGGTTCATACAGCAGTTTGCTTATGTGAATCTGGCTTTTCACACTTACATTCCTATGAAAAAAGCATGATCAGAAAATGACTCCTAAACAGCAGCCAAGTCCAGGCTTTAGCCCATATAACTCTTTCTACAGGATCAAGGGCAAAGATACTGAGTGTTGCCCCCTTATGTGCAAAGGTGAGAACACAAATTCTGCTTATAAGTTTGAAGTAAGCTCACAACTTCAATGTGTGCATGGCAAATGCATTTAGGGTACTTTTTGAAGTTACAGAGCAACTGAAGTTGTTTGTGTAGACAGAAGTAGTAAGATTTGCTCTCTTTTTTTTGGTATGAAATCATAATATTTTACTGACTCCCCTAAATTCATTATGGGCAAGCCTGGAAGACCAGCTTATTTTTAAAGTGTGCTCTAAACTTCCTATTTAATGACTCTTTCTTAAATTCACTTTACTTCACTCATCTCTAACCAAAGGAACTGCAATTCCCCACATCAGACTGCCCATCTCAAGATGAACTTTTTCTGAAAGTTTCAGTCACAGAATGGCTGACACTGGAAGGCACCTCTGGAGATGTCTAGTCCACCCCTCTGCTCAAACAAGGTCACCTGGAGCTGGCTGCCCTGGACCATGTCCAGCTGGGTTTTTAATATCTCCAAGGATGAAGACTCCACAACCCCTCTTGGCAACCAGTGCTGGCGTTCAGAGTTGCTTTGCTGTTTTTGCAGGAGTAGCTAAAGGGTGTATGTTTTGTTTTCCTACATGCAAAATTTTAGACTAGCTTCCTTTCATCTACTTGAGTTCTCCTATTCCTTGGAACCGAACCTGTAATTTGTCAAGCAAGGCCCTTATGACAAGAGTTAATCCTGCTGTCCCCATGAAAATCTAGTCAGAAAGGGAAAATAGAGGAGAAAGGCTTGCCTAAGTTTATTTGTGCCCCACAAAATTTTTTTATATTATTTGGAAAAGAAATCTATTTCATTCAGATTCTTGAATTTACCAGCTATCACCCATTTCAGAACTGAAGAATCTGAAAACAGAAGGAAGCATATAGAATCATAGAATCATTTTGGTTGGAAAGGACCCTCAAGATCATTGAGTCCAACCGATAGCCCTACACTACTCTTGTCCCTAAATCATCCACCAAAGCACCACATCAACCCGCCTCTTAAAAAGCGCCAGGGATGGTGACTTCACCACCTCCCTAGGCAGCTTATTCCAATACTTCGCCACTCTTTCAGTGAAGAAATTTTTCCTAATATCTAATCTAAACCTGCCCTGGCACAACTTGAGCCCACTGCCTCTCATCCTATCACTAGACACAAGGGAGAAGAGGCCAACACCTGCATCCCTAGAATGGCCTTTCAGGTAGCTGAAAATATCATCTATATAGACACATTTCTCCATACACACAGCTCCACACCAGGAAACAGGCACTGTAAAGAAGCCAGTGCCAACCCTGAAGGCCAGAGGTATGGTCCTGGCTGCAGAAAAAAGCATGACCAGGTCTGCCCTCTCCCCCAGCAGAGAGCCTACAGACCTCAGAACCTCAACCCCTTGCCAGCCAGTTGTCCACAGTGTCTGCCCCTTGCCCCTCAGACTGCAGTCTGGCAAACCAAGACGGACTGCAGAATAGAAAAAGCAGCCAAGGGAGAGCACCTGCTTGGCACATCAACCCTTTGTCTGGGGCAGTTTGGGGAAAACCTGCTTGTCCCTCCTCTTCCAGTCATCACATCAGAACTGTGACCCAGATGGGCTGGCAAGGCTCCGTCCACTCCACATCCTCTGGCTTGGATCTACGAAAGCCCCTCACAAACAGATGCCAACAAGAGTGCTCCCAAAGCCTGGCCACTGGGCACTAACCTCTTCTGTCTCTCACAAAGAAGGCAAAAGAAGGGCTTGATAATGAAGGATTCATTATTAGACAGGTGAGAGGAAATGCTGACACACTACACAATCGTAGCTGACAGATTCAATCATAACTAGGTTTGACTATAAACAGTGAATACTGACAGCACCCAGACTGTGCCACAAAAGGAGGGCTGAAAACAAATGCTCACAGGTGTAAGAAACTGACATCTGCCCTAAAGAGGAAGTAAGGCAGAGAAAGTGATGAAAGCAACAAAGGAAAGCACCTTAGCCTAGCTGTCCCCCTCCCAAGAATCCTATAGCAAAGCAAGCTGTCTTACCCATGTCAGTGGCAGTAGGACAGAGAGACCAGAAGGCCTAGCTCAGGGAACGGTTCTATAGAGAGGATATAACCAGAGCTCTCTATCACCTGAAAATTAAGAGAATCCAGCACTTCCATGCCCCAGGCCATACCATTCCCACCCACAGCTAACCTCTTAGTAGAGGAAGTACTTTTACCTTCGCAAAACTGAAGAGTGTTCTCATGATACAAGGCCTCTTGAAGCAGAAGATCCTTCTCCCTTGCAAAACACACTCTCACCATCCACTGACTAGAAGGGCATGGCCAGAATGACTACAAGCACATTCCCTGCATTGTTCCAGAACAGTGATCACGGAAGAGATTCATCTTCCCTGGGCAGCGGATGAAAGCAAAAAAGGCTTCCCAGGAGTGCTGACCTTCAGAGCAGTTTCTGGGTTCTCCCAGAGTTCAATGGAAACGAAGACAGATGCCATCAAGATGGTATCTTGTGCAGTAACCTAGCTGGCAAGAAAGGCAGCTATCACCATTTTCATCTAAGTCTCTACACCATGTGCCAGTAGTCACATAGAACGGCCCACGTTGGAAGGACCTTAAAAGATTATCTAGTTCCAACCCCCCTGCCATGGGCAGGGATGCCACACACTAGACCAGGTTGCCCAGGGCCACATCCAGCCTGGCCTTGAACATTGCAGGGATGGGGCATCCACAACCTCTCTGGGCAACCTGTTCCAGCGCCTCACCACCCTCTGGATAAAGAACCTCCTTCTAATATCTAGTCTAAATGTCCCCTCCTTCAGCTTGTAACCATTCCCCCTTGTCCTGTTGCAATCTGACCAGCTCAAAAGTCTCTCCCCTTCTATCCTGTAATCCCCCTTTAGGTATTGAAAGGCTGCAATAAGGTCCCCTCGAAGCCTTCTCTTTTCCAGGCTGAACAACCCCAACTCCTTCAGCCTATCCTCATAGGGGAGATGCTCCAGTCCTCTAATCATCTTCTGCACCCGCTCCAACAGGTCCACGTCCTTTCTATGCTGAGGACCCCAGAACTGGACGCAGTGCTCCAGGTGAGGCCTCACAAGGGCAGAACAGAGTGGCAGATCACCTCCCTTCACTTGCTGGTCATGCCTCTCCAGATGCAGCCCAGGATACGGTTGGCCTTCTGGGCTGCAAGTATACATTGCTGGCTCATATTCAGCTTTTCATCTATCATGACCCTCAAGTCCTTCTCTGTGCAGCTACTTTCAAAAAGTTCCCCTCACAGACTGTACTTTTAACTTGGATTGCCCCTACCCATATGTGGGACCTTACACTTGGACTTATTAAACTTATCTGATTCTCGCAGGCCCACTTTTTGAGTTTGTCCAGGTCCCTCTGGGTGGCATCACTCCCTTCTGGCATATCAACCACACCACTCAGCTCTGTGTCATCTGCAAACTTGCCGAGGGTACATTCAGTACCTCCGTCTAGGTCATTAATAAAGACATTGAAGAGCACCGGTCCCAAGACAGAGCCTTGAGAGACACCACTCGTCACTGGTCTCCACCTAGAAAAAGAGCCATTGACCACAACTCTCTGGCTGTTGTCCGTCCAGCCAATTTCTTATCCACATATATACCCAGCAGAACTGCCACGTGGAAAGTAAAGGAGGGAGATGCCAAAAAGCAGTGGGTGTGCACACAATAAACCACAATGGCAATCAGGGCTGACTTACCCATTTGTGATTTTGTAACTTGGTGGCAAGAATACCCTGTCAGAGGGAACCAAGGACAGCGTAACCCTCTCTGACAACAGCAGAAGCACAGCAGCTGCTTTCAGCATCTGCAAGATTCAGTAGATAGAGCAACTGACAGTACATCTTATGGGGAAATGGGGTTGAAGATGTGATCTCCATGCACAGGAGAGGGAAAGAAAATGTCTCTAGCATCCCCATCTTATTTCTGGCAAAGGAGAAAAGTGTGAAGTATCTGAAGCAGAGGACTTTGAGGTGGGGAGGGGGAAAATAGTCCTGAATAGTTTACAACAGTTTAATGCTAAGTTGAATAATCAGGTTTGATACTTTCATGGTGCAGTTCTAAGTGATTTTCAACCCAAAATTCACAATAACCAGTGACAAATTACTGTTACATGTATATTATTTACAGGCAAGGATCACATGCTCCTCTTATTGTATGTAACCAACTGCATTCCCTGTGATCTCATGTTCAGAAGTTTCATAGTTTCAAATAAAATGAAAAGAAACTGCAGTTTTCAAACATGACTATTATTATATAAATAAGCACCCTGAACAGTGAAGCAGTACCACCTGTGGACTTATAAACCTTAGTTTATCTGCAAATACTCAAAAATACCTGAATTAAGGCTGTATAATCAATCTTAATTCTAGTATTTCTCTTCCTTAATGGTTGACAAATACAGTTAAAACAGCTGATCCAAGTCCTCTGGGCCAACTAAGCTGTTTTATTCTGGTCACACAGAGTACTTCAATCAACCAAATGATTTACAGTAAGTCATATCAGTGAAACACAAAACACATACATTCATCAATGCATAGAAAGTACTCTGTGTTCCAGATATCATTTTCTCTGTATTTGCAGAAATAAAACATACTTTAATATTTAATGGAAGTAATGATTTTGCTTTAAAAATGAAATTTGGCACAAATATTTTAAAGACTAACACTGTGCATGGGCATGTACATTCTGGATTTACCCAGATACAACTATGTGCAGAATCTTTCCCTGTCTAACTGCATAATGTGTTTCATCTTATCTTTTAGGCGAATAAATGCAACATGAGAAGTAAGATATCTAACTTAAAAAAAGAAGGCTCAAGAGAAACCCTTGAATTTCCTGAAGCCATGAACTAAGCTACCTTAAGCCTTCTACAGAAATGCTACAGCTCCAATTACTCTTTCAAGCACCTCACACACAAACACACCACATTTCTAAAACAATGTTTGAAATATTAAAAAAAAAAAAAAAAAATCAACCCAGGAATAAGTTACTAAACCATGGAACTAAAATTATTTTTATGTAAACCTAGAAACCAGATAGCATGATGTGACATGAAGGCAATCTTACTGATCAAGAGTTGCAAAGAGGCAGACAAATAGATCAGAAATTACAGGACTGGGCAGGGCATGAAACTGGATGGTGCAAAGCACCAGAGGAAAAAACAAGGCAAAAGAAGAAATACCTTCAACTTATAAGTACTAATTCTTTCTATAGAAAAAGAAGCAGTAGCAGCAGGACTCCATACCTGCTGAAGTACAGCTTGGCTCGAGGACATTGCAAGTAGCTGGCACAGCTGCATTGAGGGAAGTAATGCGAAGTCATGGGTGAGAGGTGCACAGTTAACAGCATGCTAAAGGAGGCCAAGGAGCAAGAGCAAGGCAGTGGAAGACGTGAAGGTCTGAAAATCCATGAAGCATGAGAAAGGAAAAAGCCCAGAGTTCAAGAACATTGTACAGACACAGATAATGAGAGGACACATGACTCAAGAAAGCTGACTTGCAATGGTGATGAAGACAGTTCTTACCCACTGAAAGAGATTTTTCTGTTCCAAAGCACATTCTATAGCCAAACAATGTTGTTGCTGTACTGTGGCTTACAGTTCATTCCTATCAATTGCCACAAAGTAATCCAGAAGACATTCAAACATCAGCATTAGAATAGGCAAAAATATTTAGCAGGTGAGCAGAACTAATGATGTGCCATCCAAGATAAAGAATTATGCTTTGTGTATGCATACATATAAGCAATTTAATTCTACATGTACTAACTTAATTCCTCCCTCATCCAGCAAAGGAAAAACTTATATTTTGACTTTAAATTCACTTGAAGAGACACTGATCCTCTTGTCCCTGTTTTCTACCTTGCTATTAGGCAGCTTGACAACCAGTCCTTTTTTTTGTTTTCCTTCCAATGGAAAACAGAACCCTAATTTATTGGATTAGGTTCACCAGAGGACACAGAACAGTTCTGTAATTTAGAATGATCACACTGCTTTCATGCGTATAATCTAATTATAACATGAGTATTTGCTGCTTTAGTTCATCAACAAAAATTATTACAATTCTGTATATTTAGACACTTGAGGATATACAGTATTTAAAAAAAAAAACAAACCTGCAGTTTACCCCTTTATTCTTTGACTAATTTATTGGTTTAAGTTTCACATGACCTTTAATTTCTAACAAGCTACAACAGATCAGAGTAAACTGAGAATTTTTATGGCCAAAAACATTCAGAATTGAATCCACAATTTAATTTTTGTTTTTCAAGAAAGCACTTTATTTGCTTACAATTTCACCCTGTCTAGTTGCAGGCAGCTACATGCACTTGGCAGCATGCCCATAAACCGAAAAGGGTAACAACAGAACCGACTTTTCCAACCAATATTTTACTTGCACTGTCCCCCTGCCATAATGATGTTTCAAGTCAAGCAGTGGTGATGAGTAATGGAAATGATCTCTTTCACGTGTTGTGAATTAAACAAGAGAAACAACTTACGCAAGATTGAATTACTTTATTCAGAATGCCCTCTTAGAACACACACAACCGATTAAATCAGAGAATGGAAGAAATGCCATTCTTTAATCTTTACACAGAAATTAAGTTTATTTATAGTCTGCCCTTGATTTTCATAACAAAGGTTCTACCATTATATGCACTGCTTGTTTAGTTATCCCTGTAAAGTATGTGAAATCCCAGCTCATCCTTGAGAAGACAATCACTCCACTGCACAGTGGTGAGTTTAAAATGCATCAGAAGTAGTATTGCCACACTAATGGCCACATGAACTATTCTCCTAACTACTTTGATGGGCTAAATTAACCTAAGCAGCCCTCCCCCCCCAATAGCACACCCATACTGCATTTTCCATCACAGACTTCTTCAGCCACTCAGAGGCCTTATTTCAGTTAAGCAGATAAGACAAGGAGAATACTTTAGTGACTTAGCAGAATTCTGCTGTCCTAAACCTGAAGAGCTACAGAACAACATTTATTTATGCATTTGAATGGCATCATCCAGGACAGAACCTAGAACTGAACATGTAGCCATTTATGAAATTTGGAAAGGAGAAAACAAAAGATGAACTGTGGAAATATTAAGAAAATCTTTCATGATTAGTCCTGTGACCCTGTCTGACAAAAAATTCACAAATTCATATCCTGACCATACTCTCTAGAAACCCATGGAATGGATGTGCTGCCTCATTCCCTGCAGGTAGGTGGACAGTGCCGCAGCAGTACCTCCTCCCTTTCTCAAGACTCCAGATTCTCACACGCTTTGGAAATCCAGCACATAAAAAGAACAAGACAGAGGAAATGCAGCTCTTCATTGCTACACTGCATCCTGCAGTACAGCTCTGCTTTCTGCCACGGCAGCCACCCCCTATTAAAGAGCAAATTAGTTTGGCTGGAAGAATTAGCACTTCCCAAGCCCTAGAAGAAAATCCAAGACATGAGGGCTCACAGAAATTGTGCTACCTTCCTTCTCATGCCTTCCCTCATCTCACGCTATTTACCTGCACTTCTTTCATATGCATGCCTCTTTTGCCTTTTCCAACTTTTAGTATCAACAAAACCCCAAATCAGTAAACCAAAATATGATAGAGGAGAGATAATGAGCTCCAGAATTTCCTTTCCAATGAGCCAAAATTCCTGGTCTCACCCTTCCAGTAGCAAATGAGATTCTTGCTGGAGGATGTCCTGCCTCAAATCAGATGGGTTTATTGAGGTTTTATCTCTTGATTCTCTTCCAAGTAGAATCAAATTTCAAGACAGGCTACATTAGACAATAAACTTCTATGATTTAAGTTGAGTAATCCTTCTTCTCCCTACTTTTCTCTTGGCTGGGTTTTTATATATAGCCAAGAGAAAAAATCCTACTCATCATCAACAGCAGCAAAGTCAAGAGAGGATATATGCCTACTACTGGTACGTGTTATTCCACAAGCTTCTTCATGCAACACCAGTACCTGTTATCACTGACAACTTTCTCCCCTTCATCTCTAAAAAAAAAAAAAAACCCAACAGGCAGCAAAGAACCATATATACTGCACAAGAGAATTACAATATACACATCAAAGAAAGCCCATCTTATGACTTCAGATGTCCCACCACCATAAACTCTTTGAAAAATACCCAAAGAAACCTGCCTTCAGGTTAAGCAGCCTTCAGCAAAGCCAGATTCACTCTTCCCAAAATACTTCACTTTGGGGAGAATTTGAAAAAAGCATACACGTTGTCCTCCCATAATAGGAAACAATCAGACAATAAGATTAATGCTGTAGCATATAAAAGAGTGAACAAAAACAGCACCACCACTTTTTACTCAGCAGAACAACATTCCCACAACAGAGAAGGAGACAGCACAATAAATCTGACTTTCTGTAACAACTTGGATATGCAAATAATTTCAAAAGCACTGAACAATTTGGAGTAGCCATGATGGGCTCAACACTAGCTCATATAAGACTTGATCCAAAACCACTAAAAATCAGTGGGACATTTTCCACTGACTAACAGAATTTGGTTTCAGCCCTTTCAGTTCTGAGTATCAGCCTGCACAGTTAAAAGCTGATGCAAACCACAGCTGAATCCTCCCTCTTCCAATATGGAGACACAAGATGGTCCTCAGGACCATCTAGCAGCAGCACCCTTGGTTTCACAACTGGTACATCAGGACTAAATTATTCCATGATTAGCAAGTAACAATGGAACATACCAGCTCGTCCAAAGGTCAACAATTCAAAGAAAATGAAGAAAGGCTGAGGCTAATTTAAGGGTCCTGGGACTAATATGAAGGGTGATTTTGAGACAGTTAGTAAAAAAAAAAAAAAAAAAGTCCTGTGAGGAAGGAAATAAGCATATCCACTTTCACTAAACTATTGTTGTTATGGCACCTAGAACAGCTGTTCTATGAGAAAATGAAGGGTTGTACCTTCCAGTGACATATCCTAGCTTATTCACTTTAAAAAAAGGTTATAGATTTAACTACTTGTATTATTTACAGTCCAAAGTAAGGGAGAGAACTCAAACCCTCTCACTGTAAAGCTAACTAATGCAATTGCACCGGTTATGATTTTAAAATTTACCTTTTTACAATGGAAATTTCTTATAAGGAACAAACCCTTTGTTCCATTTTTTGCAAGTTTATTCAGAAGTTGGAGCTGGGAAAACGAGGACCAGGAAATCTGCTAAAGTGTCTCAACACACAAATAGTATTGAACTGTAAAAGGAAAACAAATGATTTTATAAAAAGATACACAGTCTATCAATTATGTAAACATATATTTGCAACAGACTAAGTTTTGTAAATAAGAGCTAAATACATTACTATAGTTAGCAGATGGCTCAGTTTGAATGAAAGTATGAATTCTGTGTTAAAAACAATGACAAGAACACAACTATAGTGTAGGGAAGAAGAAAAAAAAAGTCTCATTCGACCTCCTGAGTGAGGACTGCTGTTTATTATAGCATTTTTAACCTGTGTTTCTCTTTCCACCGCCTGAATCACACGAGTGCAAAGAAGGTTTCTGCGGACCAGGGACCTATCTGGCTGCTGCCACTCATCAGAACAGGTGCGATCGTTTCTACCGGCCAATGGCTTCTTACGGCTGACAATTTCCCCGTTTCCTTTCGGCTCATACCTGCCTGATCAATCCAGCCACAGCATCTTTCAAACCTTTGTCTTCTATGTTTAGTTAACGATTAACAAATCTGCCTTTTTAGCTTCACAGATTTCTGTTGTTGCTGCTTTAGAAAGTCAAATAAAACTTCAGTGGATAAACTCTTAACGGGGAAATGCCACCTATGCTGCGAAGATCAATAAATAAGGGAACGCCGGCAGACACGCTCACCGCCAGCTCGCCCTCCGCCTCCGACCCCCGTGGCGATGAATAGCGGCAGATGCCGCGACTCCGCGCCCCTCTCTGCCCTCCCCGCTGGGCCGGGCCGCGCCGGGGCGCCGCTCGCCCCCCACCGCCCCCGGATGCTGCGGGCGGGCGGGCGGCGCCCCGACGGGCTGGCGGATCTCCCTGTCCGACACCGTTTGTGGGCCGCTGCCACCGCTCTCCCCGCCGGTGACGGCAAAATATAATGAGCGGCCAGGAGCAGCGCAGCTTGCCTCCCCCACGTTCTCCCCTCAACCCCGGGGGAACGGCCGCGAAGGGGGGCAGTGCGCCGTGCCCCAGAGGCGCTCCGGGACTCCAACCTGCGGAGCCGGTACCCTTTGCCCGCCGCCGAAGAGCGTACCCACGCCTGTGGCCGGGTCGGGCTGATTCCCCCTAGCTGAGCGGGAAACCGCGTAACTTACCGGCGGAGCCCCGCACCCCTCACCGCCCGGGCGCGGCGCAGTGCCTCTCGCCGCGTCCCTCCCGCCAGCCGCCGTCTGGCTGCGGACGTGACCTGGATTCCCCCTGCCTGCGCCGCCGCCTGCCGCGGGGCCGCGCACACGCCGCGCAGCACCCCCCCTGGGCCCCGCCCGGTCCGTCACCGCCGCCACTCACCTCCGGCCGCGGCGAGCCGCCTCGCCTCACCTCGCGACCTCTCTTCCTCACCGCCCCGAGCGACGCCCGGCGGAGCGGAGCGCAGCGTTACGCAACGCGCCCCACGGCTCCTCCGCGCAGCGGAGAGGGTCGCCGGGAGGCGGGCGCGGGGCGGAGGGAAACCGCGGCGGAGCCGCAGCTGGAACAGAAGCCGCCCCCGGAGGTCACTTGTAGCGCCGCCGGGGCTGGCTCCCGCAAGCGACTGGGATCCCCTCGCCGCTCGGGCCGCGCCCGTGCAGGGCGGGCCCCGGGGCGCCGCCGAGTCACCCCTTCTCCCCAGGGGCCCGGGCGGCGAGGTGCGGGGACGGGGCTACGGTCGGCGGGGGAGCCGCTGCAGGGGGACCCACAGTGGTTTTTTGACACGGAAATGAAAATCCCGCAACTGTCGGCCGTGCATCGCCCTGACAGAGGGGCACGGACAGAGGAGGCGGAGAACTCCCCTGCGGTCAGCGGCCGAACGCAGCGGCCCCGTTAACAACTCCGCCGCAGGCACGGAGGCAGTGCCTCGGGCTCTGGAAGCGAGCACGCAGGCCAGCTGCGGCGCTGTGCAAACATACAGTCAAAGGGCTTTTTGATTGCACCTTCAGCGTCGTGCCCGGCTGTCCCAGTGCCGTACCGCCTGTCGGTCCCGAGTAGGCTGTGACAAGCGAGGCCTCCATCGTGCGCAGGAGGCAGACAGCCCCGGTGGGCACTGGCGGGTGGAGGTCCCATCTGCAGGGGTGCACAATGGGGGCTTGCCCCTGCTCTCTGCTTTTGGGGAACCAGCCTGGCCCCAGGTCTGAGTGTGAGGGTGGGTGGGCACTGGCCCTGCCTGACAGGCAACCCATGCAGGAGTCAGCAAGGATGAGGTGGACTGTAACCAGCACAACCACTCCTATAGGAAAACAAAAGCTGATGGCCATCCAGCCTACAAAACCAGAGGAAACTGAGTCTCAGAAACACGATTGCTGCACCTTGGCCTGGTGCAAATGCTGCTGCTTGCTCATAGTATGTTCCTATGGCCTTCAGTTATGCTCTGTCAGGGATGTGCTAGGAAAAGGATGACAGTACATCCTCACCACCCATCTCTAATTCACAAGGCAAGGAAAGAAAGGAAGGTATCCAGAGTCTCATTAACAGGCTTGAGCGAGTAAGATGGCATCTGAAGTAACAGGCATGAAAGCTATAGTTACTTGAAAGAATAAGATCAGTTTGTTTTTCCTTAAGGAATTACAGGAATATTAAACCCTTCTTGCAGTTATAAATCATTTAATGCAAATCATTTAATCCAAACAGAATTTTTACAGGCTCATGAGGCTCACTCATCTTGCCAAGAGTGAGTCATGTACAAATAAAATGAAACCAACAAAGAAAAGAGCTCTCATACCATGTGTATGTGGGTGATCCTTTGAAAAACTTGTAATTATTTTTTTAACTCTACCACAGCCAGGAAGACAGGTTTGTGAAGCAAGAGCAAACCTTGACAACTGAGCTGTGGCCCATCGAGGTGCAGCTCCCCCTTGACACAGAAAGTAACACAACAGGTCCCTTGTCAGGCCAACTACAGCATCGGCATGACTAATGTTATCAGCAGCCCCTCAAAGGCTGTGGTTTCAAACCCAGGTTGTGTACTGATGCACTAAGGACGCAAAAGACTTTTCAAAAAAATGAAAATAATGTTAAGTGATTAATACTTAGTAAAAGAATGCAGTAGGCAGTTAATCCCTCACGGGTTAGTTAAGGACATGAGTTAAACTTCATTCTTCACTCCCCATGTCATAAATATGTGCTGCTAAACACAGAGCACAGCATGAGCCACTGGCATGGTGATGCACTGCTCTGAAACGATTAACATGCAAGGACACAAAGCCATGTGACAGTCAGAATGTGAGCCTTAAAATGTGTCATCATCCCCATCAAATCAAACCAAACTGGACCACCATTCACTGACAGCAATGGCAAGTACCTGTGTATCCTAGCAAGGCACAGCTTCATAATATAGTCTGATACCAGCTCCCCACACCACATAGAAGAGATATGTCAGACTATCTCAAAGTGCTCATCTAGCCACCTACTTTTTGTTTTAACTATAAGACAGATCCTCCTGGATCCTCACACAGCCAGTTTCCCCTCCATCTGCTTGGCCAGAAGATGACATTGCATACGGACTCTTAAGTCCTCCAGAAGTGGACAGACGTGTGGAAGGAGTACACCACCATTTTGGCAACAAGTCAAGGGGCTGGACTTTGGGCAATAGAGCTGCCCAGGTCCAGCATGTGGTGTGAACGACAGTGGAGCAGAGAACCACAGATGTAGGCTATCCAGGACCCTAAGGCCTCTGTGGCTCTCACTATCAATGGCCTGCATGAGTGCCTGAAACACCACTCCTGTCTGGCAGTAAGAGAGGGCCTCTTGTTCCCCTCAGGACTTTGAGGGAATCTCTACTTGCCTTGTTGCTACCAGGGATGTGCTGTGTCTACTATGCATTCACATAAATGCTCTTCTGAAACATAAGACCATGAGATGGACATTCAGTACAGCTGCAGGGCATGTAGAAGAGCTTTTGAAACCCTGCACTATCTGTACTGCCTGACCTGGAGCAGGCACTAAAGAGGGAAAGACAAGTGAAGGGAGGGGCCACGTAGCTTGTATGGGCAGGAAAGTAATGACAAAATTTTCTTCCAGTCTGAGAACAGAAGCTCAGGTCATCTACAGGCATAAGCTCCACTGCACCAGTTACCCACAGGCTGTGACTCTGTTCACAAATACAGGAGTCAGAAAATTCCTTTAGTTAAGAAGCAGCCAAACACTGACCTCACCAAATGACCGAGAGCTAGATCAGGAGTACGTAGGATGTAGTCCAGCTCTGAGATGAGCTGGAAATGAATCTGTGTATCTTTCAGGGCATGAGGCTTTTATCAATGAAACAGTATTTTTTCTTTCACATTTTAATACAAAGACATAACTTGGTACCTTAGTGGACTTCAGCTTTTTATCCCCTATTGCTCCCAATTTACTTTTTCTCCTAAGTATTTTTTGTCTGGCTTTCATACCTTGGGGACAGGCAGGCAAGTCAGAACTTCAGTAATGGACATCTTGCATCTGCCATCAGCTGGCAAGTTTCCTTGTTATTGGTTCTTTTGACTGGTTTTTTTCCCTATAGATATTTGATTTTAGAATGGTTGCATGGCAAGCAGATACAAATGACTTTTTTTTTTTCTCAGAAGTATTACACACCTCATTTGTTCTTTTTTGAGGAGTGGTGTTCCTAATTTGTTCATACAGAAGCAGGCAGATAGCACAGGCAATGAAACATAAGCTAAGGAAGCAGTTGAATCACTTCACCATGTATCTGCTACATATTATCTGGTGGACAGAGCAGCCCCTAGTCACTTTCTGAAGGAAAGTCTTATGCAACTTGCAGGTTTTCTTACTACTTGTAATTTCTCAGGCTTCTTATTTCCTCAGTCCTCTCTAATAGCATGTACTGTGTGCACGGAAAAATGGCAGTTGAAGACAAAGAGTTATGGGAAAGCAGCACACAGCATCAATAGTTTAAGACCACTCTGGGGTCTGCTGACTAAATAAGAATCTCACCTCTTGGCAGACAAAAGAATGCAAAACATTTTGTTTTAAAAAACTTACAATGAATGTGGAAATCAGGAAGTATACATGTCCCTTTTCATGTTTGAGACTACCAGTAGTGAGCCAGCACAGCAGGAAAACATCCTGTGTGGGTCCCTCTCTAAACCATGGATAGCCAGTGCTTATACATAGAACAAAACTACCAGGCAGCATGTGAACACAATTACTTTAGACTAATTTCCATTTATTATTAATGATAGCCAAGGCCAATCTCCTCTAAATTCCATGAAAGACTTCAAAACGTTCTGGTGTTAACTGAAGGTATTTGGCTAACATCCTCTAGTCTTTGTCTGGGGCAAACATCTATTTCCTGCAAAAAAATGACAGTTAACCACCAATACTGTATACTGTTAAATCATTTTCCTCTTTGATTTCCATTTTACCATACAGTGTGATATATGTCTATTTCAAGATTTCTAAGGAACCTATAAATAACCTAATGTAATAGTTCTTTGTTTTTACACAGATCTAATTCCATCCTACCATCAGAAAACAAGGGGAACCACAGTGAATTTGTGAGAAGAGAAATGTATAAAAGTTGAGACAGAGGAAAGAAAAATAAATAACCAGAAGGAAAACAAAAAAGGGAGAAACAAACCTAGAGGCACAATCTAACCTCCAATGCACAGTTCATATCCATTTTTGATCTTCCATGCAAAAACACAGCAGGGAATTTTTTTCAAGTTATGCAGGGATGCACATGGCACAGGACATTAGCGTTCAGTCCACAAAACTACATGAACAAGGGCAAAAAAATCCCAACTGAAAGAAAACTAGCAAGATTAACTTATCACCAAAAATTGTTTTTAAGATTTGTGTTTCTAAATTGCAACAACAAACTACTGGGGAAAACAGTCTTAGCCCTCCTACACTGAAGCAGGCTTCCAGACTAAAAGGATTTTGTGCATATTCTCCTTTTTATTGCAAAAGATGTTTTACTAAAAATGGCTATTTGGACTGTCATCAAAGGATGATGTGGAGGTTCAAGAAAGTTCAAAAGGGATAAGATAATTTATGGTTGATAAATCTACCAATGGCTAGTAAACATGATGATGCAATCCAATGAAATCTCTAGCTCAGGAAATTCCCATAACCTCTGACTGCCAGAAGTTAGGAAATCCTATACTTGTCCTATTTCTTCCAGTCTTCCTCAGGCATCCTCTATTGATCAGTAGGTCAAAGGGAACCGGGCTAGATGGGCTAATGGAGGATAGATAACCAGTAGTTCACGCTTCTTATGATCTGAAGAAATGATCAAGGCCATTCTTGTCATACTATGCTGCCACTTGTGACGAATTTTTTAATGATCCAAGTCATGGCTCCAAATCTCCTAAAAATGATAGTGGACCTAGTTTGGATTTCCCAAAAATACACAGCAGAAGCAACTTCACCTTAATATATTAATAATAATGGCAAAAGTAGATGAAAAATTACAGGCTTCATTAGCTCAGATCTGTAGCTTTCCCTTCATGCGGAATGGGTGAGGAGGGCACACTAGTAAGGAGAGCCTGGCAGGCAAGGAAAAAAAAAAGCATTTAACTGATCTGCAGAGAAGTCTCCTTAGTGAAGTGGGTAAGATAGCACTAAAGGCTGTGCACGTAGTTCCCTTTCAGTGGTGGACAAGGGGGGTCTCTTTCGAAAACAATCTAAGCAAGAGTGAATGCAGCTCTGAGAGAAGATAGAGTGGGAAGATGGCTTGAAGTCCTGTTGAAATCAAATCCCTTGTCCTAAACCCAGAGGTTTCAGTTAAAATATTATGGCATAGAATGGCTCCTGCTGTTGGAATAATTATAACTGGGTTACTCTGAGGGAAAGCTAAAACCCATTGGGGAGAAGCTTGATTTTGAAGGCCTGACAGAAGCAAGAGCTTTGCAAGATCTCTCATTCCTAATCTCAGACCATATGGAGCATAACTACCAGGTGGGTGGGTGTATTAATTGAGAGAACGTGGAGCTCATTGGATTCTAAATCAACTTGTTCTTTATAGAAACATAGAGATGCAGGGAAACAACCTCCACCTCTAAGCAAAAATAGCAAAAACTAAGAATTGAGACTCCACCCTTCTGCTAAGCCCAGAACAAATCATAGAAGCCTGGTATCTCTTCTCTGGAGAAGATGAGGACATCTACTCATTTCAGTAAGCGAAAACATGTAAAATAAAGCACTATCATCTTTCCATTCATTCTCCATCTCTTGCTTTAGCAGTATTTTGCTAAGCTTTGTTTTAGCAGGCCTAAAACATGGAGTGAACGACATCACTTTACCATCTTCATCTTGAATCCAGTCATAGCTTGATTTCAGGAATAATTCAGAGACACGCATGGAGCTTTCACTAAAGTATTTTGGTTCCTAAGTGCTCTTCAGTGGTATGGAAGAGAAATATTACCATGGTGCTAGCAGAAATGCTATAACGGTACATCACTACAATAGTGTTATTTTAGAATGACTTGCTACTTTTTGCTCCAAGTGTAGCACAGAGTGTAGTATATATACCTGCACAGTGTAACATGTAGCGTTGGTACAGTTCCAACAGTCATATTTCAGTAAATGCCAATTTAAACCTTATTTGCCTGACATACAAGAGGAAAGTATCTTCTGAGTGTGATTACAGGCTTCATTTTGTGATATTTATGCTAATAGTGTCTGAAAAAAGACGCAGTTCCTCCTCCTGGAAAACCTGATCTGCCAGGAATCCCAGGAGATGCTTTGGAGGCCAGCTTGAAAAATCTGTCTGTAGGACCTGACAAAGAATAGTCCTATTTTAGTCAAAACTCAGCTTTTATACTTTTTTTATACTGACCTTACCCAGTATAAATATGCTGCAGCAGAACGGTAGTGTTACCAGTGTGCATAAATCTTTGCAGAGAAACCTCTTGCCTGACTTTCAAAGAGTAAGTAAATTATTGCAACTCCTAGAATAGCACTCAACAGTGCTATACCTTTTTATAGTTACCTGGTCAGCTAAAACTCAGTGACATTAAAATTAAAAAGCTAATTATGACCCAAATGCAATATGAAGTATTATGGAAACACCAAAACATCCTACCCAGTGCACTGAGACCCACTTGGAACAAATTAGAAACTGGTACTCCCATTAATAGCTGGGTATCTAGTTTCTTTAGGTTGCATCTGAATGAGCAAAACATGAACAAACAAGCTGTGGATGAGACAGATAAGTAGCTAATTCCAACATGTGGGAACCTCCTGCTTGTTAGCTTATCCACCCTAGTCAGCCCTCTGACTATAGACAAAAAACTATCCACCAAATCTATACTCAGGTACCAGGGCAATAAACAAATCAGAAATACATAGAGAGAGGCTGAACAACTTGTATGTTGTCTTTTAAATTATCATTGTAGAAAGGAAAACTTGGGGAGGAGCTGGGGATTATTAGAAACTGATGATGGCACACACTGCTTGCTTTTCCTCCCTCCAAATCTATCACTTCATTTCTTCCAGCTCACTAGCTCTTCAGTAACATCAAAAGCAGCTGTTCTTTCTAAAGACTATTTAGAAAGCTGGCACTTACAGTTTTAGCACTGTGAAAAGGAAATAAACCTTTGAAGAAATCTTACCTGCTAAAATCACTTTTTAATGGTCTAATGATTCTTAAAACAACTTGAATTTTGTCCAAAATGTCATTACAAAACTGAATGAAAGTGCTTCTCCACCCAGACTACAGAATTCCTGATACATCATAATCATCTGAAAGGAGAAGATTCTCTAAAATAAAATGTGTATTTACTGTTCACTACAGTGCCCGGTTGCATTATTCAACATTGGAAATGCCCATTAATAAAACAGCATTCATTGGTTTGATAAGAATTCCAGTTCAAAATCTTTTTTTTGGAACTCTAATTGATCTTCCAAATGAGCATTACTAATCATTGACGGAAAACTGGCAAAATCCTACCCCCTACTTTGGCAACATTTCAAAATGTCCAATTAGGTCAAATCAAGAAAGCCCTAGAAACCAATTACAGCAGCACTTCCAACCCAAAATACCTCATTGTACTCTGAAACAACTGCAACATTACAGGGAAAAATAAATAACAACCAAACCAACCAAAAGCAAAACCCTCAATCATGATCTGGTCATGCACCTGAAATGCCACCTCCATAGAAGTATGCCAAACAGACACACCTTGAACCACATCAATTAACGATATTTACTCACAGATTTGCTCTTTATCAGTGTCATAAATGTCACCAAACAGATCACCATAAGGAACAGTGCCAGCCAGTTCCTTAATCTGTCAAGCAAACACTTGCTCCCCTTCAGCAGTTTTCTATACATCTCATCTACAGTGCTCTGATTTCAGGTGTATAGAAATCTATGGAAGTTTCAGGTGTTCTGTATCTCACCTGTATGTTTGCACATTAACAAATGTGTTGACAATGTGATCAAAACAATGTTGGCGGCAAGAACAATAGCAACCCTTATCTAATGCCTCGAGAATGTGGTCTCTGCTTCTGCAGTTCTACTTCACGTACAGCCATAAGTGCCGGTGGGCTGTTAGAGGTGTGTGTTGCTGCCAATCCTAATCCCACCACCCACAGTTAAGAATTAATTAGGACCTGAAGATGCCAGAGGGAAGCAAAACAAACAAAAATAGCATTTTAATTAACTGCAAAAAATAATTAAGAGTCTGCATTATGTTTAGCATCTGCACATTTCTGGATTTACTGCAGTAACTCTTTAATCTAATGAGATGCCCAACCAAATCCCAGAGGACTGGACAGATATCTGATCCTAAGTACATCTCCTCTTATGTCTCAAAATGGTAAATAATGCATGCGTCTTTAGTGTGAAGACCAGCCATTACAAAATAAAACTGTAAATGAACCAAAACCCATATACCCTAGCCAGACTACAGGAAAGCAAAATATACACACATACAGTATGTATAGTAGGTTTTGAGTTTCCAATTCCAGACATACACTTTTCTGCAATTTCGTAACACAATGGTCTCCACTTTACTACACTTATTTAATTGGTTATTTATTTATTTATTTCCTTATTTACAATTTCCTTTTACTTTTTTTATTAATCTCTCATTACACTAACAAAATTAAGAATGTGTTGTTATACAATGTTCTTTTGCCAAAGTCATGTTATTTCCAGTGTTTTCTACTCTGATGCTCCTTTAGTCGAGACACAGAAGTCTCCAAGTTTCTTCCTGTCTATTTTAATTACTCAGTTTTCTCTGCCATTTGATCTTCAGCTGGCTAGTTTACAAATTGGATCTCATCAGTTAATCTCAACATAAAGTATTGCATTCCCTCAACTTATGCCTGAAATAGTCACCCAGCATTCAAAAGTCAAAATCTCCTTACCTTCTCTAGGGGGACAGGTAAACTTCCTGAAGTTTTACTTTACCATGAACTTGATCAAGGGGAACCACCAGGACCTAGCCATACAGAAGAAAGTCAAGGGTTTCTCTTGTGGCCATCTCTAGAAACCTAAAGGAAAACAGCTGTCTGAAGTAAACATGTGGCTTCTGTACTTTTTCATTTTCCAAAAATGGCTAGATTAAACCCCTTAACATTAATAACACCATTTATATACTGCACTCAGTATTACAGCGCCCAATCTCTCATTTGAATTATAGCCACTACATGGCAGGTAAGTGCAGTGTTTTAGCTAATATGTTGAAAGCTTTATATGGATCCTCTTCTTACTCCCATTATTTGTTTATTAATCCATTAATATTAAAATCAGGAAATGTTTGGTGGATCCTGCATCTCTCTAGGTCTGTTTCATCTTGAGTTTCATACATTCCTCAGGTTTCATAGGTTCTTAGGTTTCATATATTCTCCCTTATATTTTGCTAAACTAATAGGTACAGAAGATTAACTGATTAGGAATGATATTATTAATGTTTTCGCTTCCATAGCACATTTTGAAATGCAAACTGAAGAATTCTAATGGAAGTATTATGAACTTAACAGTAAAAACACACTGGTAGGTATTCAGGAAGCCAAGGTCAGACCTAACTGTGAGGTCTATGTCAGGATGTATTCTAATGTAAGAAGGTATTCTGTTAGAATGACTGCCATAATATATGACTGCTTGCAAATCTGTCTGAATTGATTTGTTGACCTGGAAAGGTCAGGAAGTTTACTCTGTTTTTCCTCTTATTTTATTTATGTCACACCTTTTAACTGTCTATACTCTCGTAAATACATCACTTTGCTACTTTTATCTTTCTACAGAAGCTTTCTTTGGACTTTCCTTTTTATTCATGTTTGGGTTTTCTTGTCCGTTTGTTTTGTTTTGTTTTTTCCTGCTATGGGGCAACCACCCCATTAAAAGTGCTATATTTGCTTTGGGTGTATGTAGAAATCAGTAATTGCCCCCCTTTCCTTACATGACATGCTGTTATGCCATGGCCCAGAGGGCCCATCTTGGTACAGGACAGCTCCCCTCTCTTAGGGACATTCTTATAGGGACAGACCACACCTCATAGTCACATATATACAAAAGCTGCTTAACCGTAGCCATTATCACAGCTGCTCCTTCTAGTTGGTGATACCTTCCAGTAAATCACCTCACAATCCTTTGCTTTTCTTACAGATGTATATAAAATATGTATTTCCTAGAAGTACCCTTGGTTTGCAGTGCCCTGTTTCCAGTTTTTCCTCAATTTTTTTGGCCTTCCCTATGACAGCCCCCAGTTGGGGCAGATACACCGTTCTGCATCAGCTGTTTTCCTGCTTAGCCTTTTTCCGTTTCCTGGAAAAGCAGCCCTTAGCACATTCAAGAATTTTGCAGGTTTCTCCAGTGCATCTTCACTTGCTCACAAAATCAAACAGTAAGGTCTCAGAGTCTCGGAGTCTAGTTTTATCTGCCACCCACAGAGCAAAACTAGCCCACAGTTCTCTAGAACAGGAGTTTTGCATCTCTCCCTCCCAGACGAAAATCTCCAGGAATGTCTGTTCAGCTACCTACCTATGCTCTGTTTCTCACTCTCTTTTCCTTGTCCTTTTCCACAACTCTTCTACAAGCTACCTCTGTTTCTGTGCCTTACTTAGCTTGATCTCCAGATTGCAACGATTTATATGATGAAAATAAATGTAAATCATCTCCTTCATCTCAGCTGCTTTCTCAGTAATAATAACCTGGGTCTTTTTTGCTGGGGTCTTTTAAGTTGGCCAACTAATTCTAACACTAGCTTTTCAAAACGTTTATGTTACCTGGAGAATTTCAACTTCTTTTTAATATGCGCTTTCCATCATTATCAAAGATACTTCTTCAGGTTTCACTTATTTCCCAGCATTTTTTCTCCAAATTTTTCCAGTTCAGCTATTTCCATGAAAACAAAGCATTGCTGCATTTGCAGGTTCCCTTTCTTTCTTTCTTCTAGGCCTCATTTTTTAAGGGATTTCCTTTCTAAATCTGAGACAATATGTCTTTCGTTGTTTCCCTAATAAATCCTGATACCATTTCCCAAGCCTTTTTTAATAACAATGCCTTCTCATTTATCTTGTTCAAGTTTTATCTCAACTGCCCAGTATAAGTTTATACTAGAAGCTGTGTATTTTCATTTTATGTTTATTGATTCAATGAAAAAGACCAAGACCTTAAACGTTTGCTGCTCAACATGCTGTTGTACTTTGATTTCTTAACCAAATCTTACTCCTTTTGGAAATCCTGCTTGTATAGATAAACTCTATTAGCTTTTTTTTACTGATACATAGTATCTTTCTCCTTTCCTTTGCAACTGGGGCACTCCTCAGTCCCCTGCAGTATTTTCTTTCAGGCAGTTTCTGGGGAAAAAAAGTCTTTTAACATGTGAAAGAGCTGGAGTTTGACTATCCTATAAATATGTTCTGCAGTGCTTTCTTTTCACTGAGGCTCTTTCTGCTTTTCACTGCCTCCTGATCGCTCTAGAGCACAACTGAGCCATGATGCATGACCTAGCAGAGTATCCTTCTGTGACAACAGTGGTCACCTCACAACATATGGCAATATTTGGATGCAAGAAAGCCCCAATTTCTTCACCAGAACACTGCTTTTCTGGTCATATTGTCTGAACAGAAGTTACAGGGACATTTCTTTTTTTTGCGCAATGGTGCTTTCCAAGTCTAATAATAATAAGTCAACTCAGTTCTCTATCACAGTCTCAGTAAGCAAGAGTTGATCCTGCCTTCCTTGCAGCTGATGATATTTTGCCACTGTTTTGGTGAGAGGAAGCTCTGCCCCTCACGGAGGAAGATTGTGCTATGACAGAGATGGAAGACAGAGAGCCAGGACAGGCACTCTCTTCTCCTCAGCTCTGCCACCTGTTGCAGCAGGACTTAGGATAAGTTACTCCATATTTCTTTGCATTGCACTTGCCACAAAATGCATGTTCAGTGTTAGTTTGTTTACAACTCTCCCGCAGAAGCATTCCACAGAACACACTATGCAACTATGCAAACTATGTTTTTCCATGAGATATTAGGTTACTCAACAAGGAGGCCAGTAGAACCCACTTTTTAAAAATACTGGTTAATTATTCTTCATAGTCACAAGTCCTATTAATACACAGTGTCATTCAGATTCTACATTCACATACTACATTCACAGACTGGTTCTTACAACTTGTCTCCATTTGTCAGGTGGTCACAGATTACTATATGGAACGATAACCGTGCACGGACGTTGCCATCTGTGAACTGAACTCCCCAGCGTTTCTCAGCCATCTCCCATGTCGCTATCCCAGCTGAGCTCAGCGCTCCCACATGCGCCGTGTGAAGCCCCTGGAAAGCAGCCTGGCACCTCCTGCAGAGTCCCTGCAGCTCCCGGGTCTGGGGGAAAGGCATGAAGCAGCAAACACGACGTAGCCCTTCCTGGAGCCTATTTTCTCCCCGTGCAACGTGTAAATACCTCTAGCAAATTGAGAGGCTGAGGGCTACTCAATCGTTGACGCTGCCCTTGCGGCTCCAGCACAGTCCTCGCACCCGCGGTCAGTGCGTGGAGCCACAGGGCCCGCAGGGGAGACCCAGCACAGCTGGCAAGGGGAAGCAGCAGCATTTCCCAGGCGGCAGCACACCGGGGCCTCCCCGCCCCGGCGTCAGGCCGGGCCCCGGGCTGTGGGGGAGGTCGGTGGAGCCGCTCCTGCCCAGGCGCCTCCGTCCCCCAGCGGTGCGCAGCCGCCCCCCGCCGAGCACCGGCACAGGAGAGCGGTCCCGACCCCCCGGCCGGCCCGCCTGCGGAACCCCTACTAGGGCTTCCCCCCCCACCCCGCCGCCGCTCCGGCCCCACCGGCCCGGGGCAGGCTCCCCTGGCCCCTTCGCCGCGGTCGGGGATCAGCGAGGAGACCGTGCGAGAGGCCGCCGAGGAAGCAGGGAGGGACGCGGGGAGTCTCACCTGCCACAGGCGAGCGCCGAGCGGGAGGCGCCAGAGCGGCTGCGGCGCTTCCTGCGGCGGGAGGCGGGCGCTGTCCCCGGCTGACCCGTGAGGGGGGGCGGCGGGACGCAGGGACGGGGGCCGGGCTGGGCCGGGCGGGCGACCGCCTCTCCGCCGGGGTGGGAGGCAGCCAGGAGCGGAGCGGGCGCGGGGAGCGGCGGCGACCGGTGCGCGCTCCGGAGCTGCGCGCTGTCATGGCAGCGCGGCCTGGCGACGCGGCCCGCTCCGGCCCGAGGGCAGCCTCTCTGCCCGCAGTCCCTCGCCTCGCGGCGCGGAGCCTTCTCCGCCGCGCAGCTAGCTGCTCTCCCGAGGGGCAGCTGGGGGAGACGTGCCAGCTGAGGAGGGCACCACCGTCGGGGGAAGCAGGAGCGGGGTCTGCGCTCTGCAGCCCGTGCGACGACCTAAACACGGAGACAGCGGCATCGGGGCCAACGGAGGGTCCCGGGCCGCTGCGCTCTGCCGTCTCCGACAGCCTCCCCCCCACTCCTGGGCGGTTCTGCCGGCCTGGCTGCGGACAGTAGCCGCGGTATCCCCGTCCCTCTGGGAGAGAGGCCCCGCGCCAGCTCTCCGACGGAGTGCTTCCTTCACCGCCAAAACTGCTAGTAAATTAATTGTGTTAAATGACAGCTCGAGCGATGCAGGAAGTTCTGTGGTTATTAGCGAAATGCCAAAGCAACGCTTGAGGCTATTGCTGCTCATCTCTGAGCTCCGCTCTCAGAACCGTCTGAGCAGGACAGCAGGGTTGTGTAAGATTAGCTGGCTGCCCTTGGGCTCCTTGGAGGGAGCTTTGCAGACAGCTAGTGGACACTGGACACCATGTTTCTTCCACATTGCAAAGAAGTTTGTTCGCTGGGTTGTTGGGTTGGTTCTTTGGATTATTTTTTTTTCCTTCGCACCTCTGTTCACTAGTGGGCAGCTGAGGGGGCTGATCTACGGAGCAGCCAAAATATATGCCCATTTGGCTTACAGGTTTTAATTGACTTTCTTCTTTATCAGCGTTTTTTTACACGTAATAAGGAATAAAAGGAAATTAAAAGAGGCAAGGACAAAGCATAGTTAAGCTACCACAGTGCTGCCTCCGTTAGAAATGTATAAATAAGATAAGCACCTACATGACTCCTACTAGAAGATATAATTAATTTCACTAGACAGCCTCATAATACCACAGCTGAGACAGAAGTGCAGTTCAAAGGCAGTAAAAGGATTAGAGTTCCATCCCAGTTAGCATTTAAACTCCTTGAACACTTGTTCCTGTGTAACGTGATTCTGCTCTCAAATGTTAAAGCAGCACACAGCTTCTACCAGGGTGCACACAGCCGTTATCAAGGCGCACATAGCCTTTACCGGAGCGCACGCAACATCCCTACCGCTCCACGTCCCCAGCGCGCTGCCGCCGGGTTCTGTGTCGTGAGAGCTCAAAAGCGCTCAGAAATGCCCTGAGTCTTCGTGACCTGAATTTCATCTTAAAGGTGGGCGTTTATTTTCCGACACGATAGCAGTTCTCCGGTCCGGCAGCAGCCTCTGGGAGCCGCCGAGACCGGCGATGTGGGAACGCTGGGCGGGAGCTGTCCGTGGTCGATCCTCACCGGCTGCTCTGCCCACACCGCCCTGGTGGGTTCTGCCACAACATCATCCTTCATACTGTTCAGCGGAAAGTGTCCTTGCAGTTCTCTCTTTTTGCATATAGTTGTACTTCTGAATATACTTAGTATTTTTCTAAGTTTAAGTTTCTGTTTTATCAGGCTTCTTAGATGACTGTCTACATTTCTGGTAGATTTCCAGGTTTCACATCCATCTGTTAAGTTGAAATTAGCATGAATTGAATATTCAGTTTGTTCTTTAAGTTGTAAATTTTTAAGGACTGAATCTTATTTAAGCAGATAAATGCAATTGTTGCCTTGCCAATTTGTGACATTGTTTCCTTCTAGATATTGCCATTGGCTTGCACATTCCTGTCATGATATTGAGATCAACTTATCTCTTCCAATCCTTTGCCTTCTAAAACAACGCTTGAATTTTAGGTTTCCTGCTGGAATTATTTTTTCCATATTATTGTTAACCCTATGTTTACTATTATGCTTAGTAGTGTTTTAGCTCACCTTTTCAGACACACTTGTAGTCTGAGTGGACATTGAAAACCTAAGTCACTAGCAAAATAATATTTCAGCATAGTGCAATTGAGCCATTTAATGTCTAATAGTCTGTCTGTCTAAACCATTCTGATAGTAAATCAGTGGCAACCCCAAACATTTAATTGTTTACAGTATCATTTTTTTGTTAATGAGTTTTCATATCAAAAACTTTATCATCTCTTGGTCCAATGCAACCTGGTTCAATGTTAATCATCAAGCAGAATATTTATCTCACTTCGCTCATGCTTTATCTGTGCATGCAGCACCTGGATGTAAAGCTGTGTTGATATTTCCTTGACATAACACATTGCTTCGAGGTATAACAAAATAAATCAGGATAGAGACTGTCACATGCTTCTGTGAAATGTGTGTGGTTTGTATTCATATTTTTTGCTTTTCCGTCTTTCTCTGACAATTGTTTTTAGACTGTGCTGATACACACTCTGAGAAGTTAGAGTAACAACCTATCAGTAGAAAACCTACGCATGCCAGAAACTGAACAAGGGTAATGCCCTTGCTACACTTGCAAAAAAATAAGCCAAAGTTTTTATGGAGAAGGATGTTTTCTAGATGCTAGGTCATGTTCTAACCAGTGACTGCTGTGACCACCATATAATGTATACTGGAGCTAGGTTTAAAATATTTGTCCTTAAACCAGCAATGACTATAGTGTAATAATCCTCTGAGATGAATATTTAGTAAAACTTCATCTGGACCAAAGTTTCTGCCATGAGCTTTGCCTCAGCCAGCCCACAATATGAAAAGATTTATCCACCAAGAAGAAATAGAGACAGACAAATTTTGTGTAGATCATTTCATGGATGCTCCTGGCATTTTACTTTAAGATGATAGGTTCCAGATTTGAAAAATTTCAGAAAGAGAAAAGCCCTGAGCTTTGCAGTGGTTCCCATCTAGTGAAGCAATTAAGTCTGCTCAGACAGCTCCTACCCTCACAAGGCACTTGCTTTCTGCCAGCTGCAGAGCTTTGCTGTGGTCATTCCTTCTGTGTCCAGTCTGCTAGCTCTCCCTCTTATCTTTCTACTTAACTTTCTCTCCTCATGTGATCCCTAGATGAAATCTGCAAGTGGTGTTAGGAGACTAACTAAGCCCCTAAGTGATCATCTGTTTGTACACCTCCAGGAAAGCATGGCTGTTCATGTGTCAAAATACAGATTTCAGAGTAAAGAAATGTGAACTTCTGATGTTTCTAGTAGAAACATACAAAGCAATTTCATTACCTCTCTCTGATCCAAAGTGCACTGAAAATTTCCATTGGTATCATTCTGTTGGGGACCTGATTTTTTAAAAATGAATACTGAACATGCAGTAGTTGAAATGGCAATTTTATTCAAGATTTCTTCTGCAGTAATATGCTGTCATACAAGTTCGAAATGCCCATATGGCAGAATTCCATATTCCATATATATGAGAATTCCATCTCATTTTAAGGAAAATAATAGTAACAAAAAATACATATATTTCTTCTTACAACTCCCTGCAGGAGCAATAAGGAGGAAAGCATTACAGCAGAAACTAATTCTAAGCTTCACACTTCTGCTAGTGGCCAAAGAAGCCATGTCACTTAAGAGAAGGCATTGGTTGGTAATTCACACAGGAACCTGGTAGGGAACAGAGTCCTTAATAATGGGAAGAGAGAGGGAAAACAAGCAAGCACAGCAACTCTTTGTGTTTGGTTCTGTTTTCTGCCCATGTTAAATAACCCTTGTAATGAGTAAAGAATTGTTTAGCTAGAGTAGTACACAAGCATGTTAGATCAATAACTACCCTGTTACTAGCTGGCAGTCTGACCTGGCCATGTACAAAATCAGTGCTGTCATTTCACAACCTTTTCAAGCCACTGCAGCTGCAGAAATCTTTCCTAGAACAGACAAATTCCTTTCCTACATGGCAATTAACATCAAAACGTTAAAGACACAGAGAGGCCTGATGTGTTTTTTTAAGAGCCTAAATGCCTCCTGGGTTGGCCAATGAAGCAGTGATGGTGAATGTAAGATTCTGGCAGTAGTACTTCAAGATTATTTAAAGCAAGCAAAGAATTATTAGGGCTTCTCAGGGTGTATTTTTGATTAAACTACTTCTATGTAAGTGTGGGTTTTTGTCCTGCTTCTTCTACTTACTGCATTTATTCTCTGTGAGCTTTTAAATTAGCTTGCAAATTCCGTAGGGTGAGAGCTATGACTGTCACATCGAGCCCAGAAGAGATATATCTAGAACTGGAAAGCAGTGTTTTTACAGAGAGTGAAAAAAAAATGGGAAAAAATGTGAGAAATGTGACTACTCAAGTCTTTAAAATGATGATAGAGAATGGATGGGTGTCTTTTGACTGAAGTCACAGTCTGCTAACCCTTGTGTTTTGAAAGGTGGGTTGTAAACAGGCATCAAGACACACCGTGGCACTACTTTTATTCAGTAGGAATGTGGTCTTATTAGGGAAGACAGCAAGGTAAATTCAGTGTGCGAGAGAAAATCTGCTGAAGAAAAGGCTTTGCTACACCACACTGTTCAGAATCTTATTCTGGTTCAGGTCACTTCTCATCAAGTGTCATTTCTTGACAAATCTTACCTTTTTTTATAACTATTTTTATAGGCTACATGGACAACTAGTAAATGTTTCCATGGCAATTCATTGACTGTTTCCCATAGATGAAGACAGATTTTAGCATTTGTAGACAAAGGCTTTGTTCCTCCTTTCTATTTTTCAAGTATTTTTAAGGCTAACCAAGTAGGATCATGTAGGAGTATGTTCTGTTACAGTAACAATACCACTGTGAGGATATTTAGGGAGGTCCAAGTTAAAAGTAGTCTATTAATATTTTAAACATCCATGTTAAAAACACACTCAGTTGAGATCAGAGTATATGCAAATCACTGGGTTTTCTGCTGTAGAGAGGGAAATGTCTTTTCTTCTTCTTTCCTCAACCAAAGTAAAGTCAAGGAAGGGCTCCCCTGTCCTTGTAGAGCATCCAGTTCTCATTGTACCTTGATGATGGATGAGACTAAATAAAAACAATGACAAAGTAATCCAATAAAGGGAAAAAACTGCACCAGCAAATTATTTTAGGGTCAGGGACACTGTGAAACTATAAATGTAATTGGCTTAGTTGTTTGAGAAAAACATTAATTGTTCATACGCTGGGAGAGGAAGGCTGACACCAGGCTAACAAGAAAAACAAGTAGTATCTTCTTGTCTGGGGCAGGATCAGAAGTTTACTGGGAAAGAGGTTTGGGATGTGAAAAAAACCTGCAGACCTCCAAAACAGGGTTAAATTTTGTAGCTTCAAAGAAGATTAACAATGTGAACCTTGGCATAGTTATGGATGAAGTCAACTAGTTTAAGACTCAGTCATTCAATTTATTTCATTTCAGACAGCCAACATGCAGTGAGATACTCTGCAGATATACTTAATTCTTACTTCTGAAGTGCACTTAAGCAGTCCACAGGAAATGTCTTGGAAATGAGTACTGCAGAAACAAACAAATAAACAAAGGAAAAGCATGTCAATTTACTTAACAATCAACAGAAAGAAGAAGCCTGCTCATCCCTCTTTGTTCCTTTTCCACAAGAAAGCCACTTGATAAGAGCATCCCTTCGTGAAAGGGAGAAAAGGAGGAACTGCTGACATTTACTGCACAGTAAAATTGCGTCTGCCTAATCTATGGCTTTGCCTACATTAGTTTTTTCCCTGGCAAGCAACAGAATGAAGAGGAGTAGATAGGAGCAGGAAGATGGATAGTGCAAGCATAATAACCCATCCCAAACTCTGAATTTAAACTGAAGTTTCAATCCTATTCATAAATTGACTATAGATTTCTGAAAGTATAAGGCTAGTTTACCAATTTACCTTTCTAACCATCTTATTAACTTAACTTTCTTTTTAAATTTCTTATAAATAAAGTACAGCTTTGTGCAACTAATTTATATTATAAATGCTTCTCCTTGGCCATTTTGCCAATATTCAGCATATAATCTAAAGGGAAGCATAAATTCTTTCTGAACTCATGGTACTCATTGTATGGTGCATTTTACAGAACCACTGCATTTTTTATGATTCAATAGGCTCTGCAAATACCCAGGAGAGTTGCTTTGTCTCCCATCTCATGGGTATGTTATTATTTTTACATGAGATCAATTCGTGCTGGGCCATAGGCACTAGAGTTTGCTGCTCAGGGAAGATGAGGCACAGCAGTGTAAGGTATCTTACAAGTAGCTACATGACAGAGACTGGTGTTGCTAAAACTACTGTTTCTCTTTGTCCTTAAAAGTAACTTAAATACAGATGAACCATACCATGCTTTTTAAAAAGAGGATTTCTTTTCCTCTGCGTAGAATGACTTTTTATTAAGCTTGCAAAACTGGTGATACCACTTTCTCTTATAGGAACTACTGTTGCACAGACTTATGTGCAATCATGAGCACCCACATGAAGCCTTACAACAAAAAACTAGAGTCTTAGATTTGATTGTACAGGCTGTTTGACTTCTAAGACCAGTTTGATTCCCTGCTCAGAGCTGAGTTTTAGAACTAAGCCCTTATATTAATGTATATATTCCTTTATATTCCTTTTAAAAAGCACACAAAATTCCCTAAAATAAATGAAATATATATTCATATTTTTCATTAAAACCAAACATGTTCCATCTTTTTCCCATAGTACCTTACGCTGTTTACAAGTGGACCTCTATATTGAGAGGGCATTAATACTTCAACCTTCTAGAAACAGAAATAAATGGATGTTGTGGGAAAATTACTGTGGAGCAGAATATCAGGCCACTGGGAGAATGTTAAAATAGAACTGTGTATCTACTGTCCAGCATCCTCCCATGTGGGTACTAGAAGATTTCCCTCAAAAGCTAGGTCTGCAAAACTGTGTCACTGCTAGCCCAGCTTACAGGAGAAGGTACCTGTCATTCTCTTCAAGAGAAGTGAGCACAAGATGCTGCCTCCAAGGCAGCAGATTCAATGGCACGAGACTGAATGCCAAGGGACTTAAGTAGTATTACTAGGATTTCCACCATCTTGCTCTGTGTTCTTACACAAACTTTTAATTCCTTTTGTTTCTTGTTTTCACTGAGAAAGAAAGGGAAACCATTTAAAACAAACATACAAAACCCAATAAATACTACCAATTTGATCAATTGAGGTGCAACTTCAGTGGGGTGGTTAGGTCTAGTAAGCAGTTGTAAATGGCAACTAAATGAATTGCATTGTCTGCGTAGCAAAGACCACTGAAATAATTTTAATTTTCTGAAGTTCAAACCTATTTATAACAAGCACATGACAATGACAAACCGAGGTAAAGTCAGTTCTGGTATGTAGCATCTTGCTAAAGAGTAACTAAAAAAAGCCTTGTAAACAGTCTTATAAACACTTTAAAGCAAAACACACATGAATAGTCATAGAATACTGAACAGGGTGGAAACAAAAGAGATTACAAAATAATTTCAACACAGTTCTAAAATTAAATCTGCATGACATGGTAGTGTGGTTATTTCACAGTAAAAAAAAAAGGTTAGTACTGATAGCAGATACTTTTTCTCAATACTCAAAATAATATTACAATACACTGTTGCTCCATTTCCAAGTGATTGAGGTTACTGAGAAGGCTGCTATAGAGAAAAGAGAAAAAGACTGAAGGAATAATACTATTTCTATGCTATTCTAGTGGCAGCTTTTGTAGTTGTGACCAAGGATACAAACAATTAGGTAGTTTCCACAATTCAAGTCCTTTAACTGATGTTTATTCTAAATAAATAATACTTATTCTGTGTGTGTTTTCTTCTTCGGTGTGGGCTGAACAGAAGTGTAGTGAAAAAACAGAGCTACCACAGACTGCAACAGGCTTGATTTTCACCCAAGTGATCTTAACTGAGTGCATCACTCTGTAAAAGCACTGCTGAAATTCCAGTTCTTTCACTCAATAGTAGATATGTATATATGGAGTTAAACTTCAATCCTGTTGAAGTTAGCAGCAAGCCTCCTCCTAACTTCACTTACATGTACAAAACACAGACATATGCCTAAATTAGGAACAGAGGAAAATAAGGAGGAAGAGAGAAAACACTGTTACTGGCTGAAAGCAGAGCAGGTGGGCAGTACCCAACATTGTCATGTGGGTTTCTACTGTAATTTCACGGTGGACTGGAACATCTTCCACCAAAAGCAACGGTTTGTACCTATCAGAGCTAGCAATTACTAGCTGCAAACATGGCAGGAGAGTAAGGAATTGAACAGCTGAATGATACTCAGGCAGGCACTGAAGGCCGTGGGAGATCATGAGAAGGCGAGGCAGAGAAAAACGGGGAGGATCCTGCCTGGAGTAGGACAAACTCAAAAGGACAAAGCTCAGTTGATTTCTATGTTGCTGTATCTGCCCACTGCAGCAATGGCATTGTGTATAAACTTGCCCATAGCTTTGACAGTTATGAGAAGGGCAGCCTCTTCTGCAGACTTGTAAGACATCTTGCACATGAATATGCTATAAGAAAATCAGTTAGAGAACTGGATGGAAAGGTTTTTAATACTGCTATTTTTAGACCTATATAAGAGATAGGGCTGCTGGTGAGTCTGGCATTTTAAACAAATGGTAGATTACTTCTTTCTCTTATGTGCATAAAGCTGTGTCACGACTGAAAAATAAATACATGGTTGAGAGGTTTCTTGCTCTACTGCACGGTGGTTAATTTTTCAACAGTTCTTTTAATGGCTTTGAGAGCATAATACAGCAGAATTCACTAAGTTGACTCTCACCATCAGTTCTTTGTCATGCTGTTTGAGAAAATCCCATCTGTCTTGCAATACTTTAATTTTTAGCTATGTTTTTTCTACATCTCTCTCTGGTCAGCTTTTGAATGAATTGCAAATTTTGGATCTGATTTTTGAAGCAGTCTAAAAAAGCATCACTTGTTTAACCATGTTTGCATAACTCTCCCTCTGAACAACCTGCTAAATTCCTTGTCCCAACAGACATATAGAAATGACCTATTTTCCATTATGTACTGACTATATACTTCAGGACTGTGTAAGTTTGCCTAACAGGGCACAAACAATCTCTGAATTGCCTCTTGAAAGCCCCTGACTTTTTTATTGTGCTGGAATGAAGCTTTTTTTTTTTTTATCCTCTCCCAAAGGAATGGGGGAAAAAAAATAATTGAGCTAGATTGGAAAGCTTGATGTCTTA
The DNA here is from genome assembly GCA_013399015.1 of Galbula dea. NCBI lineage: Eukaryota > Metazoa > Chordata > Aves > Piciformes > Galbulidae > Galbula > Galbula dea. The sequence continues at coordinate 1,233,757 of VWZX01007020.1, read as the reverse complement.
AGGTTTAAAATCCAAAATGAGCTCAGTTACATTTGGTGATTCATTCTTGGTTTATGATGGGCGATGGAAGACAATAAAGTTCTCATATTGTTCCCAGTAGCCAGCTATTCACATCCCAGGCCCGCCAGTATATGTGAACTACTAGCATGCTTTTTGGCAATCAGAGAAGAAAGACTGCAGGCTGAATGGGTGCCAAGATGAATGCATAATATGGGCCAATTCTCCAGGAAAAGTCAGATCCAGCCTTGCTGAGTGGACCAGACATTCAACAGCACGGTTTGAGGAGCAGCAAGGGTGTGAGAGAGAGACTGCCTGTGCGTTAGGCATAGCCTCCCATTGCTTCCTGAGCAGGTCAGTTTCCATAGGATTCTGCAGAAGTTTGGCCATTATTGCTGCATTCTTGGTCTGTGTGTGTTCATATTGATTTGTTTGAAGGGGGTTTTGGGGTTTATTTTTGACTCATTAGCTCTGCATAACTGTGCAGACCAGAGGAAATGAAATGGATTCTGTTATTTCTCTTGTACAATGTCAGAATCCATTGCATGTGGGTAAGCTACTGAAGACAATCTGACTGCCAAATGTTTCTGGTGGCAGAACTGGCCTGCTGGCGACAACACACTGGAAAAACATGAGAAAGAATCCAAAATGACATTCAGCTTCTAAGAGAGTTGATAGAGCCAAGTATTGGCAAGTTAATACAATAAGACTGAGAAGGGAGATAGCTTTCCTTTCCACTTGTAAATTTAATATGTTTTGTCTGGAACAAATCAGAACAATATAAAAATATAACTTGGTTATGTTATTTTTCTAGTATAATTTTTTAGAAAATAGACTTGCAATTTCAGGTGCTATATGATGAGGGGGACAGGCTCCATCTGAAGCATCAGCAGCTTCTCCTGAGTTATATGGGAACTAGATGAGGGTGCTGAATACACCTACTTCACCACCATCAAAAGCTCAGGAGTAGAAAGTCTTATTGATCTGGTTACCTTTTGAAGCTTTATTTATTAATCTCATTATGAAGGATTGTGAGAACATGGTGGGAGAAGAGTTAGATGGGGAGGTAGCTTTTAGCTGTGTAGTAAATACAAATAAGAAGATAACTTTAAGCCTCTCAGTGGGTCTTGCTGAGTGGGAGGGACACTGCTGCACCCCTCACTAACAAAGCAGTCTGTGGTTGTTCTTGTGAATAGAAGCTTTGTACCCAGAGGAAAACTGACTTTGAAAGCAACCAGTCAGACCCAAACAAATTATTTTAGTAAACTGAGTTGTTTTGTCCTTTGTATTCTGGAGGAAATACATCCACAGTAACTGTTTTCATAAACTTGTTTCTCAATTTTAAAAAGTGTGATCCCACAAATGTTACGATTTCATCATCTTTGCTGCTAGAGTACTCTTCCGGACACTGCATCCTGCAGTCTGCCAGCAGCCAAGTGAGTTGGACAAACTACTGGACAATGACCCAAAGGAGAAATTTAACCAAGTTAATAAAGACAGTGACTGAGAAGATCTCGCAATAATTTGTCTGGCAAGAATGAACTAATGGAAATACAGGCTACATCATCAAGGTCTCCTGAAACTATTTTTCCAGTAAGAAGATACCAGAATGATATCAGATGGAAGACAAACAAAATGCAAGTTAAAACTTCAGAACTGTAAATTTCTTTGAAAATAATATTTTCTTTACTGATTATGTCTCTTGGGTTTAATAAATTTAACAATGAAGAAGAAGAATGGTCATTCTTGTTAATGGATTTTAAAACATAACACAATCAGAAGCAGATAAAGTAAGGGTAGTAATTACAACAGCGAGCATCAGAGAACATTTTGTAGCAGCAGGAAATTTACTAGTCAGAGTTAAGCCCAGTAGAAAAAACATGAACTCAAAATCCAAGTCACTTTATGTCATGTAATGGCAATGTAATTAAGAGATGAAGTCCCATAGATGTGACATTATATGTCATTCTTCAAAACTGTTCCACTTCCAATAATGGGCATCTGGGAAAGAGTACTCTAGTTGCCTGTTAAATGTATCAGGGGTGCTTTTTACTGTTTCACTTTTTAATTTGTGGAGGTTTGTGAGTTTTCTTTCCTTTACTTTAAAAATTTGGAAACTGTGGGGTTGGTATTTTTTCTACAGGAGCAGACTGATACCTGTACATAATGGACATACCTGCACTCATTTCAGCAGTGGGTGGCTAAAGCTGGGCACACTTCCTGACCCAGCTCCACATTGCAGCTTGCAATCTGCGGGATTCTGGTAGCCAAGGCTACTAAATTCTGTTTCTGTTTGTGGCGGACAACATAGGAAAGAGATAAAAGATTCCCTAGTAGCTTGATTACTACAGCAGATTAACTAACTCGGTGCCTTTGCATCAAGACTGTGGATAGTTACGTGTTTATCCTCAGAACACAAAGCCGTCCAATCTGTAGAGGTAGAATATGGACATACAGCTTCTAGAAGAGAGGTGCATAAGAGCTTCATTGGCTCCAGAGAGATATTTCTAAAATAAGGTGCCAGAATATGGACTTTTGCAGCTTCACTTAATAATCCAGGGCAGATTTGGCTAGCCTGTTCTATACAGCATATATGATAAGAAATGAGATTTCTCACATGCGTAAATTACAATGCAGGAGCAGGCCTCAAAATTAGATTAGAGTTAGGCTGTGTTCCCCATTTCCATCTGAAGCTTTGCTGTACAAGGGATTCCTGCAATGGGCTTTATCTTCTAAAAAATAGTACAAATAGGATTTGCCTTTGTCTTCTTCAGAGCTTGTACTGAATTTGCAAATGAAGAGAAATCCAATGCTAATTACTGACAATTTTTTTAATTTGGTCACACTGTTTATATTTGCCTAGTAACATATTTATTTAAGTTTTACACATCAGAGCAAATAAAAGGAAACCCATGAATGAATTAAACAATCAAAGGAACTGCAGGGAAATATTTCAGAACATGCTTTCTTGCTTTGTAAATTTCACAAAATTAATCTGTCTTTCACTTTGTCCAATACTTTAAAACTTTTTTTTAACGTCGTTTTATCCTTCCTGCTTCTGAATCACAAAATCTTTGTGACACTTTGCAGTGAATCTGTGCCTAGGGACACAAAGAATAACTTGGAAATCAGCCAAAAAAGGACCTTCTTCCCCAGGAGATGGGTCACTATTAATTATAAAATGTGATTGTCATATAATGGCTTACCATGGGCTATGATACTTATTATCTGTGTCGTGCTACATTTGTGTTACTCTTACATTCTGTTTACAGGACAGGTTGAAGGAATCATGTGCCCAAATCCATTAAACAGTAAATTTTTATTCTGATATGTTATTTTTCTGCACTTAGAGCTATGTATGTTTAAATCCTAACAATATCTGATTCCCCTGAAGCATGATTCATTTGACAGATCTAAAAAATACTAAGTGTAAGATTTCACCAGACCTTGTAATTTTGTTTGTGGGACTTGGCAGGGAACATTCCGGCACTGAATTTTAAATGTATCAGTTATTCCACTTTAGTACTTAAGTACTAATATGACAGAGGAGAAATAAAAAATTGCAAGGAAAAAGTGCAAATCAAGGCATTGACCAGGCAAGACCATTGTGGATGTGTCAGAGAGGCCAAGGGAAATACAGCCTTCTTCATACTGCCCCAGACAATAATCTATCTTGGATTGCACACAGAGCGACGAGCCCTCACAGCCTCCCCATCTGCTTGGACTGCGACCAGGCTTAACCAAACTCTCACAGGCAGCAGTCTGGGACTCATTGCACCCATCCTACTGCCTGCCCCAGCAGACAACCCATGTGAACTAAGGAGCTGAGAAATACATCAGGGTTTTATTTGATCAGGTTTCCTCCCCCCACCCTTTATTAAAAAGAGCCAGTAGGTCCTATACTAAGATCCCCATTCATGGGAGCTTTGCCTAAATAAAATTTAAATATTGGCAAATACTTCAGTCTTACACAAGGATAGCAAAAGACATACTTTGCTGGGGAAAAAAAAAGTAAAACACAGTTTTCTCAGTATCATGATGTGCTCATCTCTGTCCAGGGGGAATTAAAAGTTACTCTGTTGATTTAAGCAGAAGCAGGATCAGGTCCTTTTTACCAGGGACTGATTCATAGCCTAGGAAAACACAACTAGGGAATCTTCTGAATATTTTAAGATTTGTGCAGATGTATGTACCTATGCATACAGAGAGATATCTCAGTGTAGAATGAACTGCATTATCTAAATCAAAAATACATGGATCATTTATAAATGCAGAAGTAAATATAAGGCAATCAAATTATTACATAAGAAAATCCTGCAAGGAATGCTTTAGCACCAAAGAACATATTTCAAACAACTTGTCTTGGCAACAGCATGAGAATTTAAAGGAAGTGAGGAAAGGGGAGAGATGCATGACGTTGTGCTTGAACTCCAGAATTTGGGTTCTCCAGACACCCAAATCAGAGGTGGGACTCAGAATCACAGCAGCACTTTTCCATTTGGTGAACCCCCATTCTGTTTCCATGGAAACCTGGGCACTGAGGCCAGGGACCACGTGGCTGCACATCAATGACATGTTTTCTGAAAACTGTTCATGTATTGACATCTCCAGCCACAGGAGACAGAAAGCTTTCAACCAGTATGGACATTAAAACGTTCCTATGGAGTTTCTGAAGTTTTCTGAACTACTGTAAAATACTACTATGATCTAAGGATTTTAAATACACAGACATTTATTAGTAGATTGATATGAGAAAACAAGGTTTTTGCTGCTGCTAACACAAGCAAGAACTGAAAGCCTTATATAAACAAAGAGCAAGGATGCCTTGGTACAAGATAAGGAGCAAGCTGCAAGAGCAAGCTGGATGAGACTGGTTCTGTGGTTAACAGCAGAGGACAATTCAGCAGTTTCGGCCAGAGGTTAAAAGTACAGAAGGCAATACAGCAAAAGGTTATGAAGAAGACTTCGAGCCTTCCTCCAAAGACCCCTGCCCATGACCACCAGGAGGCAGTGCACATACACCAAGAGGAGGAGACTTATAATGAGTTCCTGGAACTGTTTTTAATAATCCCACCTATTTCCCAGAAATCCATTGTATATGTATAGCCTAGTAATGCATATGTATAGATTAGTGCACTAAATAATGGTCTGAAACTTGTTTGGGCAGAGTGGTTTGTCGAAGGTACTCCCCTGCTCTCCAGCGCTGTAATAAGCATACCTGCTTTATAACTTCTTGTGGGTTGTAAAGTTTGTTTCCACATGTCAAGATGTTTCAATCACATAGATAGTAACGTATCATTTGAATATTTACAAATTCTTCTTGTAAAGCTGAGTAATATAATATTTAAAATAATACATGAAGTCATGGGAGTTTCCATTTTTATTTAATTATGGGTAATATGTAGTCCCCATTGGAGTTGCTAGAAGTTACTCCATGGCATTGTCTTAAACAATGTGCTCAACAACATGTAGAGCTACATGTTTAATGCTGAGGATGAACAGTAACTGCTGAGAAATTTTGAGAGCTGTCAGTGGATCAATGCTCCACAAAGTCTGGCCTCTTGTGCTCAGCAAGGGAAGGAGTTTGTTTTGTTCGTTCACTGCCCTTTCTGAGCCTGCCTCAAACTCCTGCCAGCATAACTCTCTTTCAAGCATATGAAACAACCTAAATAATTCTAAATGGTTCTGTGAAACAAAACCTCTTTTTATTCCAGCTGTCAGAAGTATTCACTGCAAACAACTAAAATGATGAATTTCTGAACTGTAAGTTGAGAAAAGACTAAGCTAGGTGTAATGGTATTAGAAGGATAAGAATTGGCACAAAGTGGATATATTTTACAGGCTGGAATGAGGAGTGTTAGAATCCAGTAAGTTTAGTGTAGGAGGACAGTGTCATTATGAATTGTTTAGATCAACAACTTCAGAAGGTGTTATAGCTTTAGTCATTCTGAAAAGGACACTTATTTTTCACTGTTGAAAGTTTAATCCTATCAAGTGCCAAGAGTAGAGTTTCCTATTTAATATACCCAGAGATATTGCTTCTGGCTCTCACCTTCATAATTTTTAATTAAAAAATGGGATAAAGAATAAATGTAGCTTGCAGTTATACACTGTTCATATATATGAAATTTCACTAGAAGAGCAGTAAAGACAGCAATCTTTCTGAATCCTTTCACCATGCATTTACTCAGTTATGGGCTATCTCATAACATAATCTGGAGCTGTAACTACTGGGTGGCAAATCTTAATACATCTTTATTGAGCCACATTTGCAGATGGTAAATTAAAGGCTCAATTCAGAAAAGCTTACTGATGCAAGTAATTCTTATTTTTACATGTCTTCTCACTGATTTCAAGCCCTTAGTTATATAAATCTTTCTACTGCCTTCAGTGGTACTAACAGGGAGAGTAAGAGTTTCCAGCATCGGCCTTTAAGTTATTTGTGGGTTTTTTTCATGAACAGTTGTAATAATTCTACTGAGTTATAGATTGCCTAAAGGATATGTTTTAAATGATTGTTCATTCGTAACAGAATTATTCCTTATAGTTCTTCTCTCGGTTCATGTGTTTGGGGTTTTTTTTTGGGGGGGGAAGGGAGGTGTGGCAGTAAAGCTCAGTGTTCCTACTCTAAAAAGCTTAAAATATATGTGCAGGAGATAAAAAACCAGAACATGTTTCTAGAATAAACAAGATTATATATAGTTATCATAGACAAGATAGAATAGACAAAGAAACAATAAGTCTATCTCAATCAAGAAAATAAACCCAATGCAAATGCCAGTCATGGAACTTAGCTCATCTAACTTTACCTGTATAGAAGTAAAGCATTCAGTCTTAGACACCTAGGCTGTTGCCATAGTCCCTGGAGAGTGTGATGCATGAAATGGGCCATTCATGCACCAGGGGAGGTTTACATTAGATATTAGGAAAAAATTCTTCACTGAAAGGGTTGTAAAGTATTGGAACAGGTTGTCCAGGGAAGTGGTAGACTCATCATCCCTGGAGGCATTTAAAAGATATGTACTTGTGGTACTGAGGGACATGGTTTAATGGTGGACTTGGCAGCGCTAGATTAATAACTAGACTTGATGATCTTAAAGGTCTTTTCCAACCTAAACCATTCTATAATTCTATGGTATTTTATGACACTGTGAATCACTTTCTGCATGTGGTGGTGTCCATTGACTGCAGAAAGCACCTAGGTAGCAAGTTTATGTTTAGTGCCTAAATGCCTTTTAAATTACTAAATTAGGTAAGAGAACACAACCCAGATGCCTTGCAAAGGTCAGGGTATACATAAGAGTGGAGGTGAGTTTTAAGGAAGGATTTACAGACAATAAATTCAGTTAGATCATCAACAAAAGAAACAAACCATTAAATGTGTTTGTAAATGTTGTATCTTGGGTCAATAGATCAGAGATGAAATATATCAAGCGTACTTCCACGCACTATCTGCTTCCGCATCCATTCTTGCCATTTCAAACATATATTTTAGCTTTTAAAACTGTTATACTTCCTTTGTTGATGTGGACAAGGGAAGAGAAACTAGGCTGCATAACGGGTTAGTGAAACTAGTATGAAGGTGCTGCTGAATGCTCAGAGCAGAAAGCTGAAAAACACTAATTTTTTTTTTAGGCACATTTTTATAGAAGACAACACACAAAAAGAATAGGAGAATGACTTTTCAACAATATTTCAAGTGGAAGTGAAAATTAGATAGTGGGAAAATGGTGAAAGCTACAAAATACCAGAACCACTCTAGATAAACATTATCTCTGACAGGCAACAATTTTCAGAAAAAGCCATTGATTTCACAGGACTCTTTGTAGCTAAAATATAATCACTGGAAGTTTCTGAAGTTTTTTATCAAAGATAATTCTTGCAAGAGGTCTTCGAGTCCTTGCAGTCTTAGTTTTATGGAACAAAAGTCTAGATAAAAGCAGGAAAGGTATGTGAAATCTGTATTGTAGTTGGAGGAAGAGAAAATAGTAGCCTAAGTTATATGTTGTTTTGTATGTTGTTTCAGTTCCTTTTCAGGTGACTCTTAGAGGGTGTCTAGACTATTTTCTATACACGAAATCAGACTTGTCCTAAACAAGAATACAGGCCTCAATCATCTAGTCCTGTTCTCTATTATCACAGGCAACTACATTTTGCAATACCCATTATGTCTAATCAATCTTTGTTCTTCAAAATATTTTGAAGTTTTTGCTCTTTGTCCTCTTAGGAAAAAAACTTCATATACATATCTATACGTATGTGATAACAAAGTTTTGATTTCCCTGCACAAGCAAAGTTCTAATATTTTGTGTGTGGGCTTGTTGCCACAATATCTGATTGCTCTAGGATGCTGTAGGTTAGGTACAAGTTTTCAGAGAAAACATGAGGAAAAACCATATGTACTCATTAGTGAAAAAGATCATCATGACAGATTGCTCTCCATATGTGGAATTTCTGTATGGTGATGTTGTTACTCACATGACACATGAGAAATGTATCATTTTCTAATGACATATTTTGTTTTATGTGATATCTTATTAATCATAACGACATGAAAAAGGTTACTTTGTTTGTATCTATTTCATTAGGAATAACCTTTCATAGATTTAGTGTATTATATCTATCACTTTAGTATTAATAAATTTATTGATATAATTGTAAAACATGGACATTACAATACTGTTTGGAACCAACAGAAATTAAATAGGCCAGAATAATTAGCCTGTAACTGATGTCACATTCTTTAGAAGAATTAATTTTTTTTTTGTAGAATATACTTTATAAAATATTCTTTAGAATAACTAAAATATTCTTTTATAGAATATATTTTATAGAATATTCTTTAGAATAACTTTAGAAGTTATCCCCAGCAGTTTTCTGATCTACCGTATGTGAGAAAAGGGAAGCAATTTATCAGTGAGTAGAGAAGTCAATTAAATCTTGTAATGCAAATGCCAGAATTTACTTATACTTAATTAAGTCTTAGGCAATAATTTTAATTAAATGAATTATTTGCAAAATACTACTAATATTGAAATATTAGTCAGATAATTCCATCAGTTTTCTTCCTTGACATTTGAATATATTTAGATGTTAAATACTCATGTTGAAAAGTGTCATTTAGGAGAATAAAATAATAAGATAGAGTGGAAAAGTATGTGGTCTGGTAAGCGGATGACTCACTCTTTATCTCAGCTTGGTTTTTTTTTTGGGCTTAACTACTGAGTTGTCCAGCAAAAAATGTTACATGGAAATTTCTTAAAACAGGCATTTTCTTAATTTCTTAAAACAGAATCATATTCCTGTAATCTTTCCTTAAGCAGAACCTTAACTATCTTGAAGACATACACAATCTGTTCCAAAACTCATGTAATCAGTGGAAACATTTCCACTTACTTCGGTAAATTTTGGAAAAGGCAATATCACAAAAAGTAGTAGGTTGTTATGATGTTTTTGGACAGTGAATGCATGACATTTTTGTCACTGTGTCTGTCCAAACTACTTTAAACTTCAGCACAGATTATTGCACATGATATTCAGAGACCTAAACTTTCTCTTTGGGAAGGAATTATGCCTAAGGTAGACTAAGCAGTCAAGATTTTTTTTCAGATACTTTGGATGAAGAAGGCAAATAAACTGAGCTTTTGTGGGTTTGCAAAACTGCTGTGTAGAATTGCTTGTCTTATGGTAGTGATTTTCCTTCATGGGAGTTAAACTATGTCATAGTGATATGGAGAAATACGTCTGCTTCCACACTGAAACTGTTGGTAATAATTAATTATTAATTGTTTTGGGAAAAACCCAGACCATAGTAAGCATATTATGGATTTTTTTCCATGAGTAAATCAGAAATGTAACTGGCCTATGTATTTTATTATCAACAAGTGTCTTTTGAAGATTAAACCTATAGTCTCTAGTCCGTTCATCGTGCCATAAAATTCACAAGGATTTTGAGAAATTTCATCCTTATTAATTTTTTTTTCTTTGTATGTAGTGGACTCGGATAAATACACAAAACCAGCAACTGTACCAAAAAGTAATTTCATTTAACTTTCATTAAGGTTCACAGATAAGCACCTGGAACAGACTGCCCAGAGAGATTGTGGAGTCTCCTTCTCTGGAGGTATTCAAAACCCATCCGGACACGCTTCTGTGTGACCTGGTCTAGGGAACTCTGCTGTGGCAGGGGGGTTGGACTAGGTGATCTTTCGAGGTCCCTTCCAACTCCTAATATTCTGTGATTCTGTGACAATTTCACCACAGTATTCCATCTAACATAGAGTGTCTCCAATACAATAATTTATTGTTTTCTGGATGAAAGCATTTATCTGCTGTAATAAATAGTTTTCTGGTATTACAGAATAAAATTTTATGGTGCCCTTAATTAGGTACTTCAGCCAGAAGCATTTTTGCATGAGTTGTGACAACAATGAAGAACTATATTAATCATATACAGATATTATTTGTAAGGAACCTGTTAGCAATTCCAGATTTTATATGTAACACTCCAAAAGGACTTGACATGTACTTTTACTTTTAGCCTCCATTTTCACAGAAAAGTCCCCAACAAGAGTCCACTTCATCTAACAAGGCAAAATGAACTGTCTGTCTGGGAACAACTACATCCCATTTGTCACTATTCTATTGAGGTGCCTGAACTGGTATTTCCTGGTTTAGAAACAGGGCTAGTTCTTAGGAAGAATATCTTTCTTGAGCACAGTGACGGTAGTAACTATAACAGCAGAGAACAAAACAGATGTCACAGTTTACTTGCAGAAGTCTCACATTACTTCAACAAATCTTGTAGATGATTTTTTATTTATTTCTGAGCTGTGTATATTCCTTACACTTTAAGGTTATGGAGAGCCTCTATCTTTCATGCCTAGATATTTGACTTTGCCAGGCCGCAGCCTGGCCCAAGTTGGCCTTGCAGAGCTATTGATATCTTAGCAGATGTTACTGGTATCTTACCATGTACTAGCAACAACTTAACAAGTAAACATATTCAGAAGGCTTTTTGATCTTATTAGTGGTGAAATAATCATGAAGTTCATTAGTGATGTAATAATCTTTAAGTTTTATGAATTCCATAGCGAATTTATTGGGGTTTTATTTGATTAAAAACTGATCCTACATTGATTTCTCTGTTGGAGAAACAAATAGGTTGGGTGGTGCGATGGAATTTCCTCTGTATTGTCCTAAGAACTGCACTTATTTCAGGAGGCCAACACTGAACCCATCCACAGAAATGGTTTTTGGCACAGAAATCAGAGCAAACAATAAAACTAACAAACAAACCAAATCAAACTAAACCAAATCAAACAAAACAAAAAACCCCAACCCCACTCTCACAGAAGTTTAATTCTTTTTCAAGGAAAGAAAAAGAAATAAGGGTCATAGAGTTCATGAAGCCATCCAGAGTTTCCACTACTGCTACTATTTTACGGAGGAAATGAATGAGAGGTGACCAAAACAGTGGTTCTGCCTGGAAGGTTCACCATTACTAATCACTGGGACTCAGATTGCTCCACAATGTGGGCAGATTGTGGGATAGTAGCCTGGGAAAGCAGGAAGGCAGGAAGGGTAGGAGTATTTCATGCAAATTGTCAGCATTTGCATGTCTTTTATCTTGTCCGTGATCAGCTCTTAAGTGCCTGATACCTATGTGTGGTTTCTTAAACATCCTATTTTGTATCTAGTACTAATTTGGTCTTAGTAATGTTTTGTTTGGCTATGATTCAATTTGAACAAAGCCTTTCAGGAAACCCCTCCAAACAGCTGTTGTGTTCTGAGGCCTTCTGCTAACAGACTCAGAATCCCAGACAAAGACTTTCTATTTAATTATTGAAAAATAATTATGAAAAGCCAGTATCTGACAAAGATGGATACAATGTGTGCTTGAGAAAAGAACACTGCTCTATGTGTCTGATGATGTTTAACAGTTGAATTTTTACTGAGAACTGAACTCCTTGGGTAATTCTGAAGCTCTAAAATACACAGATTCCTTTCTCTCTGTCATCCTTTCACTTAGTATCACTGAAGTCAAGGGGAACAACTTCCACTGACCTTGCTTGGCTCTACATGTTACAACAAAGACCTGTGCAATGTTTAGTCTCATGTATTTCTGTGCATTTGAATGATTCAGGGCTCAAAGTTTCTATTCCAACTCCTGAATTATGTTTTTCTTTCTATTCAGTCCAGATCCCCAAGAGTCCTGGAACTTTCTGAAAGAATCTTTTATTTTAAAGATGTTTGTTATCCACTAATAAATGTGTATATTTATCTAACCAAAAGTACATACTGGTGAGTATGCCAGGATGTAACACAGGAAGTACCACGGGTGTCATTTACCGATAAGATGCAGTAGAGACAATATTTCTCACACAGACCACCAGACAGAGGAAGGAGTCTGTGTAACACTGTCAAACTAATATGAACTACAGAAAATACAGGGGTTTAATTTGCATTAAGAATATTCACAAAAGTTCCATCTAAAAAGCTACAAGGTATGCATTACAAAAAGCAAGATGCTGACATATAGGCATTAGAAGGTCCCTTGAACACTAAGAAGGTCTTTTTCCAAGGAGCAGCATCTTGCAACTTGTGCAGTTACCACAGCAACAACTTAGTTTTGCTCACAGTCTCAGCAGGGTATCACCGGGGCGGGGGGGGGAGGCAAGAAAGGTGGGGAAACAGCCCAAAAAGCACAAATAAAACCTACATTTCTTCCCACTTTTTTTTTAATGGAAAGTAGACTTTGCAGATCTTAGCCAGATTTCTCAAAATTCAGTGTCATTGTTTTTTTGAAAACCAGCAGGATTTTTCCATTGCTTGCAGAGAAGGGGCAAACAATCAATTGTATTTTCTTATTAATATCAACTGCTCTGTTTATTTTTAACAACAAAGATTTCATATTCTCATGAAAACATGAGATGTTAAACAAAACCTATGCATCAGCACCAGTTAATCATATCAATTGCCACTACTTACACTTCTGATCTAATCAATTTACCATCTTAATGTGACTATCATGGAGAAGCACTAGATATTTCTCCAGATTATACTGAAGTAACTTTTCACTATTGGCTCAAATTTGACATTCTTCCCATATCCCTCTCCCTTACTTCTGATTTTTGGCTGCCTTGCTTTATTGAAGGAATAGGGCTAGTATTTGAGGGCAAAAGTCATAGCTGCCTGCCTGGAAAAATTCAGACAAGGACCAGATCTTCATCTGGTGTTAATGAATCTAGAGGTTTCAGTTTCATAGAAAAAAAAGGTTATATTAACCAGATGAGGATTTGGCTCATAGAATTTTGTACATTAACTTGTCATCCTTTTTTTTTTTCAACTTTCTCATATTTTTCTGTCAATCCATTAGATCTCCACAATGGCTTTTTCTAGCATATTTGAATTTGTTTGCCTCTTTGTTTTGCTTAAGAGAAGGATCTGTAATATGCTAGGGGCACTACCCTTAGATCTAGTAGTATTGTGAACTTAAGAGTCCTGAAAAGCATCATGAGACAACATTGTCTGTGGAACAGCATCCTCCACTCTTACCAGGCTGCACTTAATGCTCATGCAGAAGGGAAGAGAGAAAACAAATATGCAGCACCTTTGTTCCTTTTTTGTTTGGTTGGTTTGTTTTGATTTTTTGCTTTCTGATTCTGCTGAAGGCTCCCTTACCAAGCTAGAGCTGCTACAGGTTTCCACTGGTTCAAGTGCAGCAGCTTCCAGCAGACCTCTCTTGCAGCCAAAGCATATGTAGAGTACAGTAGCACTCCAGCCTGCTCCACTTGCCCTATGTTCTTAAGCCAGGAGACAGAAGAAATATCACAAGCCCACTAAGCTGCTCTCCTCCCTGCACAGATCTCTCTAAAAGCAGGCAATGTCCTCATCACCAGTCTTTCATGAATTATGCTTCTGAAGCAGCACAAAGACTATAGACCACAGAAGATCCAGTTCACAAAGACTATGCTGATGACAAATGGTAAATGTCAGCAAAGAATCATGATTCTAACCATCAAATTAGTAGGTAGTTATGAAACAACTTCTTCTTAGTGACTTCATCTTTGACTTACAAGCTCAAAATCAAAATTTTCAAGCTGGTGGCAGAGGACTGGATGACAGTGATGAATTGAAGAAATTTGTCACTATGAGATTATGTGCAGTTTAGCACAATGCTTGTTCAGATCATTTGAAAAATAGACGGAGTCTCGAAATAACTGTAGAAATAAAAACCAGTAAGTGTATCCTCTTACTGTCAGATTCTAAAAAGTAGATGAACCCAGAGTTTACAAGATTGTTACTGATTTTTTGTACTATATATTCTTGATATCATTATTAAAAATATTTAGAAGCATATTTTATATGTTCCTGGAGAAATATGCTGTGTCTGCATAGCTTCTATGCAATGTACAGAATTAGGTAAAATTTTTAAGTACTGACATTAATAATGCTACAAAAAATTTGAAACCCATGCCAAAGCATAATGTCACTTAGAGAAACATGAAGAATATTCTAGATTTCTACATGCCAAGATGATTTTAATCTCTCACTACAGAGAAGAAATATATAATGGCAGTAAATTTTAGAAGGTAAGTATTGAAAGAGAAAGAAAGCAAAATGCAAATGTCTGGAGACTGGGAGGAAAAAAAGCCTTCCATCTTCTTACAGAAAAATAGAATAGCCACAGACAGGAACTGTCTGAGAAGAAGTTGGCATTTTCCTTTAAATGGCAAAATTAAAATAAGCTTTTTGAATAAAACAAACTGGCAAAATGTTGCATCCATGCCTTCCACTGGAAGCTTGTGTCAAACACAACAAAGCATTTTCTCAGGGACCATTTGCATGAGTAAAAACAGACTTCCATAGCACACATTGAAAAATCTGGTGGTCTACTGCTTTGTAATTTTGACAACGGCAGCAGAGTTGGCTCAATAGCACCAACGTGAGGGTGGTGGTCTGGATCACAGCCTGCTCCCAGGGAGGTTCCTCTGCCATCTGATTTCTGTGAGGGAAGACACGGCTGTGTGCTCACCACCGTCAGCAGCTAGCATGCAGTCTCACAAGTAGCACTTTCCGGCCTGTGGGGCTGCTAAACTCTTAACAGATACCTAACAGTTGTCCACATACCTCCCCATAGCCTGAGTGGCTTAACAAAATGAAGAAAACAAACTGTAACAAAAAAGTTGCAAGAAAAACAAACACAAATGTTTTTCCAATTTCTTCAAGGGTATTATTTTAACTGTGTTTTTTTGTCATCTCTCACCTACTGTTCTTTTGGGTGTCCTGTGTATACAAGCCAGAGGCCCAGACCTCACAGCAAAATCAAGTGCTCCCCACCTGCCTTGAGCTTTAAGTTACTTCCCTTTTCATTGACTTCCATTTATATTCCCTTAGACATGGTCTTTGAGATACCAATGCAGATTGTTCTCTCTGGACAGCATCTTAAGCACATTAATGTTATTCCTCTTTATTGCACCAAAACCACCCATGGGTACGTGAACCATTTAAGTGATTATCTAACTGCTACTACCTGCTTTTCCTAGGGCTGGATCCTTGCATTGTGTGAAGACGACTCCCTGTCTTCCTCTTACACCAACTGCTGGGTGACTCCCCTTTCATTTATTACTACTGAGAATCAGTCAGAGCTGCTACTACACTGAAAAGACTGCACAAAGCAACTGCTGCATATGTATTTTCTTGAGAATGCTTTCTGGTGTATATTTCAGCAGAAAACATGGCACTAAGACAAATGACAAACTTTGTCAGAAGGGCCAGTTCAAGCCCAGAGGCACCAGTAACTCTTCAGTCACTGCTTATCTAAAGACCAAAGGCAGTTACAACATCAACACATCCATGGTGATTGAGCAATCTGCAGTTAGAAGAGGTGACTTTGGCACTTCAGGCCTTATTTCTCTGCCTACACATATCTACGACAGCAACTTCTTCCTCTCCACCTTTTACCAGTGTTTCTGTTGGACCATAAGATCTCAAAACACATTACATAAGTTTTTATGGCAGGAATACTATTTTAGAGAGAAAACTGAAGCAGAAGTTGGACTATGAAAGCATGCAAAGGGCCTCTCTTCCACTCCATTGTCCTACAGCAGGGTCATGCCCTCTTTGCCTCACCCAACAAGCACACGGGGCCCCAAAGGAGGTGACTAGCCTCTGTCCCGCAGGGGCTATCCAGAGTGGAGAACACACATTACAGTCTCTATAGGGCTTTCCTCCTCTCTCGGGGGATACAATGCCTTCTCTCTAACCTTTACCTTGTCTTGTGCACAGATGCCACACAGATGGTATCCCAGCCTATCTATCAAAACCCATGCAGGGGACAACAGGAAACCAAAGGTGGTTTGCCCCTGTTTGGCCAAGTGTTGGCTCAGTTCTGGCAATAGCAAATGGTACAGTCTGTGTCTTATTCTGACCACTAAATATCATTGCTTTTGGCCAACTGCTTAAAGCAGCCAAAATCTTCAACCAAATCTTCTCTTATTTCTTCCCGAGGTTTCCATCAGAGAGGTTTGTATGTCTTTTGCTCATTTCAAAGGGTGGAGTAAGTCCCTCATTGCAGTCTGCTAGCACAGACTGGTGCCATTTGTACATCCTATTGCCAGCAGCAAGCCCTGAAAGTCAGGAATGAGAGCCCAAACATCACAAGGCTGCCTAAAAAATCCCAACCCAACAATAACATTTAAAATAATATTTTAAAATAACAAAGGGAGGTTCTTTTCATTACACTTCAGATGCTGGAAATCTATGTTCATTTTTTTCCATTCCTTTTCCACCATCTAGTATCCTGGAAATATTTTGTAGAAATGAAAGCTGAGATTTACACACTTCTGAGTGCTGGCACGTTACATTTTCTAATAAATTTAATGATTAGGCCCTGGAAGCTGGTAACATCCTACAAATTCCCCTTAAATAGTTACTTTCAATCTCCAAATAAAGTTAAGACAATGAACTCAAAACAGCATTTCGTACTATTTTTAAATTGATGCAGGGCTTGACATTATTGCTACAGTATAAGGAAGTGAAAATATGGTTGATTTGGTCCCGACTCCCTCGCCATGTACATGTTTACAGGAAAATGCTGTGTCTCCAAACCCTATTTTCATGTGCCAAATGAATTGTATGCCCCAAAAATGCAGTAGCAAAACATGAGATAATCCTTTAGAGAAGGAGGTTGGTTTCCTCAGTGCTGTAAAGGCAGGAACTGGAACGTTTTCACTTCATAACCAGTATATTCCAAGTTGCAAACAATATTACATACAGAAAAGTTTTATTTTTCTATACAACTTTAAAGCTGAAAACTGCTGTTCGTATTTAGAAACAGTACTTTTAGTGCCTAAATTTGAGTGGTTTTCTCTCTGTTTCACACCTTCTAAAAGCACAGTTGTGTGACCACTTCAAATTTGTAATATCACTCCATTCTTTTCAATTCTTTCCTGGAAAAGTCACAGAAAATCTGTTTAACACCTTCTTCATTTTGAACAATCTGGTTCAGAGTTGGTCTGAATCAAGGAAGCTTCCATTAAGTGTCACTAGCTTCTATTAAATTGCTATTAGCAGCTCTGAATCTTCATGCCTGTCTTACTAGAAGACTTGTTAGTTTTAAGAAATTTCTCTGAATTTCAAGTTTCCAGTTCTAAATGGTTCCATTGTCGTTCTCATCTGGATGTTTGTCACCCTCTAGTGTCACAGCAAAGGAAGCCAGAAGTAAAAAAGTCAAGTTCCTGTGTAAAGACTATCCAAAAGATATTCACACAGAGCTAGGATTATAACTACAGAAATAACCAGGATACAGACAATAGAACAGATACAGTGAGGGCAGTCATGTGATTGCACGATACATCACAAAGAATGGAGAGTCAGCTGCTGGAGTGGATTAGGAGGCTATAATCATCTGTGCCTACCGAGGCCATAGGGACATATCTGCAAGTTTTGTGCAGCTGTGTCACGGGTGTGCTGTTGCCAAGCACGAACAACCGTGATGCTTCACAATGTGCCTGTCAAATGTGCTTGTGCCTGGACATATTGGTGGCTCATGAAGATATTTTTGAAAAGCAAATGCTATTGTGTGTGAAAGGCAGTGGCATTATATCCAGCCAGCTCCTGTTGGTGGTGTCCAACATGAGATCTCCTGGATGCCACAGGTTACAACTTTTGCCCTTGGCCAAACACATTGCCCTTCCAGCATAGGATAATGCTGTTCAGTCTAGTTTAGGTGAAATAAAACATGAGTCTGTCTTTCCCTCACAGTTTTCCACAATTACAAGAATGAAACAATCTTCCTGATGTGCCTCAGCACGTTTCCATCCCTCTGCTCCTTCCTTTTGTCTCCAAGCTCATCCAAGTTACTTGAACTCTCAGTCTCTGACAGCATCAACATCTTCTCTCTCCTCCCCATGCTCACTACATATATGTTCTTTGTGCCACACTATACTTTTTCACAATTCCTCTTGCCTCATTTTATGTTGCAATGGGATTACTTATACTCTTTTTTTCGCCCCACCCCCAGAATACATCCTGCTGCACTCAGAGAGGACTCCCAGGAAGCAGATTTGGAGCCTACATTTGTGAAACACTACCTGAAGAAGAGCTAATCCTTGCTTGGTGGATGAGTAAGGAGAGGACATGCACGAGTAGCTCTGGCAGCCAAGAAGAGGGTAAGAGATTCCAGTAGGTGGAGGACTAGCAGTGACTGGATGGGCAGAACAGGAGAAGCCACAGGCTGGAGTGGGAGCTCTGCAGGGGAGAATTAGAAAGGTACAGGTAAAGGCTGTAAGGAGCAGAAGACTCCTTGCGAAGGGCCCTGTGACTGTTGCAGGGCCAGCGGATGAGAGCTGGGAAGCTGGAAGGAATGGTAGATTTGACAGTTGAAAAGAGAGTTGGAGATAAAGTGGTTTGGACAAAAGAAGCCATGGGATCCAGAGTAATGAGAAGCTCAGGAGTCTTGGTCAGGAAAAAAAGAAATTGCCTAGGAGCTCATCTACCCAGGCTCCCAGTTCAGCAGCAGAGACATGCACAAAGATGTCTTCAGCAAAACTGCCAGGTGCCATGAGAAATGTAGTAGTCCTGCTGTACTGCTGTGTTTGGAGTCATTCCAGTGTCTTGTTCACACCACCACTCTTCCCACCCTGGAAACCTTTCTCAAAGTGAGTGACAAACTGCCCCAGAAAGAGGGGTAGGCTCTGCCTTCATCACAAGTAGACCCTTTTGATTTTGAGAGCCTATCTGACAAGGAAAGTATTTCAATGTGTATTTTGTTCCATTAAACTGAGAATAATCACTTCTACAGGGTGATTGTTCACATTGCAGAACTCTCCAGAACTGAGCTTGTCTAGCAGCATCTGCTACAAATGAAGTCAGGCCTGAGAGGCACTATCAAAGCTCTGCAGGGATCTTCACACAGTGTGTGCCTGCTCAGGACTTTGCCTGTGTTTCCAAGTGCTACCTGTTGTTTTTGTAAGCAAACAGAATTCTTCAGGTAAAATATCAGAACGATATAAGGTGAGACAAGGGTTCACATCCAGCAAGTTAATCGTCCCAACAGTTTCAACCTAATCCTGGGTTGGGTTTTTTGTTGTTGTTGTTTTTTAAAATCTGTCTCTAAATGAGACACATTTAAATGACACTGATTTCTCATTTGTCTTTGAGTATTTGTTACATTTAATCATAGAAATATTCCACTGCTGAATGCTATAGTTTATTTAGCAGTTTATGATCGTCCAGATGAAAGAAAAAGTTAAAAAACTTACATCACTTAAAATAAGCACCTGGGAAAATCTGAAAAATACAGATTATTTCACACAGACTAAGTTACCACATAAAACTGTTTTCTGGTCAGGCAAATAGTTGATTAAATAGTTCTCATGTTAAAATGTGGTTTGATATAGTGAAAGATTATACACAAGTACATTTTTGGATCTTGATTTCTAGCACAATTTAGTTAATCTACACCTGGTGTGCAGTGCGTAGTGCTGTATGTTTTACTCAGAGTCATGCCAAAGTTTTAAGTGATCAACAGAAGCAGCATCTGCAAACCGAATACACAAGAACATAAATTACAATGACGGAAGACTGGACTTTTAAGAGACTAAACACAGAATCCAAATAAAATTGATGTTTTGAGGCTTAGTCCTCCAGGGGCTGAGTACCCAATTCACAAGGTTTTGACAGATTTGGGTGCTCCTTTGTAGATGGCAATAGATACCATGCAGGATCAGGCCCACAGAGAAAGAAGCATCAAGGATTTTAAAGTTGTAGACACACATCTTGGAGAAGTAATCTGAATTTTTTAAGAGGACAATTTCTGTGCAATTTATATGTCCTTTCCAATACTCACTGAAATGCCTATCAAGCTCGACTACAGTCCAAGTCTTTGAAAAATCTCTTCATCGGTGCTCAGGAGGGACTGACCAGCACTTTGCACCTGAAATTCCAAAGGGTGGAACAATATTTTCAGCCAGGAATGACAGAGCTTTCCCTACCTACTGCTGCAGCTTTGGGATTTTTCAGATCAGGGCTCAGAGCTTGTTTTTCTGTGATTTTTATCCTCTCTTTTTTTTTTCCTTTTTGTTACAGGTAGAGAATGAAGCTGTTTGGTAAAAATGTGGTTTACAAAAGGTTGTTAAGCTGAGAAAACCTGGTTGAAAAGGTACGTGGAGTTTTGTGGAAAGAAATGAAAACTGGGTCAAGAATTTATGATGGAGAGAGAGTAGGATTCAGGGGTCAGGGAGAAGATAGGGAAGACGCAATAACTAAATAAGGGACTTAGTGGGGGTGTCAGGACTGGAGCCAGAGATGATGACGAAATGTGCAATGAAAATCATGGCACAAATTATAAATCTCTAGAAAATGATTATTTGCAAGTGCATAGATGTGCTTGTTAGTCACTTCCTAACTTTTCAGAATGTACCAGTACTCACCACATTCTCCCAAATTCCTCTGCATATCTTGAGTCACGCGTATGCTAGGTCACGTATTCAATCCTGGAATTCAAATAACCATGGACATGTTTAAACTTTTTATTTCTGTTTTACCCTTGAATTTACCCTTTGGCCGAAGAAAAAGTACACTGGGCCAGAGTCCAGGAACTATTAGTTCCAGCTTCATATGTGACTAATGCATGACTTTCTACACTTCACTGTCTTTCTTGCTGTGTCCTTTCCTCAGCAGCTCAGCCACGGTACAGCTAATATTGTTTTGTATTTTTACCATGTGCAAATACACCCTGAAGAAATGTGTCACGTGATTTATGTTATTGCAGCATATAATTATCACTCAAAAAAAAGCAATATGACAATGTATTCTATTGGAACCAGGTTCTCAAATAATTATTTTTAAAACTCATTTTGTCTCTTTACATAGTGCTTTTAACCTAGAAACAATGTCTCAGCAAACAAGTTTGCAAGTGAATAACATTTTGAATTGTATTTGTAGTCCAAATGTTTGGCTAGAGCAGGTGAAGGTGGAAAGGCCACACAGCAAGATCCTGAATAGGCAAGAATCTAAATCAGAAAATATTTAGTACCTGGCAAAACTAAGTCCTTAATGTGCAATTTGGATGACACTGGAAATTAAGGCATCCTGGTTCCCATCTCTCTGTTGTATTAACTAATTACATCACATTGTCCTCTCCATTTTTTTTACAATGCTTTCCCTTTAGACTGTTGGCTAAAGTGATTTCTGGTTTATGAAAGCAGAGTTGCCAGCCTCAGTTGGCTTTCTACAAACTTTTGCACCATAACCAAGTATTTCATCCCATCACCAAACATCAAAATACTACATGAGGCAGATGTGGCTGTGATACTTGTCTCACAGCTTTTCCCCCACTGGGCAGGGAAAGAAGTGTGTTTAAAATCTAACATGTTTAAAGTCCCACTAGCATTGCCTGAATCCTTTTTTTTTCTCTGTTTTTTTTGAGTAGCAGACTAAGTTTAGAAAAAGACAACTAGGTTCATTTATAGCGGTTACATTAAAAATAGTGGCTATGCTGTGACAATAGCAGCAGGTGAAATCCTGGTTGGTCTTTTGGAACATTCCAGGCTTCTCACTTCCCTGCCTCTGCTGCAGTATTCCCCCTTACATAACCCAGCAAGCAGCACTGACACGCTCATCTGAAATGGCACATCGCCAAAAATATTTGGTCTATTGAATACCCGTGGTACACAGACTGAAAACTTTTGTGACCCTCCTCTACATGAAATTCTGCTTTAAATTGTAAGAAAGTGTTTACGCTCTTATCCCTTGAGAAACCCAGATTTACTTTTACACGGTCATCAATATGATTGTTCCCGCAGTATTCTGAAAAGTTATTTCCCCCTTCCTCTTACACTGCCAAACATGAAAATGAAGCAACTTTGTAATCAATGTCTTATTCAAACTGGTTCTTGTTTCTTTCTCCTCCTTCCCCACTTCTCTTTCCATTTTCTTTGAGGGCTATTTTTTTTTTTTGGCTGCTGAAGCCTGACTTTACTTTCTAATGTTTTCCTTGTTTATGTGGCCTTCTTCTCTTTAGGTTTACATCAAGTTCCTCTGTAGCATGCAATCACATAGTTATACAAATATCCCCGTAATGCGAAAACATCACATACATTCCAGATGTCAAATCCAAAGTGCTTTGTTTTTTGAGAAGAAAGGCAGCAGAGGAGCAGAACAGACTGAAATGTATGTACTCAAGAGCTGGGGATTTGGGAAAGTGCACATTGCCTGTAAAGCCTTCCAGAACCACAGTTACTGACTGCAACACAGCCACCTACTGGAGCAGAGTCCCAGCAGGCTACATGTTAAACAGGATAGTCCTTCTCTTCTGAACTATAGGTGCTCCACAAAGATGTGTTTTTCAGAGAAGAGGACTTATACTTTACCCAAGCACAGTATGTGTTTCAGTGGAGACTGATTGATCCATATCGTTAATGACAGGAATTTCTGCCTTTATCCTGTCTTCAGTTTTAACTGCAGTCATTTTTCAGACAATCCCTATTTTAAGAAAGTAAGCAAGCAGAGAGAGCTCTTTACTTTTGCACAACACTTTTTATGAAATCTACAAAATTCAGAAACTATGCTGTATGTTTTTGAGTGCCCATCTAATGACTTTTGTGTAGATATAGATATTGAGCTCAACTTGCTGTGGCTGCTTCATATAATCTAGGAAGTAGGCGTAGTTGACAGCCAATTTGTGTCACCAAGCTAGGGAGGAGCCTTGGTCCAAGCTATGCTATGAAGGTTTGTCTTAAGTAGTCAGGTGGAGACAGTTGTGGAATAGCTTAGTTCATTGTCTAAGGTGCAAAATGGAAGACACATTCAATCCAAAAGCTGTTTGGACATGCTAATGTAGAACTGTACCCAAAGTAATAAGGTCTGCTCAGAGGCAGGTTATTCTTTTACATAATTGGCTGGTCTCCTTTATTTGGTGAGGTATAAATGCTACCGCTTGAAATAACACAGTTCAGACTTTAACAGGAGCGTTGCTTGCTGAAAAAATCTGCTCAGAATGCCAAAGGTTCTTTTTCTTTTTCATATTCATCATTCTGAAGATCCAAGGAAAGTCATCAACTAGTATGGGATATATTATGTTTGCATGGCAGAAGTAAAGCTGAAGTTAATAGTCTAAATGTGTTAATGGTTTGTTTCTCTTTCATATTCACTGCAGGAACAAGTGAAAGGAGACGGAACTGCTGCCATTCCATTAGTTAAAATATGCCTCTTTTTCCTAATGTATACATTAATTTTAAGTTATAGTCATAATATATGCCACAATACATTTGTGGTTTATCAAGTTTTATGTTAAATATTGCAGTTAAATGTTTTTTCCTTTGAAAGTCTCATTATAGTTATCAAATGTATTATTATAAGGCCTTAGCTTTATATTTCAATGTTTTTTTGTCAGCATGCCATGACCTTATAGATGTCTTTCTAGGGAATTTGATGATAATGTAGTTCTACATCCCACTCTACACAGGCTCCAGTTTAACAGATTAACATGTAATAAGGTTAATTGCTTTACTATGTCACTAACAAAACCAGAAGACCTCCATGTGTCAGAGGTAAGTCATTTGATATTTGATCCTACTCTTATTTCTGTTACCACAACTAAACTCTTAATTAGCTAGGAGTCTCCACAACAGCATTTGAACCCTTTACCTGCAATTGCTAAAAATCTATAAAAGTATAAGTAACCCCCAAGACTTAGCTTGGACATAGCCCTGAACTAACACATCTAAAGTGGCTTCTGGACTGTGCAGAGCTTCAGTCTCCTGCACTGGTTGTGCATCACATTTATCTTAGTCTTGCAGGCTGCATCTCATCTAGCACTTTGTTTTTGCACAGAAGGTGTTAACTCTGTTAAAGAGTAAATGTTACGCAGGGGTACACACTGGGAAAAGACTCATGCTTAAGCTGCAGAAGTTGTTTTCACTTTCAGAGTTAAATTATAATCTACATTACATTAACTCCTCTTGTGCTGCCTTGAACAAAAACATCTGCATAAAAATGCAGAGGTATCACTTTAACACAGGTGAATTCTGTAGTAGACAACAGGACAGTAGTGCTGAAAAGACTTGAATGCTTTGTGTCTCTAGTGGGACCATTTACTTCTTTCTCAAAACATTCAAAACGTGGAGTAACACAGGAGCGAGCATAAAACCTTGAAGAACATCTGTGAGTAAACCACAGCTACTGTGAAAGTGGAAAGCCAGACTTTCATTCCTTATCCTGATTTCTGAAGTTTTTCTTTCAGTTACATATGACCACCTGAGAAAAAATGCTTTATCTCAGTCTTGCTTTCTTCAGCATGCTTTGGTGAAGGATCTTGCTGGAAGCTTTTGGAAATCCATCTATAATACATCATAAAAATCATTGTCATTCACCTTCATGCTGATTATTTCAATGAACTCTTATCATATATGCCTTATACCCTCCCTTTGCAAAATCTTGATCAACCTTCCCTTTTTATGTCATGATTAGCTATAAGTCTGTCCGATTTTCATTACAGCAGGTACCAGCTTGCTCATTGCAGACGTCAGGCTTATTTGTCTGTAATTCCTGAGGTCCTCTTGACTTAAAAAACAAAAGGAAAGTCACACTTGCCACGTCCCATTCCTTTGAAACAGAGGCCAACCTGTATGTTGAGTTCCAATGCAGTTAGTAATTTGTCACATATATCACTTCCTTTAGAAGAGTTTTGAAAACCTGATCTAATCTAGGTGATTTGTTACCATTTGGTTCTGTCTAATCTGAAATTTCTTCTCTGACACTTCAAGTTTCTTTGACTTGGCTCCATAGAAAAAGGTTTTGCTGTGGAAACCTGCCCAAGCTTGTCCACGGTGAACATTAATGTGCAAAAATTAATTTAGCTTTTCTGCTGTGGGCTTATCTTCTTTAAATGCTCCTTTTATATCCCAAACATTACAGAATGCCTATAAACTGTCTGGCACAATTCATGCTTCTGATGTGTTTAGAGAAAGTTTCATTATTCTTTCTTATGCTTATCACAAATTATTCCTCAAAATATTTTTGGCCCAATTTATAAAGGGTTTATATTAAATATTGGAGAGTTCATGGTCTTTTCTGGTTTCCTAATTTCAACAGAATTTCCACTTTTTGAAGCCTGACTTGTTTCAAACAGCAGCTTTCAGATGTCTGTTTAATCACGCCAGCTTTCTGTGTGCGGGTGGTCCTTTTAAAGTCTTTTTTGATAAGTAGTAAATGTTTGCTACTAGTCTCTGATATAATATCTTTAAACAATCAGCATGCCACCTGCAAACTTTTAACTCTTTTGGCTGCTTCTTTTAATTCCTCCTTAATAGCCATGATTTGAATATTTCAATAATACATAGGAGCCTAATGATATACAGAAGTTACATATGCTTTGATATTGATATTGTCTTTTGGTTCATAGGCAAATCCTTAAAACATAGGAATTTCTTTTCAATTACAATTTCTAATAATATCTGTGCATTGTTAATTTATTCCATAATCCTACTTTGTTTCTTGGGGAATTTGACCAATTTGTCAATGATAGTACAGTTACCCTCCAGCGAATCTGAAGGGTACTGAGTAGGTTAGCAGAGCTAGGACTGATGGTCCTACAGTCTGGGCTTGCTCTCTGGGCTAGCATGGTTAGATGCAAATTTCTGTGTGAATGAGGAAAATCATAAAAATATCAGGAGACTCCATAATGCAGACAGGTGCAATTTAGAGAGTTCCTTTCAAAAGTAGCACTTGTTAAAGAAAATACATTTTAAAAATGTGAGATCAGAACTGACCACAGAGATTTAACTATCACAGAATTGCATAGTGAAGTCTTATGGATTTGCTAAGCAAAATGAAATCATTTCAGTCCATCAGCTCTTGCACTGCATTTCTGCTGAATGTGAGTCACATCCAGATTTTGAGGCACTATTTTCTCTCCCCAGTAATTTTTGAGAGCAGTAAAATTAATAACTGATGATCTAGAAAGAGAAGTGTTTAATATAAGAAACCTGCATGTATACTAGGAAAGAAAATACTATTCCAGCAATGCACAAGAGCCCAAATAATGAAAATTAATGTTTATCATACTTGCCAAGGGCCTGTTAAAAGTTTCTTTTTCTCTCCTACAGTGCCACCTGCTGTTACTCTTTAAAAAAAAGCTGAGTCTTCTGTAAGTTGATTTTAGCAGCATTCACACTGCAAAGGATTCTAACTTTCAGGTTCTGTCTCTCACAAGCTTACCTTGACTACATTTTCTGGGTAATTTGGTTGCTGTTGCTATAGACATAGATGTCTTACATTTTAGTCTACATCACATCTTACTTTACCTATATTTGTTTTCAAAAGCCTTGATTCCTGTGGCTTAGTCTTTAGACCTGTTCAATTGCTACATTCAATAATTAATTACTTAGGAGAACATGTGTAACCTTTTTTCCAGGTGGTTCCTAAAAATAATTTTTTCCATAAAACGAAAAAGTTGAATATTTCAGCTTATAGGAGGATATCCTGGCATGTTGAAACTTCTGTGAAATTCTGGGGGCAAGAGCATGGCTCAAAGTTTTTTACCCTTATGGTCGAAAAAGAAGGGACATGTTTGTCTTGCATGCTCTGGAGGAAAATTCATTACATCTCCAAGAGCACCTTACACCTGTCATCTTGTCTCTGGCTGACTCTCACTCCAGATGTACAGCAGCAATCAAGAAGAGAGCTTAAAAAAGTCTCAGGAGACCTATAAAGTCAACAAAATGGCTTATGACCTCTTTTTTGTTCAATATTTCATGATGTATAAAGAAAACCCAAGGCGTTGAGGTTTTCCATTTGATTTTCCATTTCAAAGACAGATCTTGTAAGACTGTAAGGTTTATCACATCAGGGAAATGGGAAAAGTGTAATTCAGTCGAGATGTTTTTTCAGCTTAAGCTGTTTTCATCTGTCTAGTTTGTTACTTCATTTTTGTACCACTGATTCCCATAGCTGGAAATGAAAGTTCAATATCCCCATCTCTCTTGATGAAAAGGATAGTGAATACTCTCACCTCATATTTAGGAGAATCCAGATGTAAAAATAAAGCAAAACAAACATTGACATTTCCAATATTCAATGTAAATAATTAGGTAGGTGAGACAATACAAATAAAACAATATTGTTTAAATCAAAGCTTTTGTTGTTTCACTGCAAATCCAAGAGGCTAGAGTAATCAGACTAACCACAGGTTATTTTACCATTCTCACATTTAGGGTCCCTGTTTTATTTTCAGTCAAAATGCTGCAGGGTAATAAAAGGTTTGTAGAGCCTCAGCCTATACCAATTTCTGCTTCTGATTAATAATCACCCAGTATGTGAGCTGCCTCATTCTCTTTTAGTTTAATTCTTTTTACTTCCATTCCATTCAATATATACTCTGAACAGGATGTTCTGCTTCTGCCTCTTGTATTCCTAATACTTTTGTATTCCTAACCTTTTTGTGAGAATTGTTCTGTGTGTCTCTTCTGCCTAATTTAACGATAGTTTATATGACTATAAGATAAAGATGTTTTATACCTCACTAGTCAAGTGTAAACTATTACAGTAAATCGTGTTATTTTCACAAGTTTGGTAACAAGTGCTAGCTGGCATTATAAGTGTGGAAGTAACACTTTTATTTCCACATTCCTGCTCTCATCATTCACATTTATTTCTTCAGGGTTAGAATGATACTTGATGTCACATTAAGTAGTGTCTCACTACTACATTTAATTCTTGAGGTGTGAAAAAATATTGCCTAAATACAAATGGTCACAATTAAACTCTGCAGTATAAATGTACCACTCCTGATTTCTCCATTTTACTAAACCTTAACAATATCTGACCATAACAGAACCCTGTCCTGAGGCCAAAGGGAACATTTTCTCAAGCACTGCTAAACCCTGTTTTTCTTTGTTTTCCCTCAGTTGTTTTTTGAGCTGCTACAGCAATCAGGACAGGAACTGTTGAGCTTGTACTTAGCACTCACTTGCATTAAGGCTGTGTTCTATTTCTGTAATGATTTAGGTGGAAGTTATGTAATTGCTACCCACATTTAGACCTAGCTGTGTTTCCAGGCCAAGTAGGTATCTTTAAGTAAACAAAAACCAAACTGCAGATTCTAATAATTAAGAGGAATGGAAGAGATGTTGTTCAAGGAAAAATAATTTTATCCGTTTTCTTCCACATTTGTGATACAATGTCTCCAGAGAAGATCTACTACGTTTATAACAAACCATGTTTGCTATCTTAAACCTGCTTCCCCCAACAGCAATGAGCTTTTTCCTCTCTATTTGCTATCCTATGCTCCTTTTTCTTTTTTTTCCTTCCAAGACCCAAGATATGAGTCCTGCATATATTTCTGGGAGTATCTGAAAATGAGTAAACAATGCCAATGGGATTTGTTTCGGTGGAATATGGAGTGCAGAGGCTATAGTTGAGCAGAGGATAAATAGAATGCAGACTGTTGTCTCACAACAGTGCTTTTGTTCTTGAAATACTCTTTTAAAATTCAGACTATATAAATATATATTCAGAAAAGTACCTTCTTAAGTACATTTTGGGAAAACCATTCATTAAATTAATATCCTTCTAACTATTAAATTTCAAACAGTGTGCTTCATCAGCTCTGTTGTTCTCCAAACACAAAGAGAATGCAATGACTAAAAAGCTAGCAGACCAAAGCACAGACAGTGAATGCAGCATATTTGTGGGGTGCTTGGAAACAAATGAGATTTTGGCATAGTGGTGACTCACTTAATTGCACAGCTATCACCAGATAATGTGATAGTATTAACATAAGTAACTATGTGCTGCAATTATTCCTCTCAGAGTATTACATGCTAGCATTTGTAAGTGTTCACTGCTTCCAGCTCATAAAACAAACCCTGAAAGTATTCTCACAGGGATTACTTTGTAAGTATTTTGAATAAACTGGTAGATTTCATGTGTATATGGCACTCTCAGCTGCCTCTACCCAGCAGTAAGTGGCACTGTATCTGGCAATTACAAAGGCAGGAGTGGACAGTTTGGTGCTCAGAGATGAAGAGCTGTCAGTGAAGGCAGTGCCAGACCACGAAGTGGAAAGTCTTTAACCAGACATTCTCAAGACACAGCACACACCATTAGTGATGCACAAACACTATCAGAGTGGCAAAGTGTCTTTCTCTATGCACACAGCCCTGAAAAGCCAGAATGTACCCTTGAAAACTAAATTTAGGAACAAGTTTCATAGATGAATTAACTCAAAACAAATGCCCAAATTGAACTGAGCAGATATGGCAAGGAAATGGATAAAGAAAATGGGTGCCTGCAACAAGGTTTATTAAATTCTGACTCTTCACTGATATTATTTCTGACCCTAAAATTGCCAAAATTGTCAAAATGGGCAAATCTAGAACACCCAGGCAAACAATTTCTAAACTAGATGTAGGCAAAGGACCCTGGAAGACAATTTGATTGAAAAGTGATCGTTGGCTGAGTTCAGCTTTGCTTTGTCAATATGTGTTTTCAAATAATGTTTTTTAAACTCTGTTCATTTACTTCCTGAATTATGGCAGGCCCTAAACCAGATCTTTACCTTTCCAATATGCCATCTGAATGGTGACACTACAAATTTAAACAAGGAGTCATATGTAAATCAGAGTTAATAAAGCATCTCCTTTTAATAGTTGGGCATGCATTATTCAGCTCTGGGGTATCTTCATTTTGCCCTGCAGGCTGCAGCCATGATTAAAATGTTACTTTAAAATGAATGTTTCCACAGAGACAAAGATGGATTTGATACGTGATGGTTTCTCTGTCACCATGCTGTTAAGCAAGAAAGTTACCTCAGCATGAAGATTTCATTAAACCTTACCAAAGACTTTAGATACTCCACTGCAATCTCAGAGATTCCACAAGGCAAAATCAATTAAAGCACAGGTTCTCTTTAAATAATATTGCCTTTTTTTTTTTTTTAAATGCAAAGATGTAAGATTTCCTGTGAAGATAGCCATCAATGTCCATGAATGTCAATTATTTTCCCTTAAAACACAGTCTATTGTTTTTATAATAATGGTCTGGCAAGGTGTAAAGGCCATAAGGCCATGATAAGTGGTGCAGTTCAGCATCAAGTTTTCAAGCACACATTTTATTAAGGAGATCATTGTGGTTCACTGGGCATAGCATCAGACTCCCTTTTACAGAACCAGTTGACTCAAAGGCTTTGTGGCCATCACCACACAGTAGTGGGAAGAAGCAGAATTTGGACCAGATGAAATTTGTATTTTGGCACCTTCTGCACAAATACTAAAAGAAATCCTAGCAGTGTTCCCTGTGGACATGTTCCAAAGATACCATGGTACAATTAAGTAAGATCCAAGGGGTGGGAGTCTGAGGTTAAGCAGAGGTACCATCTCCATACGTATATAGCCTTTCAAGTTTATGCATGGCTGTTTTCCTAATTTAACCAAAGAAAAATATATCCATGGTCATGTTCCTTCCTTCTCTCATAGAGCTTAGTTGCTCTTATATGCTACAGCAATGAACAGAGCAGCCCGCAAGCCTGAGGAATTGCTATCCCAAATGGCAGGTGCTCATCTTCTCATGCCTCTAAGAAGAAACATATGCCTGCCCTACCACTTGAGTCTGCACTTAGCAGACACAGATTTTTCCTCAGTAAATGTAGAAGTCAAGGCCTTTCTCTCCAGATATCATCACTTCAAACAGGCCTAGATTAGAGTATGAAAATGCAAGTATGACTCTGCTTAAGTTTAATTCTTTAAAATCCAAGCTGATGCCTGACTCTTCCAGTAGACCTTGCTGCAGTGCAATTATAGAAAATTCACAGTGTCTGCAGTTTTGACAGGAAATTATAACACAGTTGAATACTTAAGAACACATCCTTTGTACAATGGTTACACAGAAATTCCCCAGGACTAATCTTAAAAAACTCTAGTCTGTGTCAGAATCACTGGAGTCTGTAGAGCTCCTATGTAAGCTATAAAAAAATATACAAAACCAAGGCAGTTATAAAATAACCTACTTACATTTACCTTCACATTTTGAACCACAAAAACTTTGAAGAAAAATATTGAATTATTAAATGAGAAGTTCTTATTTTGGGCTTAGAGTGTATGGGATCAAATTACTTTATTGTGGCTTTGATGACTGGAAAGCTATGTAAGAAAAATCATCAGCCTCCAAAACAGCAAAGCTAAATAATAAGAAGTTTAGAATATTTTGCAACAGTGATGAATTCAGTCAAAAAAGGACTGTGGAATACAGCTGTATTTGTTTTGGTTTTCACTCTATATTAAATATGAGACTTTTCCTTCGTCTGTTTGAAGTTAAAAGGCCGTGAGTGGAGCCAAGCTAATACCTGAGACAGCTTTTCTTAACTACTGAGTATGCTTTATCTGGGTTTGTTTCCCATTGGCTTCTTGCAGAAGTCTGGTAAACAAATGTACTGGCAAAGCACAGAGGAACATTTTGACCTCAAAATAAGGTAGATTTTGCACTTGTCACAGTTCCACTTAGAAGAGACAGTACAAAACCACGTGAATGATGCTGCCAATCAAAATAATCAAATCTTACTCTAAATATGTCAAACTTGCAGTGATCTACAGATGATGAAACAATGACAGCATTGCACTTTCGGTCTGTAATTACTGACTTAAATACAGCAAATGCGTACAGGGACAGGGACAAAGACAAAAGCAATGTTCGGCATTGAATAGGTGTTGAAACAGGTCTGTAGAGAAAATACACTTAGCAAAAAAGTTAAGCTACTGATGAATCATAGATCAATCATTTACCCACAGTTATATTACAAGTGATGTTTCAGAGGCCCATAAGCAATCCAGTAGTAGTCCATCCCTCCACAAATGAGTGAGACACTTGAATTAGTGCAGCCACCAATTTGCAACTAGCAAACAGCATGACAGCTTTATGCTGTCCTGTAATGGAGCACATGTATGACAAGACTGAGAGATGAGCAATGTGTGAGATCAGAATAAATGGTATGCAGGACAAGATGGGGCAACTGTGGGGAAGTAAGCCAGGGCGCTGAGACTGAGGCAGATTGTGAGATCTAGTAGGGAAAAACATATGAAACATAAGGGTAGGTGTCATCTATAGAGTTTATAGACTTCTCTGGGCAACTGTCGTGACTATACAAAGATTTTAAATATGAATACATTCTTTATTTATTTTGTTCAGCTGTAAAATAAGAGTATGTCTAGAAATGAGTATTGTTATAAATTTTCCTGACTCACACATTCTGTACCACAGCTGGAGAGCAAACAGATCAATAACCTTAAGTACTAATTTCCAGAGCTCCAACAATATGGGTTTGCAGGGCAGTAAAAAATGTAGCTAGGATTCTTGCACATTATCTAGAAATTGTTTGCAGGAGCTTGATGCCTTTGATAAACTGTAAGTTCTGTTTCCACCCACAACAAAGGAACTCTGCACGTTGGGGATAATGTGGTGGACCAGCAGTGCCCTAATTCTCATCACGTTTTGTTTTGCTGTAAACGTTGCTAAAGAAAGAAGAAATCATGTAGTCTTTATCTGAAAGCGTATTAAATAAAAAAACCTTCCATGTGCCAAAATTACTCACACCACCAGCAGCCCAGATGGATTCCTTCTGCTCCCAGAGAAAGATCAGAATTGGGATGAATTAGATCCCTTCCAACCATTATACCACTTGTGCTCGTTGGAGAATGTGGGAGGAAAACTGTTAATGCTGAGGCCAATTTGCTGTTTATGTCATCTATTTGCATACTTAATTAATGTAAATTACCAGCAGCTACTGAAGTTTTAGACAAAGACAACAGTTACGCTCCAGTTTCTTAAGATAAAACCTCCAGCAGAAAAACACGGCCAGTTTATATTTTCCTTATATCAGTGACAGCAATTTCAAGTTTTATTAGTCTACTTTTGGAACTAGGAGGCAGGCAATAATTACTTAAATAGGGAAAAAATATTATAATGAAGCTTAGGACTGGGTAGATGAGAATTACCAAAGGGAAACCATCCCTGTTCCCATAGAGCAAAACAACTAGTATCCAGGGTAGCTCTGGGCATGTCCTGGAAAACAATATTGCAGGGCACAAAAAAGCTTCTTTCTGTGGTGTCGACGTTTTTTTTTAAAACTCTTTTTCTAAAAACAATATGATGTGAAAGAATTTCATAATACTAAAACTCCCAGACATAAACCCTATAATTGAAGTCATGAGAGGGCTTTGGAAAACAAGCTCAGTGTGAGCGCTGCTAGAATGAAGCCTACAGTGATTAGACTTCTGAATAATCAGGCAAACAGCCTGCATTGTAACAAGCACTGTTTATGGGGCTGAAGTGAACACAGACAAGTTTGATCCACATGCCTCAGTAAGCGCAAAAACACTTGTAACAAGGAGCCTTGCAAACTGAGCAATTAGGGCTATGGAAACAGTCTCTGCCCTACCAAGAACAGAAGCTTGGTGAGAGGTGGGAAGTGCTCAGCCAAGCTGGGATGCCCAAGAGGAACAGGCTGTCAGCTCCCAGATTGGCAACAATGGCAAAACCAGCCCCTAACTGGGGCTGTGTTCCCTATCCAGCTGCATCAGCAAAACATTGCCAAAAAATGTTTGAGCAGAATTACTTAAAAATCAAACAAACAAAAGCTGTACTTAAAGGAGCTCTAAACATTTGAGAATTTCTAAAACCATTGCAAAAGGTTTAATTTTGGTAACTGGTACTTTTTTGGATTTATTACTAAATTGTAATATAAACGAATCTCAACTGCAGCAGCTGAGGCACATGTTTCTGCTTGCAGCAAACATGAATACATAGCATTACATGGATCTAGATGTGTATCATGTTGATCCCTCACAGATACATTTACTCTACATAAAGACAGGGGTCTACTACAGTGCTTCATAGACTCTTCCGTATTAAGCTTTTTTAAGAACAAAATTCTTGTGAGAAGTCTTCTAAGGGGCTTGTTTTATGAACAGCCACCAGCATGAGGCTGACAGTCACTGGCTAACAAGGCTCTAGCCGTGCAGGTGTAATCAAGATACAGTTACTAAAACCTTTCCCATCTCCTGGGGACACTCCCAGTGGCTGGGTCTCTCTGAAACCCTTCAGAATTTTCATACCATGATTTGTCAAAGGAAGAGACTCAGTCTGGTCCTGGCACGGATCACCAGGACTTTCTGCTGTTCTATAAAGGATGTATGGGGGTAGGGGTCCCCAGCTGCCAGAGCTGACAGCTTTCCTATCCAGAAAGGCACCATACTCCCAGGTCCACCTTGAGGTTACCCTTTAACCACTACTGCTTCAATAGTCAACTGCTACTTTCATGGTTGATCATAGAAAAATCTTTTCTACACCATGGACTCCAAGGGCTGCAAATGACGTAAGATTTGTCTTTCAGCATCAACTTTTTTGGATCACCTGCTCTTTTATCCTTTAACAGAAAAAACTATAGCAATGGATTGCATGAAATACACTAGAGAATCTTCAGTAAAATGAAACTCACTGTCCTAAAATGTGTGTAGCTCTTAGTTTTCACCTGGCCACATTGTAGTATTGTTGATCTGGGACACAGTCTGAGCCCTTTTACTACAATTTCTATATTTTCCTAGAGCCCCAGTGGCCTTGACATCTTCAGATAAATTAGCAGCTTGTACCTGACCTTCTTCCTCTTTGTGGTTCTGTGTCTTGTGTGAATTTGGCCATATTAGAAATCACACAACACAGAGTGATACAAACAGGGATACACAAAGCCAAGAGACACCTGCTCTTTGTTCCGTACCTTAACATTACCAAGTCCCAAAGGACTTGGAAATATGAAATGAATACAGATTACAGTTAACTGGAAAAATCATCACTGTTGTATTTTCTTCATCTTTGTGAAAGTATCAGTGCCACAAATCTCATGAAGGTGCTCTGCTGAGCACCAGGTTGGTCTGTTGGTCTAATAAAATGGATCACTGTATGTCAGAAGTAGCAGGCCTCATGTCCATGAACTTGTTGTGTGGCCTAGCCATGCTTGTTTGCCACTTAGGGATGCTGCTGAAATTCAATAACTGTTCATGAAATGTAATTAAATATTCTAAATATATCCAAATCATATGAAACTGGTTTACAATTTATCCACTTCCATTCTGTCTTATTTTTCCATGTTTCTGTACTAGATTTCTGTGTTAGTCAAGACATGTCTCTCTTGAAAATCATTACACCTTATGAGTCCTGCTTCTTCTGTGTGCAATTACACAAGAATCTGAAGTTTACAAATCCGCTTTTGAGTCCCAAAGCTTCTTCTCTTTTTCCAACTGCATTGCTTAGCCCAAGAAAAAATTTAACCCCACCTGAAAACTTCGTCATTTCAAGAATATTTTAAGTATGTATTTATGTATTTAAACTTTTAACATACAGTTCTTTATTACAAGACTGTTAGGAACTGTCAAGTGAAAAACAAAGCGTTTAGGCAATGTCTGAACTGTTAATGTTTTCTATTAACCACCAAGGATATAACATTTTTCTTTCACATTAAGCATAACTCAAAACCACTTAAAAATCAGTTCCTCATAGTTTATTGCATGCAAGCTGTGTAAGATTAGTGTTAATTTCCAAAAAAATCACATTGCCAGAAGATGGCACCTGCTATACATATATGATGCTGCTGAAACAACAAAGATGTGTAGGCTGCTCTAGAGCAGAGTGCATAATTGATTTCGCCCACTCTGTGTTCCAGGCTTTAGAGGCTGGAGGATATATTCATTATATAATGACACTCAGTGACTTCAATAATAGAAGAATTTAGCCTCAATCTTAAATATAATCAGAAGAACTAATACTGTTTGTTGCCCAGTAAGTGTGTACTACTGAACTATCATTTCCTCTTACCCATGGTTATTTAGAATTTCCGTGGATCTATTTAAAATTTGTCTGCAGTTTTTCAAACATCAGTTGAAATGGTGGGGTTTTTTTTTAACATCAAAAATATTCCACAGGAATATTTTACCTTCTTAAAGAAAGTGTTTTAGATAAAACTGAAACTTTCAATTCTTAAATATTAGTATTTTGTCTCTTCCTCTTCTATTCCCTTTTTGCCCATTCTGTAAGATGGAGAAATCTCTAGCTTTTCCTTTCTCTGTAGCATTTTGAGAGCATTTTTTGCTTCACAGCAACCAGAGACAAAGGAGACAGAAACACAAAAATATTTAAAATGTGAGAAATCTGAACACTGCTGGCTTTAATTCTTCCAGTCACACAAAAGGAAGAAGTAAGAGATTCTCTGGAACCCATCTTTCTGTTGCTACCTAGTGCCCATAGATCAGATCCCTGTGGGTTGGTGCTGATTGCTGAAATTTGTAAAAACATTTCTACTTTGGCACCCATTTTTTTACAATGTTTAGGATATTCTTAAACTATGGGGCTGAAACTTTTATCATAAAATAGAGTGAATTGCTTGTGTCTGGAGTTAGCAGTGGGGCAGAGCTTCCAGGATGTCAGCATCTGTGAAATTTGAAGTACAAGAATTAACAATATTGCTGTTTGCTTGTATATGTTCTGTATACCGGTAAGAGCCTTCAGCAAAGATAGGGCCATGGCCAGGTCAGGAGGCTTTGGGAAAATATGATTCTTGCTAAGTGCTATCAAGGGGAAATTAGGAGCCGTAAGTAAGTCCTTTGGGGATACCTTGAGATCTGTGAGGATTTTCTTGCAGAGATCTAAATACTTCAATGACTGAGTCTGTTATTCACTTTCTGGGAAGCAGACACCATCCACCTGTTATATTCTAACCTAATCTTTTCTAAACAGAAGTGTTTCATACATTATTACATTCATAGAAAAAATAACAAAGTACTGGTGGGGAGAAAAAAGACTTCTGGGGACTTGTTTAGACAGTACAATTTAAAGATCTTGCCCATATACATAAGGTATGGAAGGACCTGTTAAACTGAAGGCTTCGGAATACAAGCAAGGCAAATCCTCTTTGCTAGAGGATTAGCTGCAAATTCTTTGAAATGAAAGGAAGCTACGAGAAGTGTTTCTTCACTGTTTCCTGCTATTGACCTCCAAAATCAGTAACCCCATCTCCCCACTTTGAAAGTGTTGCTCTCCCTGCTCTGGAGGCTAGGTTTTGCCCCCTAAACTACTGCTCTCTCCAGGACTCTACAATCTCTCTAAATATTCTTGATTTCTATCTACATTCTAAGTTTTTATGTGACCATTTAGATTTGCTTCTTTTTTTGCACTACCATTTCAAAATTTGTTTATATGATTAATATTTTGTGTTATTTTCATTCAAATAGTCACTACTTCTAGATGCTGGAATTTTCTTACCATATTAGGACAATGACTTCAATGTTACAAACCTCAGGCTCTTTTTAATGCAAGGAAAATCTGTGAACTAACAGTCAAAACTGTTTTCATTACAATCCGTGTACATTAAAAGGCTAAAACATTCAAATCAGTAGACAAGACAATCTTCCCAGGGGGAAAACAACAAGGCAAACATTAACACTCTGAGCAGCAGGCAAATATGGGAAAACATTAGAGGTTTAATTTTGACAATAAACTAGCTCGAAATCGTGGAATCATTAAGGTTGGAGAAGGCCTCTAAGATCATCAAGTCCAAACATTAACTTATCACCACCATGTCAATTAACCATATTCACCAAGTGCCACATATACATGTTTTTGAAACACCTCCAGGGATGGTGACTTCACCACTCCCCTGGGCAGCCTGTGAAGAAATTTTTCCTAATATCCAATCTAAACTTCCCCTGGTGCAACTTGAGGCCATTTTCTCTTGTCTTATCACTGGCAACTCTGGAGAAGAGACCAACTCCCACCTCAGTACAACCTTCTTTCAGGTAGTTGTAGAGAAAGATAAGGTCTCCCCTTAGCCTCCTCAGGTGACTCGAGGAGGGGGGTGAAGGTGGCACTCTGTGCCAAATAGTGAACACACTCCTGAAAATATTGAACCATTTTTAAGCACGTCACTAAAATATGTTATTGGCTTAGACACAAGATGAGCAGAGTATAGAATCATAGAATGGTTCGAGTTGGAAGGGACCATGAAAGGTCACCTAGTCCATTTCCCTTTGTAGTAAGCAGGGACATCTTAAACTAGATGAGGTTAAATCCAACATGAGGCCATCCAGCCTGACCTTGAATTTTCCAGTGATGGGCCATCCAACATCTCCCTAGGCAACTTGGTCCAGTGTTTCACCAGTCCCATTGTAAAAAAAATTTCTTCCATATAACTAGTCTAAATATCCCCTCTTTTAGTTTTAAACTGTTACACCTTGTCCTATCACAGCAGACACTGCTAAAAATACTGTCCCCCTCTTATAGGCCTCTTTTAAGTACCAAAAACCACAATAAGGTCTCCTCAGAGCCTTACAACCCACAATATCTCAAACTGTCTTCATAGGAGAGATGTTCCAGACCTTTGATCATTTTTGTGGCCCTCCTGTGGAGTTGGTCCAACAGGTCCATGTCTTTCCTGTGCTGAGGACTCCGGAGCTGGACACAGTGCTCCAACAGAAGTCTCACCAGGGCAGAGTAGAGGGGCAGAACCACCTCTTTTGATCTGGCTACACTTCTTTTGATGCAGCCCAAGATGCAGTTAGCCTTCTGGACTACAAGCACATATTGCCAGCTCATGTCCATTTTTTCATCCACCAGTACCTCTAAGTCCTTCTCTGTCTGAGTCCTTCTGCTGCTTTCAATCCCTTTATCACCCAGTCTGTATTGATACCAGAGGTTGCCTTAACCCAGACTCAGGACCTCACACTTTGCTTTGTTAAACCTCATGAAGTTCACATAGGCTCGCTTCTTGAATTTGTCAAGAACATTCCCAAGTTTGTACAGAACATTAAGCAGTGCAATTTAACACCCAATTAGGGAGGTCTCACATGTAATTCCTACCTGATGCTAAGATGACAAAGTCAATTGGCAATTAGGTCAGAAAAATAGTTCAGATATTTTGATTTCCTGCCCCCCTAGCTATTTGTTAAATCACAGCTACATCTCAGACTAATGATATTTTATGTTTGTGTCTTCCATTTACATATCTTCTAGCATCTTTTTACAGTGCTTGTCTGTTACTTCCATTTTGCCCATGAGGAGATTGAAGACATTTGTCTCAAGCAATATAACTGCTCATGAACAGTTTAAGAAATAACACTGCATCACAACATACAGTCTACTCCCTGGTGCAGATTAAGTGATCGTTGATATAAGTAGGAATCTTCACACAGACCTGCAGTCTTGTATTATGGCAGTAAGCATATATATTGAATCAAATGCCTTTACCTTTTTTTTAATATATGTGCATCCAAGCACTCTTTCTTTGGCTTTGAGGATCCATCTACTGAAGAACAGCACTTGCTGTACCCCTGATAGAAAGGAATATTTAATTAGTCACTCCATTTCGAGTGCTATTCAGGATAGTTATGTGTTAATTGATTATTAAAACTATGACTACATCTTTGTTGTCATTGTAATGGAGGGTTTCATTCTATACCAGAGACATACAATTTGCATATTCATAAAGTCAGTGGGTGCTCTTTTAAAAGTCAACCAAATTTAATAAACATGACAAAAACTAGCTTATTAAATACAAATTAAAGCTGGAGACACATGAACTGAAATGTCATCCTGTTTTATGTTCTTGGGTTACTGCATCAAGGTTAATTTTTCAAAACAAGTCCACAAGAAAGACTTTTAAACAATAATCCCAGCATGTGATGGGGAAATGTGAACACCAGAGTGATAATCACTGTGTCACTTATTAGTAATGCTCTGTG
Organism: Galbula dea; assembly: GCA_013399015.1. NCBI lineage: Eukaryota > Metazoa > Chordata > Aves > Piciformes > Galbulidae > Galbula > Galbula dea. The sequence continues at coordinate 1,193,480 of VWZX01007020.1, read as the reverse complement.
GAGTAGCTCACTTATATCTGTAACAAGCCAGATTTGGTTCTTTGAGGCACTGGTGAAACTAGTTCCATTTTTCAGGAATTCCCTATGGAAATGACAGATTTTTAAATAAAGTAATCTCTATATATATATTGTGTATTACAGCTTATTAATTGATAAGAGGGAAGATTCTCTCATGGATTAAAGTCAAATTAATATCTAACAAAGACTAAGAATAAATTACAGATGCCCAAATGGAGAAGTCTACATGGGGGTTTTCCAAGGATCTGTGCCATTCATAAATTATTTGGAAAGAAGTGTAAATATGGCATTAATAAAGTTGCAGGTTACTGGAAGTACACTATTTATCTACTGGATTATTTAAGGTAGTTAAACCTAAAGCTGACCATGAAAGTTACAGAAAAGATTTTGCAGTGCTGAGTGACTGGACAACAAAACTGCAGATGAATCATTTCTGTTTCTGACAAGATGACTAAGTGAAATATTTTTTCACAAAGGATATAGGCAAAATATAGACTCCCATACTACAGTAAAATATAGACAGCAAAATACAAAAGTATCAAAGAGAGGTTTGTTAAATTCATATAAGATAAACACTTTGGTAGATCTCAGACTGTCCAACACAATAACAAATTGCATATGCTGTTAGGAAGAAGCAGGATATCTGTGAAATACTAGGGTGTGAAATAGACTGAAACAGCCACAGATACAGACTCCAGATATCCATCTCCAGATTGCTGAAGGTATTTGAGCCATACCTACTATGTAACTAGGTCAAACTCTCCATAAAATGCCCTGATGGACATGGCTTTTGTTTAAAATGCAAATGAATCAGCAGTGCTCCTAGCCACCATCAGCTTAGACTGGAAAAAGACAAACAACCATGTGTCTCCTACACTCCAAAATGCACTTATTCCTCTTACATCCTGCAAATCAGGTGAAGTTGGACACTCTGGAATACAACACTGCAATCTAGAGGCTGAAGCAACACATACTATTCAACATCTCTAGGCTAGAGACCAAGCTGCACAGGAGCTGAAGCAAATTAACTTGCATCAGGCTCCTAACTATTAGGAGCCTAAAAATAACATTCTGTGTGTTTGCTTTTTACAGTCACACAAAATATACATTTGCTTTCATTTTTTCACTAGCACTTGGGTAGGATTTTATGCTAAGAGGTTTCCTAATTTGTGAAACATTGCCTGTCTGGTTTGAATGACAGTGGCCCTTTTGTTTCTCTCAATTCACCTTTTCGGGGCTTATGTTATCATAGGTTGCATCATATTGTTTGGTGTGGAGGAGGTTGTATGGAGCAGCCTCTGCAGCAGAGGTGTCCCTTGAGCTCAGCCCCCAAGAAGACATTCTTGCCTGTCCTGGGACCATGAGCTGGAGCTTCTGCCTGTCACACAGCTACTTATATGCCATGCTGTCCTCCGGCCCACCACGCTAGCCTGTGGGGCAGCTTTTAAAGCGAGAGCATTGTGCAAGCTTGGGATGTGACACACGAAGAAAGCTATAATTTTCATATTGTATCTCCTTACCAATTGTAAATCAGTCATTTTAAGGATGCTTTCCATTCTTGCTTCCCTTCAGGCATCTCTTATTTCTCTCTGGAAAAAGAAAGATGTAGTTTATAGCTAACTGCAGGACTGAAATGACATATATAATAGCAACAGCAGGCAACAAATGTGTCCCTAAAGTAGCAATATGGTGCCTTTTGTTTTGTTTTAAGACTTTGGAGTGATAAGCAATTTGTCTTTTCTAGCTGCTATTTGAATAGTTTCAGGGAATTAGAAGACAATGTTATGCATGTTCAGTAATGAAGACTGCATAGTCTGACCCAGGCCCTTTGAAAATTGCAGGATAGGAAAAGACAATCAGGACAATATAATGATTATTATGCATAGGATTATTAGCATTAAAGGTTAATAATAGTTTTTTTCCTAGTTTTCTTGCAGTCATTTTACTTTCAGTTTAAAAAGACAAAACAAGCTCATTCTGATCACCAGATATTTTTACACAAAACTGAACTCTGCCACACTCTGTGGGAACAAACATAGCCTGCATGGAACACTTTTGCTACTAGAAAATGAGATGGTTTATAATGTCTAAATATAATGGTTTACATATATGATAAACTCCCCCAAGGAACTATTTAAAGAACAGAGACTGACACTCTATTTACATGAGTAATCCAGCTCGCATCTCTCTGAAGGGATGGCGAGGACAGAATAAGTACCTGCCCAAGTCCCAGTGCCCAGATACAGACAAGCACAGCATAGCCTCCTTGCCACATACAGGGCAAACCCCATTCCAGGTGCAGGGATAAAGCAAAGCAGGAGATATGGAAGCCACATGTTTTGAGCTCCCCAGTTCTCATTTTCTTTCCCTCTGACTGAACTCTGAGAGCACCTCAGAGAGGCAGGTGCATAGAAAAGGAAAGGGATAGGGGATGGGACAGCTGAGCACCTGCATCATTCTCTGGCTTTAGCTGCAGTTGTATGAGCTCACATTTCTAAAACCACTCTGCCAGGAAAACTGATGTCATAGTGCAGATCTCAGTGACAGCTGATCTGAAGAAGGGGTCTCTGTCTGAATACCTACTCGTTAAGAATTTAAGGGGGAGAAACACCCAGCACCCAGTGGGGATTGCCTGGCATGGGGATGGGGCAAGAGGTTCTCTGAGCAGCATCAATAGCTGCTAGTTGAGAGCCACCCATCCGTGTCTTTGCGGCTCTAGCTCATTACTCCCTTGGCAGCCCCTCTACTTCTTACTTCACTTCTCTCAGTGACTTCAATTTCACTTTTTTCTCTGTCTCACTTGCTTTAACCCTCTCTCTCTTTTTAAGAGATTCTACAATGTCTCCTTATACCTTCCTTGGGTTATTGAAAAGAAAACCTGGGGTGATCACGTTGGTATATTATTTGATATTTTTAAACATCCATCAAAACTTCAGCAGTGTCATGGGTGACATTTTATCAAAACTATTAAGAAAGCTGATTTGTTTCTATTTGTAAATGTGTTCTTAAGGGGACAAGCCTCATTAACCAAAATGTAAAAATTAAAATTAGAGTAATAAAATAAATATGAAAACCTCATTAAAATTAATCTCAAAATACAATGTTTTTCAATATAAGATAATTTGTCAGGGCTCTACTTGTTTTCCCAAACTAAAATACATGAAGATGAGGTTGAAATTAAGAATATGTATGAGTATTTTAGATTAAGCTGATTAGGGTAGATTACATGTTATCCTTGTACTGAGTGCCCTAAATGAGAGACACTGGTGCTAAAGATTATAACTCACATATGTTAAGGATGAAAATGCCTGAAGAGGGCATTTAAACAACCTTATTTTTGTCCTCCTTTGCTGGCACAAAGCCATCCAAAGTCTGCCATCAAAATACAACTGTATGCAGTCCTAAATATGGTCATACTGACTTTTACAAGCAGATTACACTCTACTTGTTAGTGATTATTATGTCAATATTAAGAGCTGGGTTAATCTCCTGAATTTTCCTATTATCACACACTAGTGAGGGCAGCCAAAAAACCACCATAGATAAGTTTCTCTTTCACCAGTTCTTGTGAGATATGTGGGGAAGCGGGGGGTCCCACTGTCACAGGACCATGGCTGACAAGGCAGCAGGGGACCAAGTCTCTCCAGAGGAGGGGAAAGAGGAGAGCTCCTCTCATGTTTGCCATAGCAATCAGGCATCCAGAGCCATCCCCAGACCAGGCTGCAGTAAAGGCAGCATCTCACCATCATCCTGTACTCCTGTACGGCCTTCCACTTGCCTCTCATTCAGCAATCCACTGCTAGCTTAAGGTGCAACTGGCACAGATCACTCTGCCCTGCATTATAAGTTTCTTGCACAAGTAGTTTTATGGCCTCTTGTATTTTCATTCTTTGTCACATCTAGAATCCGCCAGTAGGATCCACACAGACATACAACGTTGCCTAAATTCTTACTTCTGTCTCCAGCCTCTATGACCAGCAGACATACACCCTGCACTGCAGAAGAATTCAAAATTGTAACAAGAAAGTTAAAACTAGGTGGGTCATACACCTTCACTCAAATTACACAAGTGGTGTACCATGATACGCAATACATTATTTACTTCTGGAATGAAGTCCAAGATTTGTACTACCCACATGCGATACAAACAGTGTTGCCAGTGGTTTTATGAGTCTTGGCTATGATTTTAAGCAACTTTTTAACTTAAAACTGCTCAGTAGATTCCATGACTATCCCTTGTTTTACACAAGATTTCTTACAGGCTCAGATAGATGATAGTGGTATTCTGGCATAAATGCATTTATCATGTACTAATGCTTTGCTGTAATTTCACTCAAGAGTGTCAACTGTTTGATCTTTATGAAATGACTGCAAAATGTGGTAGCTTTGAAATTCTTGTAATTGTTCCGATTTCAGTATAAATATACCAGTGGGTCACTTGTATAGTTTGTAGAATCTACACTGTCTCTTGCATAAGAAATCAGAGAAATGTTAATGTAAAACTACTGCTGTGCAATATCGTCACATTATGCAGCTTTCAACAGATGATCTTTCTCACGTTCTCAGACAACCTTGACCTTCAGTTTTTAGTGAGGTGAATAATACTACATCACATCTAAAGAGAACAGTGTAATCATCTTTTCTATTTGCAGCCCTAAGACAGTCAACAGTATTTGATACAATCAGCATGTGTCTTGATACTGAAGGCACATGGTGACAAGTCTAACTGAATGTAGTTATTTGGCTGTCATGAAATGCACCTTATGGTGATAAACCTCAGCCATAAAATTGGAAGACTATCACATAAACATGTTTCATGAAGAAATACACTAACAGAATTCACTGCTAGTTTATAGTTAGAAAACTGTGTTCTATTTGTTATGCTGCAATTTTTACAGTAAGTCAGGTTCCAAAACTCATTACATTTTGCAATGAAGTCATTACTGGGTGTTGGATTCTTCTTCAGCCAACTGGTCTATCTAATTAATGTACAATAAATTGAAATAACACAATTAAGGATGTGTGAAAGGATACTAAGACTGAATGCAGCTTCAGTGTGCTTAGAAGCAGGGGGAATTGCACAGCTGGTCCCCCACAATGTGCCTGAGGTAGGTAACTCACAGGCAATGCTCACGAGGAAACTTCCTCAGGGTTTGTACACTCTCCTCTGCAAATGTGTCCTGATGCAGATCCTACAATAAACGTATCAAGGCAGTTCACTTCATATTTATATGCATTAAATCTTAAACTCAATACAAAACCAGTATTTTCTTTTCATTACTTATCACACATTTTATCTTTTAGATAAATTTCTTCTCCCTGTAATCTTAAAGGATATGGTGTTTATAACACTTAGTAAAGGTTAAGCTATAAATCACACAAAACAATAGCTACAATAAACTCAGAGACATTGTCTTATCTTCAGCATAAGTCAGCCTCACTGCAGTGCAGTGTTTGTAGCTTGGCATTTTATTGGTCATGTAAGATGTTCTGAGGCACAAGGGGTAGGAACGTTTCTCGGTTCTACTGAAAGTCAAAGAGAATTGGAGGCTAATCCTCCATCTGTGCTTTTGTGGTCAAGTTAGGAAAAACTGAATCTTCATTCTGTCAATAAATTGGAAATTCTAATGATTTCTGATGAAGATTGATTAAAACCAGCTTGTTCCAAGTTTTTCAGGAAGATCATTTTTCTCCAGCCTTTTCTTTTCCTCTGTTATTGACTCATATCCTGATATTAGCATGCCAAGATAATTTCCCATGTTCTGCAAGGAAGAGTAGTGAGATAATGCATCCATGCTGAAATGCTTTTTTGTGTTTTGTCTGCCAATACTGGAAAATACTGTATCATTCTACATTTTAAAAACCAGCAAATCAGATGTGCTGTTCTTCACAGATTAGGTAAAACCCTCACTTTTATTTGTCTTATAATGTATAATAAAAAAAAATTAGACAGGAAAAGTGTATGAAAAATAACAGTACAAGACAGCCTGACTATAGATAAGAGTTTTAGAAGTATGAGATGGCCTTCATAGAACTGGGCATATTCATATGAAGAAAGTCATTAGAAAATGACAGATAAACATCAGGGCAGAGATCACCGGGGAATTATGATAGATTTCTTGTTAGTCTGATCATTAATCAAGAGATATAGGTGGCATTGATCTCCTGAGATTGGGGAATCCTGGGTTGCTGCCTCTACTCCACAAATTATTTATGTGTTCTTATGATATATGCCTTTCTGTTCTACTGTAGATTTGAAGCATTCCCTCTGGTTAGTTGGAATAAAAACCACCAAGAGACTAAAAAATCTAGATATTAGCACAATACAACATAAGACCATATACCTAGTAAGAGAGTGTGATGAGTGTCAGAAAGTGGTTTTGTACAAGTCCTACAACACCAATGTAAAAGGCTTAACTAGAAAATGACACAGTAGCTTGGCAGTTTGGGGGTTTTTTTAAGTAGGCTTTAGAATTTTGGAAAGATTTTTGAATTTTGGCTTTCAATTAATCCTTAGTCCTTAGGAGATCAATTACAGATATGAAATGAATGTACATGTAAAAGGGCAGGACACAAGTTGAACATTTCAACTATGAGATTTTAAGATAGATGCAGTCTAGAACTGATTAAAGATAAAAATCTAGTAACATTAAATGACCAAATCCCATCAGGGCAGCAGATTTCCTCCCCCAAGTGTTCCATATTATGTGCCATGATGTTTGATGAGTTCATTAATGACTTGGAAAGGAGAAAGGATAACAACAAAGTCTGTTGAGGAGGCTTAAGTTGTGTGCATGTACAAGGACCTGAGGTGAATGTAGAGAACATTAAAGAAACTTCAATAAGATAAGTGAAAACTCATCAGCATAACAATGAGACTCAAAAGCAGGCTGCAAAGAAAAATAATGTGTTCAACGCGGAAAGCTCTAAGCTGATTATATACCATCTAAAGCAGACCTGGAACATCACTGTACACAGATCAATGGGCACATGCAGTCAGAAAAGCAAATCAGCTGCAGGACTGTGCAAAGGGTTATAGTAACCAAAAATGCGGAGACCAGTGTTGGCAGAAGAGAAACAGGGGTAGCATGGGAGTGAGTATGTGTCACTGAATCTCAAAATGGGTGCTGAAGAGGAAAGAAAAGTGATAGGTGTTGATGAATCTCTATGATAACACACTTTCTATAGCAGACAGTCAGGGACCCACAGCCTGAGCTTGTTTGTAAAGTAAAAGAGCCACTAAGAGCAACAAAGAAGCAGAAAGCTCAATAATTTTTTAATCCATTTCAGCTGTGAAATTCACTGCCATTGGAAATCATTGAGACTAAGAACTTAATAAGATAAAAAAGGACTGAATAGTCATATAAATATCAAGAATATAGAGACCTATCCTAATTATTGATTTCTTTAAAAAAAGATAAATAACTACTGTGTAACACTTGGGGGCTGTGAGCTTTTTATAGCTTCCTTTGAAGCTTAGGGTGCTAGACATATTTGGACAGCAGTTGTTGAGGATAACTTGCATTTCTGAGCCCAATACAGAAAAAAATATTTTACTCATGCTGTAACATAGTAATAACAACAAAAATATGCCAAGTTAATCTTTAAAATTACCAACCTGATCTGTAAAATCCAATTCTGTTCTTATCCCTATCTAAATACAGACAGATAATCACAAGCAGAACATCATTTCTCAGCAGAAATCCCTCTCAACTCTGAGTTCAGTCAGAAGTCAAGCCATCTAATGTTTTCTTTTCTGACTTCATATTTTCTAATACATTTTTTTGGCCAAGGACAATTCCTTTCCCTGCATCAATGCCAACATTTGAAAAAAAAAAAACAACACAAAAAAACACTTATAAAGGGAAAAAACCTTACATATACCTGTACTGATTTGAGTAGATACTTGAATTACTTCTTCCTGGCCTTCTTAAACACTCAATACCTCAAGCACAACTGTTCCAGAATGAGTTTGATTTCCCCTCCTGCCTTTCTGTCTATGAATGCCAACACACCTGCACCCGCACAGACGCACACAGGTCTGCCTTATGGCCTTCACCAGGCCAGGCCAGGCCAAGGTTACTCTCTGTGCCACTTCAGCCAGGAAGGTGATCCCCATGCCATGCCCCACACTCACCCATGGACTCCTCAGCAGGACAGGTGTGTTTTGGCTGGGCAGCTGAGCCCCTGTGTGGTCAGTGGGGACATGAGGGTGCAGGGCCATGGGGCTGACGGCCAGGTCAGGCTGCCAGTCAGCAGGCCCCTCACAGAACTCAGAGGTGAGCTGAAGAGAAACACTCAACAGAGAAGCTTTTAGTTCCCTGGTGCAATGTGGCCTCTTCTATAATTGAGTCTTGAGGTGCTCAGCAAGAATCAATAAGTGCTTTCATGTGTGTTATCACGAGTGTGTGGGCCTGGAGGAGGCAGAAGGGTGGTGGCTCCCAGGAAGAAAGGCAGGACCACAGCATGTCACCTCTCCTCCTCCCAGCCCCAGCCTGTATCACCACATTTCCAAATCCAAAATATGTTTCCAGCGATGCTCCACTGAACCTCCATCCCACAAATGCTGAGGTGTGGAGAGATGGCAGTGTTGGGAGGGAACACTCTTTCCTCAGTCTTGTACTTCGTTGGTTTTTTTGATCCGTCAGAACTGTGGAAATGTCTTCTGTTCACATCTCAGGAAAAGGTGCATAGCTGAATCAAGGAATGGCTGTGTAAGTAATTTTGTATTTTATGATTTGAGACCCAAAAGATCTTAAAACTGTCAGATTTATTGTCCATCCAATTTTATGACTTTTAGTTGTATTTATTCTATGATGTTTACCATCAAATGTCTCTACATGAGATCTGGTTTGCAGGCTTTCCTATTGCTAAATCATATTTTAAGCTTGAGATGTAGCTTCTGTTCAACATCAATCCCCTGAGATACACCATTAACGTGAATCACTTCTGAAAGTATGTCGTGCAATATGAACTTCATGTTGAGTCAATCATTCACTCTGATTGAAATAAGTGATGACCTTCACAGAAGCAGCGTATCACAGCTAAATATCCCAGGACCCTCTTCACTGCTGTCAGTCATTGCTGCTTCTGGAGTTCGTGCAGACTTAATCTTAGCACAAAAACAGGCTGAAAATAATTTTCCTCTATGCAGTTAGGTCAGTGAAGCTTTAAATAAAGGACTTACAGTAAACAGAGTCCTTTACTGAGTCACAGAGACCACTTTATTGCTTGAATGCTGCTTTCACAGTGGACTTAAAGAAAAATGTATTTTTTAAATTAAAATTTGTTGTACTTGTTTAGTTTGTTTCATTTTCCTCAGTGACCATCATGTAAAATCTTTTTTAGAAGTACTGGTTCCTCAGCAGATATTACAGGTTCTTGGGCTTTTTAGGAAAGAGGCTTAGATTTTTAGGAGTACTGGGGCATCTCCTTCCACTGATTCTGTGAATTCAGACCGAAGGCCTGGATCCTGCAGATCAGAACTTGCAACAGGGGATGAAATCATATCTTGATCAGCTTATTAATTTGATGAGTGCTTAGTCAACTTATGCTTTAGCATAACTTCCTTTACAAGAGTAGATGCTATTCTACATTAACACCTATTCCTGTACAACTACTGTGAAAGTAGATTAGCAAAAAAATAGTTTTGTTGTTAAAAGATGTAGGTTTTTATAACTGGTTCTGTTTTGGGTGTCCACTGAGATCTTGGATTTGTCATTCACCCTTCCAGTATGTCAGCTCTTTCTTCTGTAAATTAGCCTAATTATATGTTCTTGCTTTATAAAACCAGTAGGAGGCCTGGTTCATCCTTATTCATTCATTAATGATTTAAAGAGCTTGGAGATTACTGGATGTAAAGGGGCATAAAAGGGAAGTTAAATTCAAGAGAGAGATTCCAAAAAAGAAAAAAAGAGAAACAGAAAGTGGCAGTTCCACACACTTTCACAAAGTTAGTTTTCTGCACTCCTCGTGTGCTGCCCTCTGCAATATAAACATTATAGATATTTTCTTTCTCTTTTGGCAAGCAGCCAGAGTTTGGGGACACTCTTTTCCATTTGCAAAAATGCAATTTTCTTCTGAAAATAATCTGATTTATAAGTGTAATTATCTGCTACCTCAGCAGTGTTTCTGCTGCTGAAATACCATATTTCCACAAATATAAATACTTCAGCAAGATTAAATGCACAGATGGTATTTGTCCAAGTTCATACTTGCTCTTAATTTCAAAATCAATCAGTCATTGCAATTGTTTTCTTGATTCTCATATTTGAATGAAAAAAGTCAACATTTGCATCCAAGATTTGCCCGGTATATACAGGATAGGCTCAACAGAATTGATCCCACGTATCTCTTCAGTTCAGTGTCTGATGGCCAGTATGAAATATTGGCCATGTCATTTGAAATAATTTGGAGTAAGAGATGAAAAACTCTGCAAAGACAATTACTGACTACCTTCCCCATACAAAAAGTTTAATCTCGGCTCCTTCTGTTAAATAATCTGACACAATATAAGAATTTTGCAGTTCCAAACTTGAGAAAAGATATTAATGTGGCTCTGAATAATCTTCTTGGCTGTGTAGTTGGATAAGAGGCTAATATTCATGCAAAATCCTGCTGGTGACAATAAGACAAACACTAATATGCTAGAACTGCATTTGGAAGCATATTATTGTATAGGGTCTCTGATGTACTAGTGAGAAAAAATGAGATGGAAGATAAAGAAATCATTGACATAGTATTTAAAGAGTCATGAATCAAGTGTTGTTTTCAGTAGGCAATGCCGTGTTCAAAGGTAGTGATTTAGAATTCAGAATGCCACCCTGTTTATTTCTCACTATGCAGAGTGAGACAATGTATACATATGTTCCAGTGTCATGCATACATCCAAAAGCCACTTGATTTTTCCCTAATAGATACTGAGTAGATATTGAAATGAAGGAATATTCTTTCTGCATGATCACTTAGGACTGTGGCATTTAAAGGTCATCATTAAAAGCATCTTCCATACAACTGCTATCAACAGTAACCTCCTAGAGCATTGACTGATAATGATTAGGTATTGTTAAAGTGTTTTCTGTCAAACAGAAATAAATGTTTTTCATATTGTCTCCTGCTTCTCGGATAAATAGAAAAAGATAAGATTTTCAGTATTTATTCTACTGTCTGCTCATGTGAACAGCCCCTTCAGAGTTTAATCTTTAGAGCAATATTTTCTTTATAGATACAACAACCTTGAGTCAAGATTTTAACATTTAATACAGTAAATTTTAGCGTTCAGAACTGACAACAGTGATAATAACAAAACATCCCTAAGGCTGTGTGGCAGCAAAACAGAGTTTTTAAAGTAACAAAATATATAACAAATCATCATAGACAATTGTCTCCTTCAATTTCTTGAGCCTCTGTCATTGTATTCTTAGACTGCACATTGAAACTAAGGGGAAAGATAGGGTAGCTAATTGATACCAGGTAGTTTTGGGTGAAAACAAAAACTGAAACACAGTTCAATGTAGAGAGATACTGATTTACTGTTATGTTGGCTGTTGGCTGTTTCCCAGAGAATATCTTTGATCTTTTGGCCATGGCAAACCCTGTTGAATCTGTAGGTGTAATTGCTGTAGATGCAAGCCAGGTTAAACCAGGAGGCAGTTGCATTCCTCTTTATTTTGGAACACTGTAGTACTGTCTCCAAATCACAAATCTGCCCACAAGGTTGGGATAAGCATTGAGCTATGAGAGTCAAGAGTGTGTTTTGGCACTGCTTGCTTTGAAGCAGACAAGGGACCGCAGCTCCCCTTTGCTCATGTTTGTTTCTGCTCTTCCTCATGTTTTACCATCCCAACTTGTGCTGTAAGACTGTGCTAAGGCAAAGCCATGACAATTCAGTGGTGGAGCTATCTAGTTATTTATTTGCTTGTTTGTTTTTTTTTTTCATTTATTTATTTTAAAAAGATTCCAGAAAGAGGAGAAGGAATGATTAAGATGAAATATGTCAGTGATCAAGGTTACACTGTGATCCCACAAACATTCGCACTGGTACTTCAGAGAGGACTAACTGCAGCTTAACAGAAACAAGTAAAAAGGAGCAGATAGTGGAAGGACCCTTTTAAACTTGGCTTTGTTGCTGAAGAAAATATCCATGGAACCTAAAAGTTTTCCCTGGGTCTGCACAGAAATACAGAGACTGAGTGTTGTTACAGTGTGTTTGTAAATATTTGAGAGTCAGGTGCCACCACAAAGGCAGCAGGGAAGCCCAGAGGATAGCAAAGAAATCATAGTAGCATGGTTAAGGGATGCTGGTTTGGGTCTAGGTACTGGGTAGAAAAATTTGAAGTTGCTATCAGGGATTACAAGCAGTCTCTTGTTGACTGATTCCTAATGTGTTCAGGCAAGCAAGAATTGATACCTATTCTCTGAGGATAAACACAAATATGAGGCAAATTTCTAATTATATTTCATTTCTTCTGCTGCTGGAAACAACTCATAAAACTCAAAGAATTTAATACCTACTTAGCCTAAAAGATTAGCACTATTACACACAGCAGAACTGACAAAGAAAGCACGACTAGCCCAAGGAAGTAGCTTCATTGTTAATTACAGTAATTATTTATAATGTTTTTGTTAAGCAGTGACAGTGCACTTAGGACTGTATACAGCTAAACCAAAGACCCAAAGGACTATACAATGAGAAGCAGGTGCTGACCATCTGCATCTCCTGTCTTTGGTGGATATTGAAAGTGTTGACAAGGGACTCTAAGCTGAAAAGGAATCTACTCATATAGTATTCATATACTCATAGATGATGTTTAATCTCTTGAAAAAATTACTTTGCTATAATACCTAACTTACAAAATTTGACTGCTTTCTAATAATTCATTCTTACAAAGAAGAAGCGAAAGGAGTAGTAGCCATATTAATAAACGGGACATTGAGATTTGTTTTATCTAGAGGAATGAGAGACCTAAGGTTTAAGTCCAACTCCCCACAGTCACAAATGATTCAGCCCAGTTTCCTTTTTCAGCTGAGATCTACTCATTCTTGTTCCCCTCCTTGCACTGTACCTTCCCATTCCAATCTTTCTCCTTTTCCTGAGTCCCTTTCAACAAGCTGCCTGTCTGCTTGCCCAGAATTACTGTTGTTGATGTGCTATAACTTACCTCTAACACTGACGTGTAGGGAACCGCACTTCACTGATTGGCATCTAGTGCTATATCCAACAAATTTACTGACCTACTCCTCTCCTAGGGTACTCCTCACGTACTAGGGTACATGGATTTTTCTAAACACTAGGGTTATGGCAACATTTCTTATCTTAATGGATTAACATATGTGAGCTTTTTCAAAGACTTGGTACTGAAGGAGGGATTTTAATCGCCAGAGCATCAGAACTGGAAGGAAATTCCACACTGAAATGTAGCAGCAGGAGAAATACAGAGTGATTGTGGGCACTAGAAAAGTGCAAAAGTTGTATTTAGACAGGTAGGAAGACCATATTCATTCTTCACCGGCAATGAATGAAGGACACAATAGAATAAATAATATGTTAATATGATAAAAAGCTTTGTCACAGGCTCAGATGCACTGCTGAATTATCCCAGCTGGTTGAGATATTATATCTCAGCTGAGCCATGGTACCTGACTATCTGTGTACTTCTCACTCATGGAAAGCATGAAGTTAAATATGCTAGCTTAAACCTTTGCTATAGATTTTCAGAAGGCCAAGGAGACGCACATCATCACATACTCAGTGGTTCTTTAAATCGTCATAACTCAGTTGTTTGTCCGTGTCTTAAGATGTACAAGTATGGGCACACCCAATTGTGCTATTTGACATCTTCAGAATATGGGGTTTGGCAGATTCACTGTTCTTCTGTGTAAATACTTAAAACCCCCACATATTTGATCAGTGATTTACAAAAAATCAACATATTTCAGGCATCCTGAGACAATACGTGAAGTGGAAGCAAACATAATGACTACTAAACAGAGAGCTCCCTGATGTGTTATGCCTGCCACTGCCCTGGAGAGGCAAAGTGCCTCAGAGCTCTTCTGCTCAGTTGCCTGTGACAGTTTCACACCATCAGACTAATCCAGCGAGGAGAAAGCCCCAGCATTTTCATTGGCACTTGTACATTCCACATGCTTATTTACTCTGACTGTCATCAAACTAAAGATAAATCCAGCATCAATATTGTTTTTCTGATAGGCCTAACAGACAAGATGAATTAAATACAAGCTTCAGCTTTCTTTCTGAATTCGCATAATGGGGAAATTTCAAAACCTGCAACACTGCCTCTCTTACCAAGGATTTGTAACCCATAATTACATTGATACATGTGCCATGTCAGCAACAGCAGTGAAATTCACTGTATTTTTTATGTGAAATGTACTGGTTTATTGTATTAATTCACATTTAATGTGTACACAGTAATAACCATAAAGTATGAAAACTAAAGTTATATATTTTCTTCAGAACCTTCATTTAGAGAGCTTTCAAAGAGTGCAAGGAAATTAAAATATCCGTCAGTTTACCTGCAGGATATAGAGTCAAAGCACTGTGCACTATAAATTCTTTTACAAGCAGCCCCTTCCTCACATAATGTCATCCTCTGATAAAATACAATGATCAAAATACATGTACATATTGTTAAAACTGCTGTGCACAAACCCAAGATTTCAGAACTGGAGGAGAATGCATCACTAGAGAAACTTACTCATAGTGGGCTGAGGAAAGGGGAGCTGTACAAAAGGTATGAGAGCTGAGTGAAGGTGTGAAACTCAAGAATTTCTTCTCAATAACACTCACAAAGCAGGGATGTCACACTCAGTTAGGAAACATACCTCTTCTCCATAAGGAGCATGAACAAATGAATAGGCACTAAACAGAGATAAACTCTTCAAGTCCTCTCTCTTGAAAAGAGAAACAGCAATAATATGGGACATAGAAGATTAAAAAGAAGCAATATAGTTTTATCTCTCTTTTGTATAATTCTACTAGCTGCCAGGGTTACATTACAGTAGCACTGATCCAAACTGAACGCACACACTTTCTTCATTACAAAAAGAAGAAAACAAAAAAAGGGATGGAGTACAATTCAAGAAGTGTGCCCCCACTAAATAAGAAGCAAAAGTAGTTGCAGCTTGTCCTGACACTGGACAAAACTTTAGTAGGGATAATTCAGTACTTAACTCTTCCTTACAGACATAAAATGAAATTTCAGGAACATTTTTTTTTGTTAGCCATTTGAATTTAATTGCACATGTGAAAACAAGTGATCATTTGAATACTTAAATAACAACTGCACATAAGATTTATCCTAGGTGTAGCAGCAGGAAACAGAGGTACAGAGTAGATATCACTGGAATCTGAAAGATAAAAGAAACCCCTGATAGATTCTGATTCATGAGTTGGATGGATTTACTTAGAATGACAGAAGCAGACAACACCTGATGGCAAGAAACAGGCAAAATCAGAGGTGGATTTTATCAGCTTTTGCTTGCCAGAAATTTGTCCCAGTAGCCGTCACAGAGCAGAAGTAAGAGTTCGGATTTCTCTCTATTGCAACAAATATCCAATAAGAAAAGCACCTTCTGGCCTTCCAACTCCTTAATATTGAAGAGTGACATAAAGAGAGAAGCTGACATGGCACAAAAATATAAGAGTTGCCCCCCTGACTCTGAATAAGACCAATTCTAACATAAGAAAAAGGTCCCAAAGCAACCTCCTTTCAGGCTTTTAGATACAAGCTAACTAAATGTACGTAACTGTGTAAGAAAATCGCTTTTATATTACCCAAGTGACCAAACAAGAGAGACTGTACTGGAATTAAATATTCATTTAAATTGGAGAAAAGTTCCACGGTCTGTTACCACCATTCTCACTTCCCAGCTCCAAACCATCACATCACTCTATAGGGTTTTTTTAAATTATTATTACCAAGTCCTTAAAACTGCTCTAATTTGAAATTTCTCTGGTAACTCAACAGGGTTCAAAACTTTTTCTATGCAGAAATGCATGTTACTGTGATGCCTGTGATGATTGAATTTGATTCCTGGTAAAACATGCAGCTGGAGATCCATCTCCACTAGTGCAAAACACCAGAAGAAAGCACTTAGTACAAGACGACACAGACAAACTCCTAAGCAAAGCACTGAGATCTCTGCTTCTAGAGAGGACTCTTGATTCTCTTTGGAGTTTGTTAGTCACCCTTCTTTTCAGATGATTAAATTTGTTTGTAGATGTCCTGAAGATTATATTGACAGCTCTTTCTGCTTACATCTTAAGTGGCAAGAAGTTGAGGAGTATGAGTTGACATGATATGACAAATGGAAAAATTAAATGCACCACTGTGTAGCACTTACACTCCTCTCCTGCTCACCCCTTGGCATTTTGACTATGTTGAGACCAGAAGTCAAATGAATGGATGCCATTTGGTATATCTAAGATAGCTATGTTATTGCTGATTTGTGGCTAAATTCCTTCATAAGTACACAGATTAGCAGAGAAGGTGAAGGTTAGCCAATAAGAAGATTTGTAGAGTTCTTGATTCTAAGTGGTAATTTTAGTGAAAAATAAATCATGTAAGCCATAAATTTAAAACCATTACTAAAAAGGAAGGTAGGTAGAATAAAAGGTTGTTTGGAATTGACCGCATAGTACATATATTTGCAACCACAACAAAATATAGTATCTCTTTTAGGCATATCTGCAGATTTAAGACCTGATTCTGATCTTATTTCTACTTCAGTAAAAGGCAGATACATTGACCTTACCAAAGTTATTCTGGGCTAAGAAACAAAAAAGTAAATTCCAGAGTAAAATCAAGATTAGACTTTGAATGTTGATATATGTCATATAAAGTTTTTGTAATTGTAAGTAGAAAAGATGAAAATCCAGGTAGTCTTCTGGGTTTTTTACTAACTTGTTTCTATTGCAAATGAAAGTAACTTTTTGAAAAACTTTTTGAAAATAATTCATTCACCTTGAAAATATTAATTCTGGGCACATTCTTTTCTGTGAGAACCTTTCTAGATATCAGAAACCACTGTTTTGTGAAACACCTGCCCAGGGGACAAATACATACCCACATAGAATACCCTAATATTGATCACATGCATTATCCTTATAGGAAGGGAAAAGGCCCCAAATTTGCCACAATAATAAAATCTTTAAAAATAGGAAAAACACAAAATGATGAGCTCCTGAAATAAAATTTAAGAGGGCAAGCAGTGAGGTAACATACTTGCAGGGACACCATCTAGAGAGTTTCTATATTAGAGAGACCAAGAAAATATATGCTATCATTAAAAATACAAATTAAGGAAAAAACACCTGACCTGTGTTAAATAGTAGACCACAGAAAGCTATCAGAAGTGAAGACTGGGAGCTACATCTAGACAAAAAGAATAGAAAGGAGCATAAATGGTAGAAAGCTAAATGCAGAGAAGCCATATGACAGGCCAGAAGGGATTTGAAGGAGTAACAGTAAGGACAGGTTTCCTATTAATACAACTTTTTTCAAACATACCATTACCAGAAAGCCTGACAGAGAGTCAGATGGGACCAATAGGCAATCAAGGTATGAAAGGAACATTGAAGGAAGATGAGGCTGTTGCAGGAAGGCTAAATTAATTTATTGCATCAGTGTTCATTACGGAAGAGAATGAGGCCCTGATATCAGCCATTCCTTATGGGAGATAAAGCTGAGGAACTGGCTCAAATTCAAGTGTCAATAGAAAAGGCTTTAGAGCAAATTGACAACACTGAACAGTAAGAAATCTCCAGGAACAGATGGTATTCACTGAAGATTTATAGCAGAACCCAAATACAAAATTGCTAAACTATGAACAGTGGTGTCTAATCTATTGCCAGAAGAACAGAGAGTGAGAAATGTGACACCAATCTTTATGAAGGGCTCCAGAGAGACCTTCAATCTATAGAATGTGAGTCTGGTTTCTGTACAGGCAAAATGGTAAAACCCTAATAAAGGACAATATTAATAGACACCTGAACAAACACAATGTATTCGTAATACACAGCTTCTACTGAGGGAAGATATTCCTTGCAAATCTGAGTTTTCAAAAGCTGTCAACAAGCTTGTAGATTACAATGATCCTAATACTTAACATACTTGAATTTTTAAAAGACTTTTGACATATTCCCTCATTAAAGGCTTCTACAAAATAGATTACCATGGGCTTAATGGGAAGCTGTTGCCATGGATTACTAATGACTTAACGGCAGGTGAAAAAGAATAGCTGTAAGTGGTCAACTTTCAGTAGCTGTAAGTGGTTCGACCCAGGTCCTCTAAATAGCGGTGGCTGGACCTGTACTCTTCATCATTCTCCTGCACTACCTTGCAGAGGGTCTTCCCGGGTTGTAAGACAGGGCTCACTGGAAAAGACAGTGGAATAAAATGGCAAATGAAATTCAGTATCAGTGAGTGCAGGGTAATGCATTTGGAGAAAATCAGTTCAGAAGAACTAAACAGAGGCAAAGACAGTGATAACCTTGGCAAAAATGCTATAGGGCAAGTGAGGTCCTGAACATGATGGAGATTTGTAAAACAAAATAATTATGTCAAAGGGGTAGGTAGTGAATTGTTATTGATTGTTTTTCACAATATTAAGCACCAGAGAATGTTCAGATGGCAGCAGTTTAAAAAACAAAAACAAAACCAAAAGGAAATGCTTTTATACGCCATATAATTGTGAAATTCATTGCTTCAGGGTGGACAACAAAATTAAAAAGGATAAAAAGAAGCATTAGATGAGTCCCTGAGGAAAGGTTAATGAATGAATTTTAAACACGGTTCTACATATGCTGCCTCTATTTCAGGAAATCCAAACAACTGACAAAAGCTGGAATAATGTAGAAGGGAAAAAGATACCTCTGCATGCTTTCTTCTTTAAGTACCTGATGCTGCTTTCTGTTGGGAACCTTCATGTCGCCTAGAAGGAAAGGTCTTGTAAAGTTAAGAATTAATTGGCAGCAATATACACTGTAAAGCCTTTTCCTCCTATGTTGTTAACAGGGTGACATTAATGGTGAGCAGAGACGTAATAATAAAGATGTAAAGTTGTGAATACTTGCCTTTTGCTCTGCTGCTTTCAAAACAGAAATCTAGTATGTTCCTGACTGAATAAATGTTTTAATTTTGTGGTTTTACTTTTACTACTTTCTCTCATTTCTGCAAAAGTGTTGAGTGATAAGAACCCTTCTGCTCTAAGATTAAGTTTAGCACATCCAGTCTTTAATTCTGCAGGTCACAGATGTGTTTAAAATAAGTGAAACTATTGAGGAGTACATCATATAGGTTTAAAAAGGCCTAAAACAAGTTATGAAGTAAATATGCAGCAGGAACTGTATTTTTTCACAAATAGACATGGACACAATGCACAGATAAAACCAGAGATGCTAACATAACATATAGGGTGTCAATGAATTTCTTGAAATTCCTCGAGTCTGGAAAATAATGTATCTTGTATACTTCCTCATAATAAATGCTAAAGAACAAGAAACAAAGCTATCAAATTTGTTTTCTTATATGAGTCCTATTTCTAATTTCAGATATGATACATGAGAAAAACTGCTTAATTTTCCACCATTTTCCTCTGAGATATGCAGTTTTCCCCTCAGTCCAAAGTTCTCTTAATTTGGCCAGGAGGCCTTCTCTGTAGCATGTTCTTTGTTGAGAGCTCCTACCCAAGTCTGCATCTACAAGAAAATAAAAGATATGCTCCAGCTTTTCCTCTATCCAGGGTGGAGATATGAGGATATAAAGAGTATCTTTTAACTTCTGTCAAAAACCTGAGATGTTTTGGCATAACGTGGACACAACTGCAGAACTGCTGAGACAGCAAATTCCTCTATGTGTATCATGGAGACTAATAACTAGTAAAAAGGCTGTTCAAGCAGCATCTTCCTCCCACAGCTCTAGATCTTAGAGGATTATCCTGAAAATGAAAGTTTCCTACCACTTCATGTAACTCATACGACATCTATTTACTCACTCATGGATCAAATTCTTAATTTTAGGTGGATGCACAGATCAGGTGAAGTAAGTTGCTTTTCTGAACTACATCTGATTTGCACAGCTGGGGTAAATTTTGCCATGTGCACTCAAAGCTGATGCACTCTGTAGATAAGGACAGCTGTGGTGGGGGGTGGGTACTGCACAGAAGCTAAGAGGGGCACAGCTGGCTGCACTCATTTCACTTCACGCTACCCTATAAATAGTATCTTTCTACTCCAAGGAAACCATTTAGGCTGCCTCTGGAGTCTACAGAGAGGGAGAGAACCCTCCATAGGGAGGATCAGCCACTTTCATTGGGTACTATTTAGGATAGGATTAATTTGACTCTCAATTGCTCAGTTTCTCTGCATTGGGCACTAGAATAAGCCTAGCTGAGGGATTTACATTTGGTGTGGTTTATGTTATCAGGTGAGGGGAGTCATAGCCACAGTTTTTAAAAACACAGCATAATCTGTGTCACGGAAATTACTGTGTGAGTGGAGAAGATGCAGTTTGTACCTCTGACTTCGGCTTTCTCTGGAGATCCTAAATAAAGGACAAATGGTGTTGCTCCTTGAGCAATGCTTGTAACTGTACAGTGTAAATGTTAAACTTCACAGTCTCAATAAAACAGAGGTAAGTTTGCTATAACAAGCAATACAATTCAGAGCCCAAAGGTAGCAATCACAGTGCACTTCAGTTTTTTAGTTCAACATTTATGTAGCAGCAACAGTACTGGTTTACCACCAGCACATGAATGATGCCCTTCTCTCCTTACCTCTCCCTCCCCAAAACTTGCTGCAACATATGAACTATGGTATCCCACTCTGCAGAAGTTGTACAGAAGCATCTGGAAGAAGAGCTGAACTCTCTCATTATATGTTCTGCCTCACAAGGGCTCTTCTCAAATCTGAAACATGTTTAATAGATAGGAAATAAACTATGACATAATATAGGGAATTAGTCAAACTATAACAGCTGAGAGAAATAGAGCTGTAGCTTGTTTTAGGTTATGGGAGAGCAAATCTAATCCCCAGTATCACATCTTCACTAAGCTTTAGTTTTCATTTCCAATAAACTGTGAAAATTAGTGTAATGAAGTCCATTTAAAAATAAACAGTATGCAAAATATGCATAGTGGTGTCCCATAAAGATAACATCTACTATGAGATTCACACTTCAAAACTGTGCACTTGACAAAGGTTTTGCATTCTTGCTTGCAAATGATACCCATGTATGCTTTTTGAATGTATTTTGGTCTCACAGAAGCATAGTGCCATGTCCTATTATGTTCCACATCCAAGCAGTTAGAAGATTATGTGCCAGCCACCAGCACTGTACAAGCCAAAAGTGATTTACCATGGATACATGTGCCTCTTGATGAATATTTCTAAGATTATACAGCTGTTGTTTATCAAGTATCATTTATAAAGCATTACATGACACTAAGCTATAAAGAATGCATGTGCAAGCTTGTAAAATGAAACATAATGCTTGGTAATTTAAAAAAAATATATTCATTGTAGATTTAATTGTTGAATAGTTATGTTGATTTATACCACACAAATGGGGACTTTATGATTCACAATGACTTAGCAGACAGTAAACTTCACTGCATCACTAAAATTGGTTTATGGGACTGAATTGCAAAAAATGTTAAGTGTGTTCTCAGAGATCAGGCTTACATTCTCTGCACCATTGAGACTCTGCACTACTCCTGACTCTGCTTGTTCAAACAGGAGCACCACTGGATTCATTCCACCAAGCTGAGTCAAAAAGATTATGAGGTGACTAGTTACAGACTTGAGCTGAATCAGTTAATAACACTAGTTCTGTTTCTAATAGTTTGGTGATGAGATTTTCTTCAAAAAAATATTTTTCAGTTAAAAATAAAATTAATTAATAACCAAACTTTCCTCAGAAACTTGCACTTTTAGTTAAAAAAGAAATAATTTACAAGCAAAAAGTTCCATATTTGGAAAGGATTAATGAAATAAAAAATTTAAATTGTAATTTGGTAATTGTGATGTATTTGTGCCTTGTCTCTGTTTCCCAGTGTGAACTGGACTCCCCAGAGAGAGAGTAACTCACATAACTCCCTCCTGTGCTACACCAAAGCAAAACACTATTAATATCAAATCTTTGTACCATGAGAGAAGTAGTCCAGTGAGCTAATAGATCAGGATTACTCAAGCTTAATGTTCATAAAGCCTTCAGGACAATATGGCAATATTTCCAATAGGTTTTTTTTGGTAGAAGGAATATTTTTTATTATTATTTTTAATTTCTAAATTTCTAAAGGAGTTCTAGTGAAATTTAACTCTCTTACTATCTCTGACATCTCTGTGGTCAGTCCAAGCTGAGAAGCCTATGGTTATATGGGAATGAAGAATACCTTTACTACCTATTCCACAAAAACCCCTTATTCAATAGCTTGTCTATTTCAATACACAGAGAACTTCAATACCAAAAGTCTCTATTCTTTATAAACGCTAAATTCGGTAAATGAAAAGCAAAGGATTTTTTCCTTAGAAATTTAAAGAGTGGGTCTGACAAGTGTAGTGAGCCAAGAATAATCCAATAATGTTGGATCCCAGGTGAATGTATAATTGGATGCCTTTCATCACAGTGCCTGTCTAATTTTTTTCTCATAAGAGAACAGTAAAAGAAAACCTGTTAGTTTTCTGAATGAGTGAGCAGGAGCCTTGTAAAATGTGTGTAACTGCTTGCATACACAGAGGAGTAAATATACACAGCACCCATGCATATGCTTTTGTCATGCATTTACACACTTGTGACTGTAGAAAGAAAATAAAGCTATATTATTTCAGGCTCAAAATTAATGCACAGTGTTTAGTTACTGAATACTTATGATACAATCTGAATCTAAAAGGCCACCACAGGAAGAGTGACATTCTTGCAGAATATATGGTAAGAATATTAGATCTTTCCTTCTTTGTGGGTTGGTAACCTATCTGCTTTTGACTGTTTCTTTAAGCTACAGGAATCCTACCACCTGTGTAGGTGTAGAATGTATTTTGCTCTTTCTTTTGCCTGTTTATTTTGAAAGATTGGATGTGCGTTTGTGCTCAGACATCTGAAAAATATCAATTCCCACAAATCAAATACCAAATGCAACAGAAATTTCCTGCAGATGTGTTACAAGATGAACACTTGAGTCTGATCTCACAGGAACACTTCAAATAGAAAAATCAGAAGTACTGGAATTCAATTATTATGATAGTTCAATTAACCTCTATTGAACAGATGTAGAAATTATACTTAATTATACATCTAGCTGACTTCAGACATGGACCTCTGCCCACCGAGGACTAATCTAAGATCACCAAATTCATTTCATTTCAGACCTTTGCTCTCAAAAATGAGTACTGCAGTAAGTGATTTCACCATTAAATATCCCTCTAGCACCATAATCTTTCTAGAAGACTGTTCATTGCTCAATTTTACTCTAAGAAACTTAATGTGGTATCCCCAAGTGTTATCACAGAAATTCTAAAGGAAAGGTCACTGACAAAAAGGGGTTTTTAATGTGAGCTTTGCTGAATATTGCTGTAAGCCTACCTCTCTTTGGCTCCACAGGAATACACCAACATGCATGATTTTGTACCTCCAATTTTAATACCTCCTTATCATGGTAACTAGAAAACGTTTTGAATTTATTCCTTTGTACAACATCCAGTGCAAGGCTGTATTCTCAGAACTGAAGTGAATTCTCAGTATGAGATGCCCCTCTACAAGACAGTATTTCTGTCTAACCATAAAGTGTATTTCTTTATGATCCAGTAAGTTTCCCTAACTTATAACAGCCTTTTCCTAACATAGAGAAAAAAAGCTTTGTGATCAGTTACGCAGCTGTGAACACAAATTCTACACAAAACTGTTTCAGGAAAATATTGACCACATTGTCTGTGCAATGTCATTTTTGCTGCTCTTATATTAAGAGTACAGAAGAAAATATGAGCACAGTGTTTGAAGGCAGTGGCTCTTTCTCCAAAATATGTTTATTTTTACCACTGTCTTACATAAACTATTTGTCCACTTACTTTTCTCATGCTAGACTTTTCCATTCCTCCATGACATTTATTTCTATTTCTGTATGTTGTTGAGATTGACTTCTTTGATCTTCCTGCTCTCTCCTTATCTATTTTTATTAATATCCTCATTTTCTTACAGCAGCTGGGTTCCAGAGGGTGTCTGTGGGCTGGCGTCCAGTGGGAATATCCCTAAATATTCACCACTGTCTTCTGACTAAGAAAGAGATTACCTGCTTTGTTGTAACTTCTTGGATCACTGTTGATGGGATTACGTACCTAGACTTCTTGTCAGGTGCTTGCTCCCTCCCTCCCTCCCTCACCTACATATGTAACTTTCCTTCCTAATGTTCTGGTAAACCTCCAGCATTGGCTGGAACATACTCCCATGAAAATTATACTGGAGATAGAAATTTTCCATATTATTCTGGACCTGCATCTTGGGTTTCCAGTGATTGTAACATTTAGTTGCTGTTGACCACAGCTTTCCTTCCTTTAAAGTTACTTTTTTCTTTCATATTCCTCTTGCAAACATGATGTTACTTAGATAAGCAAACCAACAAGCAAGATGGAGTGGAGGGAATGGAGTGTCAGATATTCTTCTGTGACAATCCTGTATCTATACAGGGTCTCACAGATCTGAATATAGTGTTCTCTTTGTTAGAGCTGCAGTATTTTACTGCTAAAGAGATGTAGTCTCATTGGTAAAATCAGTTACTTTTTATGAGACAAAGTGTTTATCCTCAGCTAGAGAAAGGGTGCACTGCCTAAATTTATACCATTGGTGTAGAGTTAATTAAATTAATTGAATTAATGTTCTTCAATAGTTAATATAAAAATGAAATGGTTTTCAGTGTTTTCTGCTGTACAGTTATTTTAATGAGATACTGTCGACTAGGCCCATTTTCTTTTTTATTTGTAATTACACTGAACACTGCACCCATGTTTACTGTAGGATAATAACCTACAGGAAAGCCAAGCAATTCCAGTTTTTGAACACTTAGAAGTATTTAATGTAATTGTAGCTTCTTTTAAAACAACAAACAGCTTGGAAATATGGGAAAACTGCAGAGTGGATAACTACTTGAACACTGCTGCTACGATTGCTTTCCCCATAATGTGTCTCTTTTAAATAATGAAACTTTGCTATTGGTATGATAATCTAGGAAGACATTAAACTTCAAGCCTGCTAACAAGGAGGATATTGTCTTCTATTATATATAAACTGCAGTTTATGCATTACATTTTGCAATTTACAATTATTGTCTTCTATTGTCTACAAGCAATTACATCTACAGTAAGCAGGTTGTAAAAACACTACTAAGGCAGCCTTGCTTCCTATAAACTTGTGTCCTATATCTTCTCCAAAATCATCCCTGCTAGCTAGGTTTCTTCTTACACAAATCCTTCTACTGTTGTACCTGTAGTTGCATTGCCCTGATCTTACTGCCTTCCACCATAACATCCTCTTATTCTTCTCAGATTTGCTCACCTCCTGCAAAACTTCCTTGATGTATCCATTAGACCATCAGCTCCTTCCTGTGTCTCTCATCTATACAGTGAAGAAAACTCTGCAAGGGCTGGCTGGCATTTGCTGCCTGTTTAGCCAGGTAGTGGGCAAGTGTACTACCAAACACCAAATCTCTTTCCTTCCCTTGGCAGCAGCACTAGCAAGATCTCTGTCCTCCACCTAGGCATGAAGATCATAAATCTTGTAACAACTTACAGCTTTGAGACTTCTCATGAATTTAAATGAAGCTGGTCACTTTTAAAAAAAAATAATGTGGAGGGATTACTGGCAAAGAACTGATCAAAAAATGACTTTCATAGTTAAGATCTGAAATTTGAAAAGGAGGAATTCTTTTCGGTTGTTTGTTTGTTTGTTTGTTTTTTTTCCAGGTGCAATGAAGGCTTAAAGATCCAGTGTGGTCAAAATCTGTTCCCTGAAAGACTCATTACTGTTATATTTCCTGTCTTCCTGCATGGAATTTAGGATATAAACTTCTGGAATTGTACCATTTTTTTTCCTCATCATATTGCTGATAAGAAATTCCAAAGACATTTTCTCTAGTGTAGAATAAATGGAAAAGATAGCATTTTTCATTGATTTGTGGATGTAAAAATAAAAGACAGCGGAGTTGCCTTGAGCTTCTACGATCTTGAAGTGATTTGGTCAGCTGGGTGTTCGAAGAATTTTGTAGCTGCTTAGACTAAAACACACTGTGGGAAGGCAGAGAAGTTGCTGGTTGCACAGTGCAGTGTTTTCAAATGTAGAGGGACAAATATGCAAGTAACTTATCTGTCCCCATTATTTTGTTTGAATCTCCTTGAAAATACATACAGACTCTCTCTCACACACAAATATGCTTTATGCAGACACATCAGCTACTACTGCAGTTGGACTTTTTGAGAACAAATGCATATAATAAGGACAGTTTTATATGTGGCACGTTTACTAGCATGATCTAAGCAGAGGCCCAGTATTAGTGAATAAACATGAAAATTGAAGTGCTTTCATACTCAAAATGGTGTTCACTCCTCCTTGGTCCAGAGTTGAACAAAGGCTTGGAGGAAGATGCACTGCTAAGTAGTGCTAAAACTGCCTACAGACAAAGACAAGATTTTTGTTTCAGGCATTTGCTACCCAGCAGAGTCCAAACAAAAGGAACATGTCGTCAGAGTATGTCATTTGTGCTGCCACTGCAAGACTTCAAAATATTACACTATTTCCTTGTGTCTTACAGTAACACAACCATTATTCTATGTAATCTATATCATGATTGC
This sequence comes from Galbula dea, assembly GCA_013399015.1. Classification (NCBI taxonomy): domain Eukaryota; kingdom Metazoa; phylum Chordata; class Aves; order Piciformes; family Galbulidae; genus Galbula; species Galbula dea. Next base: position 1,166,608 of record VWZX01007020.1, on the reverse strand, counting down.
ATTGCCAAAGCTGCCATACTGTACACTTGAAAATTTGACAGCAACTAAGACATATTTAAGTGGGATAGAAAATAACCTTTGATAAAACATGACAGCAGTGGAGATCTTCCATGACATGTTACACACCAGAAAAATAAGCAAGAAATTCCTTAAAATATTCCAAGACCAAAAACCAATCAGGTCAGGGCCCTCCTATGCTATGGGCTGTAAAAGCATTTAGCAAATGTTCTTTATGTTCTTTTATGTTCTTTTCCTAAAGACTTAAATAGATGAACCAGTAGTTAGTTGAAAAGGATAAAGACATAATGCCACAGAAGGAGGCAGGTTAATGGGAGCTAGAAGCACAACTTTGAGCACAAATAGTTCTTATTGTAATTATTCTTTATTGTATTTGAAAGCCAAGTGTTACAAGTTCATGTTTGTGCTTGGGTCTTCCCTGAAAAACAAGGTTTAGATGCATCTTGTGAGCATAGTGAAATAAAAGAAGTAAATAGAAATATATTCTTAAACTAAAAAATAGTCTTATGTGGATAAATTATTCCCGAAAGTATTTTCCATGTTTACAAAAACTGATGACAAACAAAACCACTCAGATCATAAATGTCAATGATATTACCTTACAACTGGCCATAAAGAAAGAAGGCTGGTCTGAGTATGTTGTGCATTCCTGGGTTTGTTTTGGTTTTAGGATTTGGGGTTTTGGGGTTTTTTTTTCAGTTTAATTTAAATGGTGCCTTGATAATTGTATTATTTACATTCAGTTTATTCAGACTTTCTTCCGTACAAGAGGTATTGATTTTTGTGTTAGTCAAGGGAAAGCCCAAGCAATGCCACAGTACAAAACAAGTATTACAAGAACACAACGGAATCATGTCCATTTAAAATGGAAATGTGAGTTAAGTAGGGCAATGACAAAATCTAGTAGACAACCAAATGTGTGGGTTAAAATGAGAATATGCTCCGTGATGAAAGCTAACTGCAACGGAAGAGGGAGCTCTCACTGCACCAGCCCCTGGAAGCCGGTAGAGGTTGGTCGCCTCTTCCAGCTGAGGCTATGGAGGTCGTGGTAGCCTTTCCCTCCCCCTTTATTTTCACTCCTGAATATGATTCAATGCAATTTTCATATTACTCCTCATAGAAAGCTATAGCAGAATGCTCCACAACATCACAGATAAGAGCAATAGATGAAACCTGGTAACACTTACCAAGTCTAGCTCTCAGAAGGGTATTTGCCTGAGTTAGGAAAGTACATTATATCCCCATAGCAATAAGTCTGTTTCATCCTGTATTTGCAAAAACCCAAACAGACTCTGAAAAGTACTATGGCATAAATAATAACAAATTTCTACTGTGTTTATGACAACCAAGAATGCAGACTGAAAGCTTCATGTAAAATTCACAGAAATTTAATTAGAAGACTGACTTCATTGGGCTGAATTAAACAGTGACAGTGTGATTTCAGAAACCTCTTCAGAGTAGCTGTTACCTCTATATATCACCCTTTCTTTTTTTGATAAGCTGTTCCATGTGACTAAGAAAGTAGTCAAAGGTTAACACAGATGAATAGCTACGTTTTATCCTCCATAGATAAACAATTACATCAAAGGTCTCAATTACAGACACTCTAGTGCTATTCTTGTTTACTTACTTGGTTGTATTGTTTTGGAAATAATTCCAAATAAGCATAAAAGAATTAAATACTTGAGATTTAATGTAATCCTCTGAAAAGATGGCCAGAAAGCATCTAGATGCTTGGTGTAAAATTGATTCCAAGTTAGGGACATTAAAGGCTTGCCATGTCATAGGTGTTGAGTGCCACTGTGAGATGTCCTAAGGTATATTTCCTAATCACCACATACCTCTCCAGAAGGAGTCTAGAAACTATGTTTCAGACTACAAATCATGCACTGTTATTCATCAGTGTCTGCAGGATGCTTGCAAACCTGCAGCAGATCCTATGGTGAAACAGTAACTTCCAGCAGCAATGGATCTGTAACACATTTACCAGTTGAGCATGTGCTTAATCTTTTCTTCAATCAATGCCACCCCCTTGCAGCATATCCAAGGATGTATTGGACAAGGACAATAGAACATGGGTCCAATTACCTCTTGATTCTCTATTATGTGAAATACTTGTTGCTAACCAGTAAGGCCCTAGGTAAGGTAGATGCATTATGGGCAACCCTGCAGCAATCAACTTGCAAAAGACCATAAAAAGTAACTGTTAAAATAAGCCACCTCAAAATATCCTTCCATACTGTAGTCCTCACTAGTCACTTAAGGAGTTGGGTTATAGGAATGTAATTTCAAAAGTAATTGCAGGACTGAACATCTGCCCTAAGGGCTGAATCCAGGAAGTAGAGCCAGGGAGAAGTATGTTAAGACACTGCAAATAAGAACTACATATGCTCCTAGGACTTAACTTTTCTGTATTGTATACAACTGTATTAAAAATGTATGTATATTAAAAAAATTACACATTTGTAAAGACATATATCCCAATTGGCTGCTTGCACTGATTAGTAAGGCTTTTCTTCTGTTTGATTTTACAAGAATTCTAAACAACAAGAGTTTCAATATTGTAGGACCTCCTAGAAACCTAGAGAATCCACCATCTACCAAGATTTTCAATGCTGTAGTCATTCCTAGGGCTCTGCTTTTAGATGGACTAACATTGTAGAGGAATGCAGAGTCCATAATTTATGGGCCAGGCCCATTAGCTAGGCACATACTATGCTGAAAACTTCAGGTTTTTTTAAAGTCCTCCTCTAGATTCAATCTTCCATTATTTGGTTGCATAGTTGCACCTTTCTGGTTTTTTCTTTAGATGGACAGATATGTTTGGTTTTGTTGATGTTATCCTGTACTCGGCATGCTTACATCTGACTCATACATTGGTTCATCTTTTGAAATATTGTCCTGTATCACTGACATTAAAGTCTTTTGCATCTGGCACCTATGTAAAGGTGTAAAGGTCCTTGCCAGTTTTTGATAAATATAAACGTTTCTCAGGAAGCATGAATCCAAAAATAATTTTATCAGAATAGTACCGGATTGTTGAAGGCTGAGTAGTATTACATAAAAAGATGACACAGAGACCTTTGTAACACAGAATTGTTGTTCTTCTCTGATCAGAACTCTAAGCATAGATCACCAATATGATTTACACAGTACATCCCTTCCATTCCTTGCAGGATAGACACTAGTTCATACTTGCCTGAAGATGCCTAAAGCTTTGACTTATAACAGCCATTCAGATTCCTCTGCTGGAACATGCAGCTTGCAGGGCCAAACTGCAATGCTATGCTTCATCAGTGTTATGTGCAACTGTCCCCAGACTTTCATCCTGGGCTACCAAATCCCTTCAAGAAGCGTATTTTCCTGTTGCATACTATCAGCAAAACTTATTTCTGCTCATTATTTCTGGGAACATCTTTTTGGTAATGCTTTGTAAAGTAGCAGGCAGTGTAATCCATGTACTGTGTGAATTCTATACCTACTGTGATCAGCCTTAAGGACTTCTACGAGAATTAAATACTCCACTTTTATATTCAAATACATGGGTTCCCTGTTGTTTAATTTGTGATCTCCAAATAACACTGAAGAGAAGATCTAGAAGAAATCTTAGAGGAATTACATGCTGTCATAAGTGTATGGGAGAAATCCAGAAATACAAACACAGTTTGATTTAGACATCTGTCTTTCTGTAACTTAGATTTATGGGTTTTTTCTTCCAGATCAAGTTTCTCCTTATTAGGGGACTTACACAGTATTTTAGCCAGCTCTCTTCATTTATTTATCTCCACATTTGGAAAAGTTTTTCTGCCCTATACATCTTTTTTCTGTAAGTAAGGTTCCAGTTCATTGACACTGATTATATGCCACTGTGATATGATTTCTCACAAACTGGCATTGCTTTTTGCAATTTTACATCCCAACTCCTCAGAGACCTTCTCAACCTTTTCCACTCCCACCATATAGTCTTCCCATGTGTTTCATATTGTCTTATCAGTACAGTTTATACCTGATACTCCCCGTCAATCCATCCTGAAGAAAACTTGGAGAAGTAACTTTTTAAACAAAATACACCTTATCTCTTCCAATCTTCTCATTATCACTGAAGAAAACTCTCAGGTAACAAATGGGTTAGTTGTTTAAATGCCTTCCTTCTCTGTCTTTCATGCATATGCTTGTTAAGCCATCATGGAGCTCAGCAGAGGAGGTTTTACAATATCAATTATATCAGTTGTGGTTTTTATTAGCTCCATTTTTTTACTTCCCTTATCAAGCATTCAGACGTCATGTCACCCATGTGTTGCTTATTTCAATTCCTGAGGAGATAATAGAAGACCAGCTGATACACAGAAGCCTAAAGGAGTCCCAGATGAGTATTTTTAGCTGCAGACGGTCTCACAATTTCATCTGCCACCATTAGTTATTATTGCATGATGGTCTGATTGCACCGTAGCTATATTTTTTGATCTCTAAAGGTAAAAAGTCATCTCTGTTACCCAGTAAACACAGCAGAGACAAAATTCATGCTCTAAATTCTGTCCACACAATCCATGTTCATTCTTACCAGTATCTTGTAAGAAAAAAAATATTGCTAGGGATTGAGATTTTGTTATTAATACCTTGGGATCTATATCATGTCTTTAGGTGAGAGCTGGCTGTTGCAACAAATATTCATTTGAGTGTGGAGAAATCCCTCCAAGGTTGGTGGGATTCTGGACTTCTGTTGTCTGCTGGCTGATGTTTCAAATCCTGCAGTGTATTTTTTCTTCCTTTCAGCACACAATGCTTTTCATTAAGGAAAGTAATTTCAGATTCTGAGTCTCAAACATTTTGCAGTTTTATATGAACTGATGTCTACAGACCAGCTCATACAATAACACATATCTGGGAGGCTCTTTCTGTCAATTCGTTTTAATGGCTGCTGATGCTGGCCCTCATGGATCTGCAGATCCTGATTTTCCTGGTAAAGCTTCCTTCTGCATAGGCAATTCTGTTTCAGATTGGCATCATTGCCTCCATATAGCCAACAAATGTTACCCACCCTGGGAGACACCTGGGAATTAGTCTCTCACCTGACCTCTTAGGTCCATGACGAGTAACTTGGAGCTGAAACTCCTCTAATTTTTCATTCAGTTAATTAGCAGTCTCTCCAAGTGTGTGACTGTTCATGAGGCTGCAATTAACAGCTGCTACTTTTAAGAAGACTCTAATTTCTGCTTTCACATTTGTAAATATATAAATACATCTGTTGTAGTGTTATACATCATGTTACTGACCTTCACCAGCAGGCTGTGAAATTCTCTGTGTTAACTTGTTTTCAGTCTTGTTTTTATAAGGGATTTGCTCATTTTTTTTTCAGTTTCCTCTTTACTGATGAATTCATATATGGTACAGAAGTTGTCAAGGGATGTACTGAGAAAAAAGTGGGGAAATTGATGACAGATTCCTTAATGTACACAAGTACAGGAAGGGACTATGCAAAATTTTCAAAGTTGCATCTGGTCACAGGCTTTAGTGTAGTCTTTGCTGCTGTCTCAGAAACATTGCACTGGTCCAGAGCATATTGAAACGTTTTGGTTTGAGGGTTTGGTTTTGTTTTGTTTTTTTAATCCCAGGTGACTTTTCTAAAAATAAATCTAAGCCATATGCCTGGAAACTGGCTCATAGTAGAAAAAATTATAAATAGAATTTGACCAGAAAATCCACTTTCAACACTTCCCCCTTGTTCTATTTTCTTTCTTCTTTACAGTCTAAAGGAAGAGTCTGACTGATCTTTCATGAACTGTAGGGAAAACGGGAGAATCTTGAATAGAATTTATAAAAAGTGTTCAATCCTCTCCTACGAGGACTTAAGAGGCATAGTCATTTCAGTTGAAGATGAGAGACAGGTATGAAAGGATTATCCAGAGTTCTTTCAATGATTTAAGTAAGGCTGCCCTACTTAACAGGATAGTTAGCCTTCTTGCTGCTTGAACTGGAAGATATAAAAGAAAACATACTCAGTGAGCCCTAGGAAGACAGGAATTATGAGGAGTTCCAGTGAAGAGCATCTAAGAAATCAATAAAATGTTCCAGAAGTTCCTTCATGCTACAGGAGGAAGGAAACTTCTGAGGGGGGGAAAAAAAAAACAAACAAGAAAGACCTAATATCAAACCTCTGACAGGAGCCCCAAAGACAGCAACATTGACTTCAGACTCTTCTGGTTTCTGCATCTGACTTTTTAATGGGAGAGAGAATGAATAGAATGGGAAAACCACAGAATCACAGAATCATTACGGTTGGAAAGGACCCTCAAGATCATCTAGTCCAACCGATAGCCCTACACTACTCTTACCCCTAAATCGTCCCCTGAAGAAACACATCTATCCTCTTCTTAAAAACCTCCAGGAGTGCTTTGTCTGGGAGCACAAAGAAAGAGTCAAACTTGGAGGTACTGAATTAGGCAGTGCTGCCATACATGCCCAGTTCATACTTAGTACCACAGTCGTTACACCAAAGTGCCGTGCAGAGCAGAATACGATTCATGGGCAATGGTGGTCACCTCACAGCATTCCTGATATCCTCTCACTGCTGTTTGGGCTTGCAGAACCTCTGCCTCCAGATCTCAATCTCCTTCCTTGTCTCCAAGTGACCACTAGGAAAGCAAAGTCTTCTAGGCTTCTCCAGGACTAGTGTGCAGGGTTAGCACCGAAGTCCAAGCTGCCTTGTGATTAATGGAAGGGCTGACCTCCTGACCTGCAGAAAGGCATTTAGGAGCGTGTGACCCACAGAAAGCAACATAGATGTCCCAGCTTTTTCAAAGGCTCTGCACACTGGCAGTGAAATAAGCAACGTGGGAACAGTGGCTTTAGGCGTTTTAAATACAGAAAAGAGAAAGTGCTGGAGCCTTGAAGACTGATTAAGCAAGTGGAACACTGAGTTGAGTCATTCTGTGTTTGTCTCTCTGTGTGCATGTGTGCATATATAGCTATGTATTTTTGTAAGCATGAGCATGTATCTGAGTGAAGATATGAAGAAAAGAGGCATACTGTTCCAAAAGCCACTGCAATAATGAATCGTGGGCTGAAACTGTCACATCATATGAAACAGACCCAGAGAACACATGAAGACACAGTCACAGATATTTTACAAATTCTTTTCAGTGTTTCGCTCACATTTGGTAGCATTTAAATCTAGTATCTGTTACATGTTTTGTTTTGTTTTCTGAAAGCAACATTACCCTTTTGAAGCAATGTTTGATGAAAATGCCAAAATTCCTGGCTTGCAGAAGATTTTACTTTTTTTATCTCCAAAAGTCATGTCATCCAGCTTCCTGCAGCAAAAATAACGCTGATGTTTTTCTAAATAAAAGGTGGCATATGAAAATTAAAACTCACACCTTGGCCTGTTGAAAAAAAGCTCAAATATGATATAGCCTTCTGCACAGCTTTGCCTTGAGGATCACAGCCCAAACTATTCTTGTGTTTGTTTCCGTGTAACTCAGAGAGATGCTGGGTCCATATCTCCTTGTATTGAGTTCTTCAGAAAAGTTGCAGTAATAAGGACATTGTAAATAGAATGCTGCTGAGTGAATGATCAAATTTTATTTTATTTATTTATTTTTGTTATTACAGCCAGATGTTGCCTCAGGAAGTTGAGGCAAGGAGTCAGGAACTGATAGCTTAATAATTAAATTGGGAAAGTTGGCAGGCAGGCCTTGTGCTACTTCCTCTAATACATAGCATCTATGAATGAAAGTGTGCAGCATCCCAGTGGCTCTCCTTCTGAACTGGCTCATCTGTTCCTGGGTAACGATTTTCCTTCGAGGCAGCAGCAAAGCACAAGGCCTATTATGCCAGCTACAGAGAGTTAAAAAGACATTATGAATAAAACGTTTGCCATAGCTTTTACCAACATTCCTACACAAGGCTGTCTAATACTGACATGTGTTTCTTACACTTACTAACGTTTACATAATTCTTTCTTGAGCTCATTACAGCTGTCAAAAATGTGAATAGAGTGTATTTTCGCCCGTGTTTATCTCTAAAAGACTTTGCAGTCACTAAGCCACGATGAATGGCAGCCGAGAGGCTGCTGAAGGCTCTACTAGCTGCCAAGCTGCCAGGATGGAAAGCTTGCAGCCAACTGCCCATCCCAACCTGAGCACCATCACACCTTTCTTCCCTCTTTCAGGATTTCTTCCCTAGCAGGAAACCCAGCATTTCACACTGCACAGTTCCTGAGCTGTCCAAACACCTGCGGAAGGGGTGTGAGAGTCGCTCCAGCCCTGGCATCAATGCCCAAGAAGGCAGACCGGCCCCGAGGGTGCTGCAAACCGGTGCCAGGACGGGAGCTCGCTGAGAGAAAAACTTTAACCAGAGGCTGCACGCGGAGCAGTTAAGCTAAAGAGTACTACGGTGGCGGCGGCGGGAGGGGACGAAGCCCGTCCTGTGCCCCTACCCGCGGGCGCAAAGCTGCAGGAGGAACAGGGAACGACCCGGCGGGACCATGTTCATTAGCTGATTTGGGAGGCGGCTGACAACGTCTCGAAAGCGGGGAGCAAGTCTAGGGGACCTTGGTTACCCCTCCGCGACTGCCCCCGCCGGCCTCCACTCAGACAGGGTAAACGCCGACGTCGGAAACCCTTTCACCCGNCTTTTCTGTCATGCCGTGTCCAGTGTGGAGAGGAGGGAAGGCGGCGGCGGCGGCTGTGGGAGATGGGGGGGTGGGGTTGGAGTGGGGAGCGAGGCGATCTGCTATGCCGGTTGTCCCCTCACAGTCCTGCCTTGCACGGCGCCTCCCCTCTGCCCGTGCCCACTCGGGAACCGCTCTGGCCCGGGCCGGCCCCGGGCGGAAGGGCGGGGAGCGGCGTGGCCGCACTGTCAGCCGGGGGTGCCTGAGCACCGCCGCGGGGTACGTCGTTCCTCCCGTGGCTTAATGGGACTCGGGCTGGCGGCGCTCGGTAATTCTGTTCGGTTTTAGCCCATTAGTGGCGGTAATTTCGCCGGAGTGCGTTATTCCTTCTCCTTTGTAGACAAAAGCGCACCCGAGACGTCGTCAGGGAGTGATTTGGTGGTACAGTCATCTGTAGGAAGCGCTAAACTGTGCTCGGGACTCTTGACAGCCTAGAGCTGAGGTAGCATAACCTCCTCAGCTGCGGCTGCTGCTGAGCCGACGTTTGCTGTCCTGCTTACCGTCGTTTGCATAAACGAGCAGTCATTGTGGCGGAAAAAAATGTGTACAGATTCGCTTCAAACAAGCTAATGGGTCTTGGTAGGGCTTGGTATAAAAAGTGATTCAGAGAGTGAAAGCAGAATCCTAGTGACAGTGTGCTTGGGTGAATGAAATTCCTGTGCAGAGAGAGGCACAATGTACATTAGAGTTCTTTTAGCCGCTTTCTTACTTCATCTTCGCGAGTGTTGAGTAGTTATTTACTGCAGTAAGTCGGTAAGTGGCCGGGAAGGCGTGCGGGGGGGGGCCCTTTTGCCACTCTTGAGAGTGAAAGTCAGTTTCACAAATTCAGTTACAGCTACCGAACCTTCTTGCCTTGCTGAAGGATATCGTTCGGACTTGGTGTCAGCGAGCTCTATGGCTGGAGCAGAGATTACTTCAGGGTGAGTGGGGCTTGGCTCTGTGAGGGTCTGCAGGATCCCTTCTGAAGCCTGCAAGTAAATGATATATGGCTAACAAATACAGTGTGAAGACTCAGAAGTGTGTTTGCATTGCAGGCTCTGATGTGAGTGCTGTTTATGCAATTTTGATGTTTTCTAGTCGTGGATTTTTGTTGTATTTAGTGACACTTTGGTCCTTTGAATCTGTGGCAAAATTTCACTGGTTTTGGTAGTGTTGATAATTTGCCTGTGGCCGAGACATGCTAATAGAATTTTGGCTACGTGTAACAAAATATGAAGGGGTAAATCATTGTCAATAAGTGCAGTCTAAAATCACACTTTGAAGAGCGACAGGAAATAATAACATGGATTCTGAAAACAAAGTATTTAGTGGAGCAACACAAAATATTATTGTCCAAGGACTGTGCTGGATCCAAAGACAGTACAGCAGAAGCCCAAAGAGAGGAAATTCACTGAGACTGCTCTTCAGCTCTCACTCTTGGGAGAGTTCTCCTGAGGAAGTTTAGCAAGTAGAGGTTCATTATAGTTGGCATTATGGTTAATCAAAGGAATAGAATACCTAGTGCAAGAGACTATGCATGTGGGAGAAGCTAATTTAAGGTAAAGTGGTGTCAATGGAAGTTTAGACCAATTGTGTTATTGTGGTAGAAGTTGCTATGTGGACATCACTTGTTCACTGTTCTGCTTATGGGAAGACTTGGAAGCAAAAGTGAAGAAACATTGTTCTTAAAATAAGAGCATTGAGAGTTGGTGTGTGTTTTGGTTTGGTTTTGGCCACGAAAGGTAGTTTTTATTTAAAATGTTAATTAAATCTTTCCTTTGTGAACTAAGCCCTAGCTAAGAGCTTGATGTGTCAGCATCCATGTCCGATTTAATGATCAGAAAAGGCTGATCCTCAGTTTTTTATGTGGGTAAGCTTCCAGCAAAATACATTTTGCTAAACAAAGGGTTGCATGGTTTGTTCTTGTTATAGTAGTGTTACAGTGTTATTAAATGAGAGTGGTTACCAGTAGAGGATCTGCCTCAGCCCGAGCTGTCATTATTCTGTGACCAAGAGTGCCTGAGAAGAGTGCACAGGCTGGCTGCAAAGCAGACAGTCACGCTTTGCACTGTCTGATTGTCTTCTGCACCATCTTACAGAGCTGAGAGGGTTTTGCAGTCCATTTGCATTTTCGGACTAACTCACCCCAGTAGCATCATGGTAAAGTATCTCTGTTACGCTTGAAAATCAGATTCTCTCCATGTTGAAGGAGTGACACCACCAAGGACTGCTTCATCATCATGCCTTTTTGATTTTCTGTTGAAGTAGTTTTGTCTGTATCTGTACTGAAGGTGATTGTTGATACTAGCTTGTTTCAGCTGTTCCAGTGTGAGCATGGTGTAGAAGGCTCAATATTCTCACATATCCACATTTTTGTAGAATGAAATGGTTTATTCTAGCAAATTCCCAATTATGAGGTGCCTACAGGTGTGTACAGTAGGAGTTTGAGCCAGACGTGCCTGAAAGGGATCATCCATTTCACACTTCCATCTATTCTGTCTATGGTGGGGGAGGTGTGCACTATAAACAAAGTCCCTGTTGACCTGTGTGGATTCACACATGTAAAATCAGAGTTGCGGGTAGGTTCAACCAGATCATTGCTAATGTTTTTATTTCTAGTGTGAAATACCAGTATTTTCAAAGCACAGATCTGATTTTCCAACAGGTTGTACCCCAGGGTGTGATTCTTTTGGTGTGTGTTACTGGCAGTGATTTAAAAAGCTGCCACTCCTCAGTGGGATGAAATACAAAGTCCAACTAGTGTCATCCAGCTGTTGTGAGCAGTCATGGTATGCGTTTTGTCATGGTGGAAGTTTCTTCTAACCCTTCTGAACTAACAGTTACTTTACATGTTACTTCAGGCTTTAGTTTGTTCTTGCCTCTTTAATAACCTGTTGTTTCAGTAATATCTTTTAGCATCGAACTCTAAGTTATCTGCATTAAAGCTGTTATCTTTCAGCATTGTTGACTCTCTCCTTGTTTATATATTAGGAGGAGACAGTAGTTATTGAAATTCCATAATACAGCTTAGCCAAGCTTAATTATAATAATGGAGTCTACTACTATGCATATTTTAAGTGCAAACTATTGTTAAAGCTTAGGCAAGACACTGAGGGAAAAATTATGCCAAATTTTGCTTCTCTGTAGTTTGTGTTCTAATTAAATATTCAGTATTATAGGAGACAGTCTTTGAGCCCCAAGGTACTGATGAAATGTCAGTTAAATTGTCTTTCCCTCCTTCAAAGCCATGTGCAGTATTCCATTTGCTAAAATACTGGAAAATCTTTAAAAGTTGAAGAGTCATTTAACTTTTCATTCTCTGTAATCTATAGTTTAGTTCATATTCAAGACAGATAGGTTGGAAAATGCTGAACATATAGGAAGTACAGGCATGAAAAAACAGAATTAGGCCCACTGGAAAAAAGCCAAATAAAATACGGGAAAGAGTAGAGATTTGTAGAATAGACATTTACCTGTAAGGGATACTTTTTTTAGGAGCTACTCATGTTAGCAAGAGCAAAAAGAACTTAATTTCATTTAATAGTTATTTGGTTTGTTGAAGTAATACTTTGGAGGATTTGGATTAATTTTCCACACTAGTCTAACTTTTCTGTACTGTTTACCTCTTTCTTATACCCTAACACAGTGAGCGTATTATCGTCAGCCTTAATTACAGCCACATATATTTGTGTAGTGCTTTATAGGAAGTCTGCAGGGCAATTGACTCTACCATACACATGCCTAGTTTATAACTTTATTTTTCAGCATTTATGGCAAGTCTGCTGATCAGATCAGAATTAAAATTCTTTAGATACAATTAATTAAAACTATGCCAGTATTAATGAAATGATGAAATGCATATGAGCTCATTCAGTTTCCCTTTTCACTTTTTTTTTTGCTTTTTTTTTAATATAGAGTGCAAGCTGTTGCTAATTAGCATGGCTCTCTGGAGGTGGTCTCTGTGTAAGCTAAGTGGAGATGATAGGATGAAGGGGGGAAAAAAACCCCAAACTAGAGAAGTAAAAGTGCCAATCTTGAAGGTGTTAAAAAGCTTTGCACATAGAGTGGGTTTTGTCCTTCATATTAGACAAGTGTAGGCAAAACTTTTTCAGGACATGTGTAGAACTTCAGACCTGAATAAAATCCTGTGCCGATGTGTGTGTTCATGCTGGGTGCACGCAGAGGGGCCCCTCTTGGGAGAGGCACTAATTTCTCTTTTACTTCTTGTGCAGTGCTACAGCTTGGCTTGTCTCCTGTTCAGTAGGCTGGCATGGGGAGTTGATAGATGGCAGTGTAGGGCTGGGAGCACATGGTTTTCCAGAATTGCAGCAGGTTCAAAGAATCACAGAATGTTAGGGGTTGGAAGGGACCTTGAAAGATCATCTAGTCCAACCCCCCTGCCACAGCAGGATTCCCTAGACCAGGTCACACAGAAGCGCGTCCAGACGGGTTTTGAATATCTTCAGAGGAGGAGACTCCACAACCTCTCTGGGCAGTCAGTTCCAGTGCTCTGGCACCCTCACTGTGAAAAAAGAGGTGCTGTTAACACTACTACAGCTCTGGTGCATTTGCGGTGGCTTTTCCCTCATGGATGCAAAATATTACAGACACCTCTGTCTGTTACTGTTATTAAATTGCTGAAGGCTTATTTACTTTGGATATGTCTGTAATACGAAGAATTCAGCTTAGGGTGTACATAAATGATTATACATATCTGTGTGTATGTATCAGTATTTCCATGTCTATTTCTTAGTATTTTATGCTCTTGGGTGGAACTTCTGCAACTGCTAAGAGGACAAGTTTTGAACTTGTACAATATAATCTTAAGGTCCAAGGGCGCTGATTGTTGTTGGAGTATTTGGCAGACATGATTGGTGTCTCTGCGCGTGGCAGAGGGGTTGGAACTAGATGATCTTTAAGGTCCCACCCAACAGAAACTATTCTATGATTCTGGAGGTTTTAGTTCTTATCTAGGCAGACAAGAAAAAGCTGCTCCCTGTGGCAGCAATATGTAGCAAAGTAAGAGAAGACAAGCTTTAAATAAATGATGGAGTTTTCATTAAACCCGTTCTTGCATATGGGTAGCATCCTGTGAAGTTGTATAGACTGCTGCCTGTTTCTGAATGAAACCTGATTCACCCCCTGTGAGGGTATACTTTGCACTGCCAGGCAAGGAAGTTTGCCCTCAGTAGTTCAGTAGAGGTAACACATCTTCCTTTTCTCACGTCTCCTTCCTCTTGTATCTGTTTTGACCTGTCTAGATTCTCTGCAGATGCTTTGGCATTAATGCTGTCAAGTGGCATGTACTGCTTGTTTCATCAGAGTAATAACGGTATGCCCAATCTCAAAAAAATGATTAGAAATTGTTTTCTTAGAGAGGGTGTTTTAGCCTGTGCTATTTTTATGGGCATTTTATATTTTAGCATTTGATACTATTTGGAAATTTAATTTAGCAAAAATCTTGGAAATAACTAGTAAGAAAATCTTGCTCTTCAGAGCTTTCCATCTAGGGTTCAAAGAAAAGTCAAAGGAAGTTACAGATCATATGTCTTTTGTTTCTTCTGGGGTCACCTGCAGGTAGTTTTATAGCTACATTCTAAACCACATTCAGTTTTCTTTAAATGTAGATATTTCTTTGATCACTGTGACAAATGCTGTTCCAGACTGATCTGTGTTTAGATGATCTGAGATGCCACTCGTGAAGCAGTGCATTATCCTGTCAGATCCTTTGTGCAGCCCCTCTGTGGTTGTCCTCAGAAGAACTTGCTTTGAGATCAGAAAATAAGGTAGCCAGTGTTACTCTCTCTGTCAGGAGACCCGTAAAGCAATGCTGTGTGATCCAGATGGAATATGGCTTTGTGTTTTCATAAATAGTTTAAAGTTAGTTAATAGTTAAACTTGGAGCAGCGACCTTGCTTTAGCCATCAGAAGGTGTTAATATTTCATCTAAAACATTTCTCTTTAAAAATTAATTGGAAAAAGAAACAGTACTTTCCAGATTTCCTATACTCATTTGCAAGTTCTTTGCAAGTTTACTGCTTCAGACACGGTGTATTGCCATCCTTTCTCATGCAGGATTTGGTCTGACCTCCGGGGCTTTAAGATCATGCCCTTCTTCTTTTCTTTGTAAGTTTTTCACAAAGGATATTAGCCACAACATTAGCTTCTTGTTTATATTGTAGTATTGCCCAAGGATGTTTGCTGTCCATCCACTTCACTTGTTTTCTTGTAACCCCTTGTTCTTAGACTAGGGGAATTATAGGAATAAAAGTATATAGTGACTAAAGAGCAGTGTTGAATCAGGGTCATCCCAGTGGTCTTGCAGTGATGGAGGCTAATGACATGCTGAGCTGTGCTAGGAAGACCATGGCCACCTCGTTGAAGAGGGGTGACTATTGCTCTTCATGAGGCTGTTCCTGAAATAATGCTGTGTCCAGTCTTTGGCCCCCAGTGCAAGAAAGGTAGGGACAAACTGGAGAGAGCCTAGAGGAGGGCTACTCAGCTGATTGAGGGCTGAGGCACATGGCGTTCAAGAAGATGCTGAGGAGGCTGGGTTTGCTCAGCCTGAAGACTAGAAAGTGAAGGTGAATTGCTGCCTTTCATTTCCTGAAGGGCTGTTATGGAACAGAGAGAGATGCTTGTCTTCAGGGTATAAAGAGAAAGGACAAGGTGTGGTTGTCACACACTGAAAAGGGGAAATTCTTACTGGTCTTAAGGAAAAAAAAATAACAGTGAAATTGGTTAAGCTCTGACCTGGGGTCTGTGGAATTTGCGAGGTTTGTCCTTGGAGATTTAAAAATTTGACTGAACAAGACTCTGAACAACTTGCTCTAACTTTGAGATCAGCACTGCTTTGACTGGGAATTGAAGGACGTGGCTTCTAGAGGTCCTTTCTAGCTGAAATTATTCTGATTCTGTAAGATGATTTCCCACAGAGAAAATAAATGTCATAAGAGTTATGCTAAATAGTCTTTTAAATTATATTCTTAGAAGGGAAGAGCTATTTGTTTGCAGAGTCAGAGGAGCCCTTTGTGTAGCACTCATGGCCAATATAGTTTACAATCAAAATGATTTTGTAAAGAGCGCATGCAAAGGGAACAAGTTAAGCCTGTTTGTGAGGCAAAGTGCTTCTGCACCATGCTGCTGCCATGACTAGTTGCAGTCTTGCTGCCATGGTTCAGAATAGCTCTGACATAAATGTAAGGCATGCTGAGTGGTGGTCTTTGCTGGGCTTGGCTGTAGTTAGTGTAGGTGAGTTCTTTGCAAGTCTGGGAAGGTATGTAATACATACTGCAATTGAAATGGCTTTTATAGTTTGGTGTAATAAAGTGCCTTTTTGATGGTTGTTTGTACAGTGACTAATGAACTTTCTAAGACTGATTATTGACACGTCCTTTGGGCTCTATGTGATGAGAGTACTTTGTTAGTGGAGTTGCTTACTGCTGCTAGTTGTGGCATCATGTTTGACTGTTTGTGTTTTGTAATATATAGCTTGAATATAAGATGTATATAAGATGTTTCTCAGAGTTGGTTCATATTTCTCAGAACCACCTTTGTGCTAAGGCAGACAAAATATCAGCATTTCTTTTCGTGGGCATCTCTGTGAGGTTGTAATGACATTGCCAGAAATCCCTGTAGATTTGGCCTTAAGACTTCAGTTTTTCCTTGAGTTAGTGGTGACCAAATGTCTATATTATGTGAATTGTAATTCAGCCAGTGCTATTCATTCAAGCAGTATCTCACTGAAATAACATGAACTTTATATATTGATGCCTATATGTTCAAATAGGAAGATTCAATAGGGGACAACAATTTTATTTGTTGTCTTGTATGGCTGTGGGTATAGATGCTTGCTTGTAGGAGGAGGGAGGAATGTATCTGCATTACCCCTTCTGGTCCCCCAGAACAATTGTGTCTTTGTGGTTTTGCAAATGACATTAAATGCCTTTTAGTAGTACTTGAGTTAAATATGCTAGCTGTGATTCAGGCTTAAAAGTTAAGACTCTTGTACAGCTTTTCAGAAAGTCTGTTGGAGACTGTATATATATAATCAGCAGCAGTGTAAGTAGATAGTATCAATCCAGGCTGCTGTATTTTCTCTGTAGGCCATACTGAGTGTGGCCTTTCTGCAGAGGTACAATGGGCATCCATAAAAGCTTGAATGATTGCTGTCAGAGCTCTGTAAGGTGCATAGACTTCAGTGGCTTTTCTTTCCAAGGACTGCCTACCTGTACAGGCCACAGGATGGGAATCAAGGAGGCGCATTAAGGAGAGTAGGCTGTTGCTCAAAAGGGTATCAGGCAGGAGATATGCTGTCTTGTACTCCCAACAGGGAAAAGAAGCTGCAGCTTTTTGCTCTGGCCCTTACATTCCTTGAATCCTGCTTTTGTCTTTAATAGTCTTAATAACTATATATATATATATATATAAGCAATGAGATTCAAGCTTTTCAAATCTTTCAGGCTTTTGAAAGGACCTGAGAGTGACTTAGTAATCAGGAGACATTTGCAATTTTTAATCCCTTTTGGTTGATCTATGTATTTAAGTCATACTCGGCGTGTGTTTTCTAGCATTGTACACATGTAAAGGGGAAAAGTTATTTCTTCACTTTTTAAATGAAGGCTGAAAAACTTGAGTTGTTGTTGAAGAAACATAAAAAAGGCCAAATATCACTAGATCCATATTGAAAATCCAGGAGCAGCTCTGCTAGATCTAGTAAGATTGTCATACAGAAATAGCTTAGCTGAGAGATCTGAGATTTTTGGTTGGGTTTTACAATTAATTTTAACAATGTTAAGTGTATATCTTTGATTACAGCATTGCCTGATTTGGGAAGCCAGTAAAGAAGTGTTTTCAAAGTAGTATTATGAGTAGTAAGAGCTGGACAGGCAAAGCACTTTGTTAGCTCAACACTAATTGTTTTGTGGTGTTGCTGATGTGAGAGAGAAAAATAAATTGTCTTTTGTGGCTGTGGTTTCTGCACTCTGGTAGAGGCTGTCTGAGAGCAGACAATCTCTCTGAAGGTAAAAAAAGGGCAGCACAGAGCAATTCCTTCCCCCACTGGCCCGCCTTGACTGTTTTCTCTTTTGTCCTGCTTTTCTTGTTGGGCAGGAGTGGGCTGACAGGAACAGTGCCTAGTTTGATCAAAAGGATTGACAGAGGTCACATTATTTAAAAAGGGGATAGAATTTGCTTGTCTTAATAGTTCAGCTGCAAAGGTTTTCCACCTTTTATTTTTTTCCTTTTTCTCAAAGCTAAGTTGAGTAAAGTGGGGTAAGGTAATTGAGTGTGGCCAGTGTTAAGTGCAAACTCAGTCGATCAGCCCTGGAATTCCCTTGGGTGTTCACAGGGAGTTTTGTCATGGACACCTGCTTCTTCCTTGAGCTGGAACTGAAGAGAGAGTCAGTGGTGCAATGGATAGGGGTGTTCAGTGGGAAGAAGAAGAAAGGAGGCATGACACGAACCTGAGACACCCACATTCAGAGACTTCAGTGAACCAACACTGGTTTTGATTTCTTGTTTGTGGAGGTTGGAGGTAGTATTAAGATCTTCCCTGATTTTGCCTTGAACATAATTGTTCTGGTGATGAGTATGTTTGCCTTATTCCTTCAAAACTTCACTTTGTAACTGTTCTTTCCACTTATTCTTTCAGGATATCAAACTGACTTGGGTCCATGAAGACTACACTGGTGTCAAGCACACTCTGACTTACCTCCAGTTGTCAGAAGCAAAGGTACAGTTACAGGGGTACGTTAAAATTTGCTTACAGAATCCCCTGAAGGAAAGACAGACTTGAATTAATGTCCTCTCCTTTGCATAGCAGTCTCTGGTAGATTTGTTCCTTCAGAGTTACTTGGTCCACAACAGCAGGCTATCAGCAATAGAGAAAGGGAAATCCAAAAGAGTGGAGTCACTTTGAAAATGTGGTGAAAAGTTAATGAATAGAGCACTTAGAAAATACCAGTGTAGACTGTGTCAGGTAAGCACTTTAAAAGTGAAAAATGCTCCCCTGTTGGTTTGTTCTGCTTTTAAGTGATCTCTTTGAAAATCTAATTGGACTCCCAGTTGGACTACCATGATAAAGTATGGTTTTGATAGATAAAGTTGAAATAATACACATTTAGCAATTGGGAGTGTTGCTGGTAGTAGTAGGCACATGAAGAAATGAACACAAATTCCTATTTCTTGTTTCATCCTAAGGGCAAAGTACCCTTGGTGCAAAGCCCAGGGGACATATACAGTCATTACCAGATGGAGGGGGACATTAATCTTCTACCCACAAACCTGCCCCAGCACATAAAGCAGGGAGCGTCTGTTGTGAGGATTGCTAGAGGTTGTAGTAAACATGATACTATAGTTTATAATCACAGTGCCAGCCACTCTTGCTGTTCATTGCTGTATTTTGTTTGGTACTCTGTGTCTCTGGATTTAACTTATCCTCGTATAATGGAGTAGTAACAGTTTCTGCTTCTTGAGATGTTGGCAGAAGCTTCTTCCAAAGCACTGGAGTACATAAGGATAAACCTAAAGGACTATTTTGTGCGTAGGGAGAAATGTATGATTTTTTCCGTGTCATTCAGTCTCTCCCATTTCGCAGTAAGCTAGGAGACAGGCATGGTTAATGAAGTATCTCAGCAGGGCATTTTTATGGGAGCATAGTTTAAGGTTAGGAGTATGTCCAGTCTCCATACTGCCTACTGAGCATTCTGTATTTGGAAACAAATGCCAGCTGGCAGTGGTTAAGGAGTGCTTGCTTATTCTGCTCATGATAGCCAAAACATGCTCCCTGCTGTGTGCTTTTGGCAGCTTTGCACGGCAATATGTCTTAAATGCCAGTTGCATGTCCTCCTTTCTTGCTCATAAGTGTGTCCCATAAGGCATGATTTAGCCTAAATAAAAATGTGCCTCTGTTAGACCTGGAAAGGAGGAGGCTACTTGTTTTCAAAAATCAAAGTCTTTCAGAAAAGACCTGTAGTGGAAATAAAAAGGTGATTATCATGTCTTCCTATATTCAGTGGCAAATTGCCCTTAAATTCCTGAAGACTTAATGATTTTTGTGACATTAGTTGTTAGGCATGTTACTCTAAAAATTTTGTGTAATTTATTCTCATTGAAGGTGCTGGTTAGAATGTCAGTCCTAAGGTGCCTGTGTATTAAGTTTATTTGAAGCTCTAACTCTACCTATCTGGTAGATGTATTAAATACATCGGTAGTCAAATTAATTACGTTAATTTGTGGTCTGAATGTAATCACACAATCACAGAATGTTAGGAGTTGGAAGGGACCTCGAAAGATCATCTAGTCCAACCCCCCTGCCACAGCAGGATTCCCTAGACCAGGTCACACAGAAGCGCGTCCAGACGGGTTTTGAATATCTTCATAGAAGGAGACTTCATCGTCACCTCTTCCCTTTCTTCCTATTTATTGAATTGTTTTAAGTCAATAAACATCTAAAACAAGTATTATGTGTGTTACATTTTATTGAAAAGATACCTTGCATGTAGGCAGAGTGACTTGATTGCAATCAAGAGTTGCAAATGTACTTAGCTGAATTATTTGAAGCAGTTCCTGAGCTGTGGTACATTGGATGCAAGTCGAGAATCTGAAGGTAAATAAGTCCAGTCTACATTTCTTTGTAATTTTCATCTCCAGTAACAGTAAGGTTAAAAAAAAGTTTTAAAAAAAAACAAACTAAACCCCAGCAACAACAACAAAACCCAACCCCCTCTCCCCAGAAACCCAAACAAAACCAAAGAAAAAAGGCAAACAAATCACTGAAGCTTTTCAATTCAATATTTGATTCAATATATAATGTCAAGTCCAGTGTAAAGTAACCTACACTTAGAACTTGGGTTTAGAAATGTATTTAAGCTCCATATTGCTTTTTCTTTGAGATGATCTCTCACCTCCTTTGCAGCAGATCTCGTATTTCACAAGATGATAATTCTCAAACAACTTAAATGCCTTTTGCTTTTGTAAATTAATGAAATTCTGTTGAGATCTGATGTGGAAGCTTAAAATAAGGTTGTCTTCTCTAACCTGTGTTCATTAGGAAAAAATTGTCACCTTGCCAAAATGACAAGTTTTCCCAAAACTGGGATCAAACAACCACTAAAAAAGGGGAGGAACAGCACACATCAGAAAGTGCTAGGGGGTTTGGTTACTGTGCTTTTACCTATGCTTTTGAAGCTTGCCTGCGGTAGCTAATTTAATGCTCCTGTTGCCCAGTCTATTTTCACTGTAAGTAAGGACAATCTGCATTTGCCAGGCAGGAGATAAAAAAGTGGTCTTTACTGTGACCCTTTTCTCAAACTCTTAAGCTTACCTCAGCAGCCTTATATCACTGTCATAGTTTTTTCTCTCTCTCTCTCTCTGGCAAGAAGGACTCAATTCAGCTGCTTTCAACACCTGATCTAAATGGTACAGCCTTCCTTTTCAGTTTTGTTGCATTCATCGTACATCTATATCCTGGATAGCCAAGTGCATGGGCACCTTGCCACCCCTATGCTTTTATGGTTGTGCTGTAGTGGAGTTGAGAATCAAGTCTTGCTACAATTGATGTTGAAGGAGCACCAGAGTACATTGGTTAACTTATTCATGCTCTAAAAAAACCCTTGGGTATGATGTGCAAAAAAAGGTATTTTAGAAAGTAGGTTGTGAAATCAAACTCTCAGAAATTGTGAAATGTCAGATTTCTGGGTTTTTTTTCTGTGCCTGTGATTGATGCATGAATATACATCTTGGAACTGTAATTCCATCATATTCTAACCATTGGGTACCTGAATTGGATAATTGTTACATTAAAAGACATGTGTGCTGTGGTCATAGTATTTAGTAAATAGCATGGTAGTATTTGTATATAAGGAAAAACAATGTTAACAGAAGAATGGTCATAGAATTTGATGCCAAGTTGTTATATACACATAGAAAGTAAACTAAATTGATTCAACAGAACTTAAATTGTGTCAGCTAAATATATTGCATTGTATAAACTTAATATGGGTTCAGATCTGCAATAAGCAAGCATGTGTAATATGATTAGTTTCAGTGAAGTTTCTCCCATTTATGCTGGTGTTGAATTCTTCCTCTGGTCAAAAAGATGATGTTTTCTGAAAGTTCTGCCAACAGTTTTGTCTCGGAACAGCTTTCAGGCTTGCCAGCTATATTATTTCTTCTGTGTTGTAGGAGCAGCTCTAGTTACATGCCAAAATATGGTCTTATTTTTAAACTGAAAAATAAATGAAACCTACGTAGAAATGGAAACTTTGAATGCCAAATTCTGTCCACATTACTCCCATTGGAACCACTAGGACCACTTTTGCAATCTGCTCTGTTTTCATAGCATTCAGAAGTATTTCACGTTGTGGGAAATACTTGGGGGTGGAGGAGGGAAAGGAGTGTAATAAAAGCAGGGAATCTGCCAATGTCTGTCTTTTAAAAAAAGTTATTATAACCTACTTGCTGAGATATGTTTTATTCAGTTATCAAATTTAACCAGACTTAGTTAAGGCCAGCCAGCTTTCATTTTGAAAGTGTTATTCTATAGAGAAGAGGAAGATCGAAATAACCGAGTACCTAAATATTTTCAACTCAATCATAATTTAGTGATTTTGGCCTGGTTTCCTAAAGCAGTAAGACTTAGGAGCTTTGAGGCTTTGTCAGGTTTCTTTCCTTCCCATTTTCCTTAATTTTTAAAATTTTGTCCGCTGTAAGCAGAATTTCAGAAAGTTAGTTCTGGTGAGATAGGGGTTGAAACAGATGGAGGAGTTTGGAGAGGAGAAATACAGTCCTGAAGAAGAGATTGGCTTGCTCTATGAGTATCTTCCTAAGACACTAACCCTAGTAAAAAAGGCACAGATGTTTTGCCTCCAGCGGTGTGCAAGCAGTCAAATCCATTGAGGACATTGAGAAGAGGATCTAGTGATTTGGGGCAGTTGTTGACTTTCAGCTTGTGTGAAAATGGTAGAAGGTATGTCATCTCATCATTCCACTGTAAAAGGAAGGTAGAAATTTATGTTACTAATCCAGAAGACTTTCTGAGTGTATTGCACCTGGAGTCTCAACTTGGTCTTGAGCTAAAGTCTTAATAGCAATTGCAGAGGTAAGTATAATCAAGTTGAGCTCTGCAAGTATCATGAATGCTGAAGGAGACAGCAGTTGCCATTGTAGCATTTTGGAAGGATATTCAGCCAGGTAGTACAGATTAGAAAGAAGCCTAGTAAGACCTGAAATGTTCACTAGTTTTGATAGCTGAACAGTTGTTCTCGATCCACTAGACAGCTGTGGTCCTGCTAACCTATGGCTTAAGGTTGCCATATTGTTTAGCACAGCTCTTCCTGTGTTTGTCAATAAGTAGTTTGTAGACCAGTGCAGCTGTGTGGTATTGCACTGTTGATGCTCAAGATTGTTATCACCATTTCTCCATGACTAGTTGTGAAGAGCATTATTAGCATTGTACCTGCTAGGGAATGCATAGTGTTGGAGGCTGAAGTTGATAACTCATAGGAATTACAACACAGAGGCTGATCTGTGACTGATATTCTGAACCTATTCTTTCCTGGTACTGAACTTTTGGTCAGGTTGTAATCTGCAGAACAAAAGCTCTTATATGAGGAACTGGATTCACTTTAGGCAATGCATAGTCCTCCTTAGACTGGAAAATGGGCATGATGTTTTTATGTTCTGAGCGGATAGCCCCTTAGTCCAGATGGCAGATTTTATATGTAGGCCTCCTGCTTTGTACATGCGCATTGCTTTTTGGGATGGAGTTGTAGTACTGCTTCTACTTGAAATTGTCTAGTGTTTGCTACTTTTATCTCAATTTGTAAGATGAATCTTCACTTTGTACCTAAAGGGAATTAATAATCGTGTTCTCTCTAGGCTTTTTGGTGGGGCATGGTCAGCTCTAGGGATCTTGGACTGTAGTAATCTCATTGGCAAAAAGTGTAACTTGCTATAAATTGGATTTCCTTTTTCTGAAACCTGAAATGACCTATATCTTTGAGTTTTAGAAAGAAGATGAAGAAGGGAATAAAAGGGCAGTTAGACACTAAGCTCCCACTGACTGGATTTGGTGCATAACTCCTATTTGTATCTTTGGAAAGCTCTTATTTTTATTTGGTGTATATGGTGGATATTTAAGGAGGCAGCAGCAGAACTACTTTCTACTACTTGGTTCTGTAATCATAAATACACTGATTGGCATGAGAAACATCGAACAATAAGTCTTGGTGATGGTTAATTCACTTTTAGTAGTTCAATAATTCATCTAAGAGGTGTCAGCAGCTGGGTCTTGTTAATGGTAAGCCTTTCATTTCTGTTAAATCAATTGTGAATAATGGGATCCTTCAGAGAAAAATGAAGTAAGCATTGATTTCCAAATTGGGTGTCTGATATTGGAGATTAATAAAATCTAGAGCAAGCAGGCAACTAGGACCTCATACACTCTGATCACCTAAGTAGTAATCAGAGAAAATCAATGATTTTTTTGTGTATGGTGCTGGATCTGTTAACATTTCATCTGTTGCCATTCATCATTGTGTCTATAATTTCATTTTTATAATTGTTTAGATTTTTTGAGGCTTAATAGTATGCAATGAATCAAGCACTTACTGTCAAGCTTTTGTGAAACAGAAGTGGCATTGCCATATTTTCTACTGTTTAGTAGCTGTCTCACTATTTTAGGGCTTTCTATAGCCATGGTTAAAGAAGTGTCTGTGTATTTTCAAATGAGGTTAAGTTGTCTTAGAGGATTTCCAAGCAGATTTGATCGAGTCCTCTGTTGCTATCTCCTCCTCTTATCTTGCTCAGTTATATGTAGACCTTATATTCAGCCTCACAGAGGTGTTACAAACATCACCAGCATGGCTTCCTTTATAATGTCTTCCATGACCTGTTTCCCAGCTACACCTTCTGGTGCTGTGCTTTGCTCCAGGCTGTCTTGTGCTGGTGTGGAGGGCCATGGCTGTCTGGATGTGTCAGAGAAGGTGGTCGGTGCTAACATGGCTGGATTCTGGCCTTTGGTGGCTTTAATGAAAGATTTTGGTGACACTCAGATCAGCAAATGATTTGAGGAGGAGCAGCTGGTGGTAAAAATCCCACCAAGGTGTGGAGACCATAGGCTTTTGTGGATGGGATACCTATATGCTCCTAGCCTCAGAGCCAGTCAGGTTTTGTAATACAGTGTGAAGGTTAGAGTTGTGGGTGTGGGGTTTATTTTTTTTTAAATTATTTTTAGTTCACTTTGAAGACTGGGTTCAGTGACTTTGTTTAGAGCTGCCAGGCACTGGCTTTTTCTGTCCAGTATTGTGCTTACCAGCTATCTCATTTTCTTTAAAGCTGTATTGAATTTGTGTGGAAACCCACATACAATCAAATCCGCTTGCTGTTGAAGTCAATGGGAGTTTAGGCTAAAACTGGACCAGGATTTGGCCCATAAAGCATAGCAAGAAAATTTAACAGTTACAATAAAACTCTTAAGGCAAATAAAATGTTCTAGCAGGTGTTCATAAACGTGCTTTATGCTCATAGACTCTGTTAAATGTTAATACTAAGGTCCTGCAGAAGCTGCACATAAGGACTGTGTGAAGGAAGCAAATGTCTGTTAAATGTGCTGTGCAATATTGTAGCAAAGGTGGGTGGCAGTGCAATGCCACATTACCTATTAGACTGAAATATGAAAGCTATTAGAGATTCTGCTGAATTTTCATTTTGTGAGGGAGTAGTTTTCAAGAGAGAACATATATAAAAAAGCATGTGTTGTGCAAAACTAGAAACATCTTTGTCAGTGTATGCAGTTTTCTTGCATGTGTGCAGAGCTTATCAGAGATAACTGCTAATATACTGTATTAACAATAAATTTAAAATTAGAAAATATTCGCAAGAAAAATAATAATTTAAAAGCAGTTTTATTTTTTGTATATTGCATTTTCCTTGAATTAGTTTGTTTTCATGCCTTAGACAAACCCACAGGCAGAAGTCCTAATGTGGCCCTAAACACCTTTTGAGGATAATAGGTGTTGGCAGGATTTTATATTTAGATCTGTCTTACATGAACTCTTAAAGTTGGTGTTTGGGTTTTTTTTTCAGTTTGTCACTTCACCTTCAAAGCACTTTTTCATCAAAGTACAATGAAGGTCCATTTTTTGTTTCCAGGAGCTTTCTGGCCTTGCATCTTTCTGGCTTCCAGAAGAAGCATTTGTTGGCATTTTCAGCAGGTTTTGCAGCATGACCTGAAAGGCAGTAACTTGTACTGGCTTAGTTTCTTCTAGCAGTTAATTTCATTAGGATTCAGGTCAAACTCATGGGACAAAAAAATATCTGTGTGTACTGGAATCAGTTCCTAACATGACACCATGAATGCGGCAGTCATTGTTAGAGTGTGTTTTGTTGCTGTTTGATTAATTGACTGAGTTATCATCTCATCAATGCTCAGTCATTGTGTTGCAGGATAAAAGTAACCACGTATTACAAAGATACTCTCTTTCTCAGTTAACTTCTTAATTTTCTGTGCTAAAAGAGAATGCATTAGCTTGGAAAACACTGAGATGCCTGAGCGAGGGGAGGTCTTTCACATGACATTGAGATCTATCAAGTTACAAGCTTTGCAGCTGCCCCTGTAGCGCATGCCACTATCAGAATGTCCACATAATGTCAGAAGGACTCTTCCATAGGCGCCTTGTTCTTGTCCTAAAATGCATTTTTCTTGCAGTGGCAGTTCTGGCATTTTCTTTAGCTGATTGGGCAGGTGATATCTCAGAAAAATTGCTTCATTCCACCTGGTTGTAAAAGGGATTGATTGTGCACTTACACAGGGAATTCTCATCGCTTGATTCCTGAACAAAATCGCAGGACTACGAAGGTGGTGTGATCTCAGCTTTCTCCTCTGTAGTAGTGTTGCACTAGTGTGCTTACGAATTTTCAAGCAAGGCCAAGAATTATCAGCAGCTAGCAGTTTGGGAGCTCCCACATGTGGCAGAATATCTTTTATTGTAATTATTCTAGGACAAGGAGGCCTAGTGGAGAAGCAGGTTGGGGAAAGACTAGGAACTCCCTTTCATTCAAGTGAAAAATGTCAGTGCTTCTCTTGTAAGTTGTGGCATTTCTAGAATAGTGATATTCATGCAGAGCTTTTAATCCTTGCAGTACATTACAAATGCATTGTGTGAGAATTAAATGTTAATTGAGGCCATTATTTTATGACTGGACTATTTATATAGTAAAGTTATTTGAAGTAATGGGCCATGAATGCATTTTGTTTATTAACTTCCACAGTGCTCATTCTTCTATATCTTTTCTCATCGCAGAGCAGTAGTTTTCAAATGGAAAGCTCTCCATGGATTATAAGACCTGCAACATAAAATGTGTAACTTATAAATAATGTGTTTTGTTGATTTCAATATAGACACTAATATAGAACCAAAGCTTTTGGAAGATTGAGCTTTCGAATTACTTTTTATCTGAATCAGGGAGGGGGGGAAATACAGAAGGAAAGGATGTATTTTCCCTTTGTTTAAAACTTGCTTGATGCTTGCTTGATTAACTGATGTCATTTACCTGGACGTGAGCGAAGCCTTTGACGCTGTCCCGCACGACATCCTGGTCTCCAGACTGGTGGAATATGGGTTCGGTGGATGGACCACTTGGTGGATAAGGAATTGGCTTGATGGCTGCACCCAAAGAGTGGCTGTCAATGGATCCATGTCCAAGTGGAGGCCAGTGACAAGTGGAATCCCTCGAAGATCAGTACCGGGAGCAGTCTTGTTCAACATTTCTGTCAGCGACATGGACAGTGGCATCAAGTGCACCCTCAGCAAGTTTCAACGATGCCAAGCTGTGTGATACGATTGACATGCCAGAGGGGAGGGACGCCACCCAGAGGGACGTGGACAGGCTGGACAGGTCGGTCCATGCTAATCTCATGAAGTTTAACAAGAACAAGTGCAAGGTCCTACACCTGGGTAGGGAGAATCCCAAGCACTGATATAGGCTGGGTGAAGATTGGCATGAGAGCAGACCTGAGGAAAGAGACTTGGAGGTGCTGGTGGATGAGAAGCTCAACATGAGCCGCCAGTGTGTGCTTGCAGCCCAGAGGGCCAACCGTATCCTGGGCTGCATCAATAGGAGTGTGGCCAGCAGGTCGAGGGAAGTGATTCTCCCCCTGTACTCTGCTCTCGCGAGACCCCACCTGGAATATTGCATCCAGTTCTGGAGCCTCTATTACAAGAGGGATATGGGAGTGCTGGAGCGAGTCCAGAGAAGGGCCACGAGAATGATCAGAGGACTGGAGCACCTCTCCTACGAGGTCAGACTGAGTGAGTTGGGATTGTTCAGTCTGCAGAGGAGAAGGCTCCGGGGAAACCTTCTTGTGGCCTTCCAGTATCTGAAGGGGTCCTACAAGAAAGCTGATGAGGGACTTTTTGGAAGGTCAGGTAGTGTTAGAATCAGGGGAAATGGATGCAAGCTAGATGAGGGTAGATTTAGATTAGACATTAGGAGGAAGTTCTTCACTGTTAGGGTGGTGAGACAGTGGAACAGGTTGCTCAGAGAGGCTGTGGAAGCCCCATCCCTGGAAGCTTTTAAGAGAAGGCTGGATGTGGCTCTGGGCAACCTGATCTAGTGGAAGGTGTCCCTGCCAGGCAGGGGGGTTGGAACTAGATGATATTTAAGGTCCCTTGCAACTCTGTCAATTCTATGATTTTATGATTCAGGTGCTAAATGGTCTTTTCCATTCTAAAGATGAGAAACTAGGCTAAGGAAAATGGGTTATTTTGTCTGGGATTATGAAGGGAAGTCTGACAGACAGAGAAATTAAATCGAGATCCCCTAAATGTCAGGCCAGATCCATAACTGCTAGAATATCCTTCCTTTCTTTTCCAAAATGTCTGTCAGAAATGTGTAGTAAAGTTTAGATTTTGTAAGCTTTCCGTAGGTCAACTTCTTTTTGGGCCTGAGGGTGTGAATACCCACAGTTTGTATAAATTCATTAACCTTTGAAGTTTGAGTGTACTGTATGTTATTAAAACTGGAAAAAAGACACTGTCAAGCCAACATAATTGTAATAGTAGTTTGGATTTCCTTCTCTAATTGTGTAATGGAATTAATATGAACATTTTAGCTATAAAATTGGACAGCTGCAGCAGGATGTGATTTAACTGACTCTTCTTTCAACACATTCTGGCAAACTTAATATATAATGATATAAAAGTCCCATTTATCTGTCATGTAGCTTTCCTGCACTTCCTTCATGTCCAGTTATTTATCAATTTTTATATTTTTTTAAAGGCCAAGTTCAGATTGCTCCTCAGTTCTTGGTTATGATGACTGTTGTATGAGCAGTAGTTAGCTGACAAACTGCAGCGCTAAGTGATGAAGTGTGTACCTATACTGCCTGTTTGTTCATCATGTTATTATGGCTTCCTGTATGTGCTGAGAGACCATTTTTGCGGTTCAGGCTTGCTTGTTGCATCCAAACTCTTTTTCAAATACTTTGTCCAACTAAGGAAGACATGAGGATGTCGTCTATAGGTCCACACTGCACTCTCATATTCTAGTAGAAACTGGTTTGTTTTGTTTTGTGTGGGTGTTTGGTTTTTTTTTAGCCTGCTGTGCTTGTGAATTTTTGTAAACATTTATCGTTCTCTGATGTGTTACAGTACATTTAAAGTCCAGGCTTTTGAGCCTTGCCAAAAGAACACAGTAGAAAGTGCCAGCTGTTTATAAGGGAGAACTACAGTATTTATATAATAGTTGTTTGCTAATAATATAGGGAGAGTAAGTGATGGTTTAATGAGGTTTAAATTCCATTGAGTTGACCTGACTCACCACAGCATGGCTGCTACCTTGCACACATTGTTTTGTGCAGTTCTGGAGGCAGCAGCTAGAAGATCCATCATCACAGTGAGCTCTTGGGGATGCTGGTTGCTGCATGTGCCAGTGGGACTGTGCCAAGCATCAAATTCTGTCTCCACAGCTGGGACAGGTTTGTGCACTCTAAGCAATTAGAAACTGCCTATTGTCTCTTTTTTATAAAGTGCTGCTTTCTGCCACTTGGTAATCATGTGATGTTCAGAGTTGCTTAGCTGGGAAAGCTTACAGGGCTTTTGCAGGCCACCAGGTTCACAGTTTGGAGACAACTGGCTATAGCAAGTAAAGAACTATGATAAATCATGACTTGAAAAAAACCTCATGCATGTGAGAGTCCTGCATAAAGTCAAGATTAAAGTAATTTATTCTGGATGATTTTAACAAAAAAGCAGCTCTGATCACTTAAAAAGAATACCTTATAACCTCTTCTTCAAAAGATAAAAGCTATCAAGCGCAAAATCATATTACACCAGATACCAATTACTATGGTTTCCTCATCTGCTTGTGTGTTTTGGTTATTAAAGATTTAGAAGTTCAACTGTAGATATTTTTAATCCAAACCAGAATTTTCTCACAAAATGGCTGATTACATCATTTGCACATTTATATTGTAAGACATTTTAACGATATAAGCATTTTTTCATTTAGACAGCAACCATAATAAATTGAAATAAAATTCAGCCTTGATTGATGTTCTGTGTGTCATGTACGGGGCAAGTCCCATTTATTAAATGTGGTTTGCCAAGGCAGCAATATTAGTAGCATTTGAATGTTTTTCTTATTAAGGAGAAAAATGGTCAGCAACATCAATACCGTCTGCTCCGAAGACCATGGTAAATGGAAACTGCCTGCAGCACATCTGAATTCCTCACTGTATTAGAGGTGAAGATACGATGCAGGCAGTGAGAATTTTTTTTTTTCGTGAAAATTAGGATAGGCTATTACAGTTCTTAGGATGAAAGAGAGAGGCTGATTACAACATAATGGAGTGTACCATATTCATCTCTTTGAAATATAACCTCACTCGGCCTTTTCCATTTTACAATCGATTCTCTCATTCCCTTAATGAACCTGTGCGTTCATGAGTCTTCCTTGGAAGTATGCACATGAAGTATTACAGTAGCGGAGAGTCATTGTCTGACAAGCAAGTGCAAGTGAAGTGTCTCTCTTGTAGTCTTGTTCAATAACATTATGCACCATTAATGCATTGCATCAGGTTCCATATTGTTTTGTTAAAAATTATGCAGGCGTATTTTTCTTAGTTGTTCATAGTTTTTCCTAAAATGGTATCTTCAGAAAACTGATTCAACATGGTTTGGCTTGCTTGCTTTGCAGAATAGTGCATATATGTAAGAGATGAGCTATCAGAAAGGTACTCTTACAAAGTCAGCACTCTGTTATTAGGTACTGAAGTTGAATAAACTGTAATATTACGGTAAAGAAAGAGAAGACCTCCTTGAGAAGAAGAAAAATGTATAAAGTTGTGTCGAGAATTACTGAGGTACCATAATTTGGAAGATAAAATTTGTAAAGGATCAAATACCTAGTATGTGACTTTTCTGTCCATTCACTTATTTTATAGGCTATTGATGGTGTTAGATGTAGCATAGAGAACACTGTTAATTATAATGTTGTATGTTTTATTTATATATGTGTGTCTGTATTTTTGGCTATATTTTAATATAAATACAGATTGTTTATATATGGTTGAAATACATATATGTTTATATGTATATAGTTTTATTATCAGCCCATAGCTGCTAACTGCTTGTTGACCGTTTTAACGTCTTACAGAATACAAAGCCACCCACTGGGTGATACTCAGAAATACAAAACAACCTGGATGGTGCTCAGGGTTAAACTACAAGCATAGAGCTTGCTGTCTTTAGCTCTGTGAAATCAGGAGAGCAGAGAATGTGGGACAAACTCCCTTACGCTCCAATCTTACTCTAATCCCAGAGCTGCCAAGAAGACTGAGCCTTCCTGGGAGCTACCTAGGAGAGTCGGCAAAACCTTATGGAATAATATTGAGACTAGACCACAAGCAGAATAAGCCAAACAGAAAATTTGCAGAAGCCTGAAAATCTCTGTAATGACAATTTCATTGATACTCTAAGCATCTGATGTATCACCACCAGCACTGATTTGATAAAAATGACCATGAAGTAAAGATTGATCTTGCAAGGAAGCAACACTTCTGTCTGTTATGTCAAAAAGATAATTCATCACCTTAGAAAGCAGTGTTTCCTTTCAATTAAGACAAAGTCAGTGTCCTAAAGTGTGAAAATTGTCTGGAACAGCAGGCCTGCTCTGGTCATGAGCTGTTGCTCAGAGATAAGAATTAAGTAAAAGTAAGGTTAATTTTATGAAAGATGAGAGAAAAAAACCCTCAAGTTTTGGATCACATTAGGCCTAGTAAATGTTTTCTATTACTTGAGCAGAAAAGCTATCTTTGCAAATTTGGCACATGCTCTTTTTAAAATCATATCTTTAATTTTTGATGAAATTTTTCTTCCCAAGCAGTGTGATCCAAATTGTATTTGTTATGAATTCGTTAGTTATTGCTTTTTCACTTTGCCCTTCTTTCTTAACCTGCTCTGTAGGTCTGTGGATCTTTTTAGTTTGTAGCAGTATTTTTACTTTGGATTAGTGTAGCTGGCTAAGGCAGGTGAATCAGCTTTCTCCTTTTTTTAATGGAAAACTTACTTGAAAACACTACGTCCTTTTTTGTTGTTGCTGTTTGTTCCATTAAAGGAACCTGCAGTATGTTCTCAGGAGGTTTCCTTGTAGTAGGAAGTTCATCTGTAATATTAAGGTTTAGCTGAAAATTGACAAATAAGAGGGTGGGAGTGTGTTGGTTTTTAAATGTGAGAAAGAAAAACCATGCTAACAGGTTGCCGTTTTTGTTATCTGGGGAATTGTGGCCAGGGTGTAAGAAAATTTGATCAATTTAATCTATCCAATTTATTGCCAATTCTTTTCTCTGTCCTTGGCATTCCTTACACCAGAGAGAGACTTCTACCACGCGAAGAGCTTGGTCAGGCAGAGCATTGTTTTGATTGGAGGTGTCCCAACAAGACCGAGTCGTTCACTATGTATGGGAGAACCTGTGCTGGTACATTGACCATTGCCTGCTTCATGATGTGCACTCTCCTCACAGTATTTCTGTAATGTTTCAACGTCTTCATTATCTCATCATTCGTGCAGCATACATACTTCTCTGTTTTCAGCAGGGACTCTGCATCTCCCGTGCACAAAGTGACTGGAGCCCCATTCAGAAAGCATATATTCAGTGGAGGTACTTATGTGTGTGCTTAATCATTAGACCAAAGCCTCAGCTGATGTCATTGCGATTGAATGTGCATTTAGTTGAGGCTTTCCATGAATAGGAATGGGTTCATGCTGAAATGCCTTTGAGTAATGAAGAATGAAATGATCTGCTCAATACCACATTGTACACTCTTCAGAGGACTTGAGGATAATTTTTTAACCTGTGTTAGTTATGAAGTAAACTGTTCGCTTGTTTCCATCTGATCAGAACTGTATTACAGTAGGTTCTCACAGAACCTCTGTCCTGAACAATGTCTGACCCATAAGAGGACAGCTTGTTGGGAGAGCAGCAGAAAGCTTGATCCACGTCCTGGTGAGCAATTTGTTACCTAGTGTTATTAAGCAGACTTATGGAGGCTTTTGGTTAAGGTCCATCTTTCAGAAGATTCTTGTGTGCTTAGATAATTCACATTTCATATTTAGTAGGTTGCTGGAAAATGGAGCCATTATTTTTCTGCAGAAATATTAACAGTGCTGTTCAAGAGTAAAATGTGCAAAGACTTCTTTATTCTCAATTATCTGTTAATCATCTTTTTGCTGATCAGCCAATTAAAAATAGTTCTTTTGGTCTCCAGAAAATTTTAACTTGAGATTAAATTAAAAGGCTATGTTTTTTTTATTATTTATTTGGTAATTTTTGAGTACATAAGGACCATGCATTTTCAAGTTTTTTACTTTGCTGTCGCAGGGCTGAGAAACTTTTGCATAATTTTTAAGTGAAGGATGTGGTGGATAAGTTGTAGCAGTACAACAGAAACTGCAGACTATGAAATTGCCAGACAGTTGGCAGTTCATTAAATGGAGCCTGAAGGAATAATCTACAATTGTGAGGTAGTAGTCCAGTGAAGAAAGGAGGATACATGCCTGCACTCCATCTCACTTTTACATCCAGCATTTACTCTATTGATCTGCTCTAGAAAAGAAATACTGTCCTATTCTTTGTCTCATATATTCAATTCAGAATTACTTCTCAGGTGTTTTATGATCACATGGTCTACTTCAAAGTTGCTAGACTGGTTTGCTTCCCAGTTTCAGTAACATTTGTGGTTCATTATCTACTCTTCTTCTGATACTTTAAAGCTTTTGCTGACAATAAGTACTAGGAAGGTGAAATGCATTGCCTCCTTGGATGTATTCAGATGCTGTGTTTATAGCTATGGAGATCAATGCTATTTTTGCTTTAGAAAGCTGTTTCTTAAGATAGAAATGACCATCTGGCACTGTGCTTATAGAAAAAAAGATTCTTATAGGATTCCTATAGAATCATCATTGGTTTTGATGATTTTTAGATGGAGACAAAAATATTCCTATGGAATAATCATTGATTTTGATGATTTTAGGTGGAGACACAAAAGCTGAAATAAACAAAGACAAATTGTTTTTAAAAAAATACGGAAGAAATTCCCCCCTCAGAAAGAGAGAGAAAAGCAGTGAGAATGGAGTCTAAATGTAGCCCTTGCTGCTATAGAATTGTGTTTGACCCATTGAAGCAATTTCTTACTGAAGGCTGACTGCAACCTAGTGTACCAAAGAACTTTCTAAAATCCCAGAGATGGAAATGCTTTCTTTATACAACTCAGGTACATTTGTGAGCAGACATTTAAATGAATACAGGCTTTGTGTGGGATGCATGTGAACTCTTAGAAACATTGCTGTTTGCAGGCTTTTGAGGTTTAGAAGAGTGCTTTTTGGGACAAAATGCTTTTTCAATAATAGGAGTGAATTTCAGTGGTATGTAGTACTTCAAGCTGTATTGTTGCTCCCCTCTTGGATTGCCCAACTAAATACTGAGCAGAAGGCAAACTTATCGTTTGGTGGTGGTAGCAGCAGCCAAACAGTCTTAGGGAAGTATTGTGAGAATTTGATTCACATCAAAGCATAACTTCTCATTTTCTTGGTTACATTGCTGCCTCTTGAAAGGGTTTGTTGGATGAGAGGGTGTTTGTGGCCCCTTTCTCTGTTCAGAGTAGAATTCTAGGAAAAAGAGACACAAAGTAAGGTACACAAGATGATAGACTGTAATAAATTATGGCTTGTTCAACTAGGTCTGATGAAGAAGGTACAGGTAAAAGAAATGATGAACAGGTACAGCTAAAACTATATTACACTATTGTGTGTTAAAAGACATTAATGAGTACTGTTTCTTTCTTAGACTTTCAAAAAGTTCTCATCCCAAACTATTACCTTATACGAAACATTTAAGAATAACGAATGGAGAAGCACAAGGCAGACTTACTGGAACTGTTATTTCTGCAGGAGTTGCAGTGTAGTGTAACTCAGGGTTATACTGTCTTCGAGGATGTGTGTCATGCTCAGAGCCTCTTGGACACTTGGCAACTTCAACATCATAGAAGATTAATTGAAAGATGTAGCAGTATGAGTAGTAGGATGAGTGTTAATTGTTCTGGCAGTAGGATGTCCACAGTGGCAGAGCAATGAAGGTGAAGGGTCTAGAGAGGAAGGTGTATGAGGAGCAGCTAAAGTCACTTGGTTTGTTCAGTCTGAGGAAGATGAGACTGAGGGGAGACCTCACTGCAATCTGCAGCTTCCTCAGTAGGGGAGGCAGAGGGGTAGGAATTATCTCTGCAGCAGCAGGACTCAAGGGGATGGCATGAAGCTGTGACAAGGGAGGGTTAGGTTAGATATTAGGAAAAGGCTCTTCATCCAGAGGGTGGTGGAGCACTGGCACAGGCTCCCAAGGGCAGTAGTCATGGCTCTATGCCTGACAGAATTCAAGAAGCATTTGGACAATACTCTCAGGTTGTCCTGTGCAGAGGCAGGAGTTGGACTTGATCCTTGTGGGTCCCTTCCAACTCAGGAGATGCTATGATTCTATGTTAATAATGCTATTATATTATCATGATGTATAGTGATCCCAAAAGATGAGTTAAAGATGGTAGATTTTGTAGGTGATAAAAAAATGCATTGGGGGAAGGCTGAGGAACTTTAGAGGGTATCTGGTAGAGCTTAGGGAATGAGCACTGCAATAGCAGATGAAATTCTGCAGCTGACAAATTAAGTAAAATCTTCTGAGTACATAGTTTGACCTAATTGCATGTTACTGAGTATTACAGTTGCTGCAGCAAAAAAAGCTAGCAAGTTAGGCTTTTGTCTGGCTCCTAAAAAAAAGAAAAAAGTCAAAATTAACAAAAATAATTTTATAAAACAGAATAGCAATAATTCTTGGTTAGTAGTTACTGTTGGTTTACATCAAGACACTTTATAATAGGAAATGTTCATTTTGTTCTGTGTCGCTCTTAAAAAATACAGTAAAAATAGAGAAGGGCTGCAGAATGGGCAGAAGTGATTTGTGGCATTGGAAGGAATTCCTTGTGACGAGGTACTGAAAGAAATAGAAACAGCTTAGGTTAGAGGATGAGCAGTCAGTAGGGGGGTGATGCATATAAATAAATAATATACTTTAGCTTGCAGCAAGAACAAAGAACTACATTGAAAAGCAACAAATGGAGATAACCGAAACAAAGGGGGTTTTATACAATTAATAATTAACTTTGGGAACTGTGGCAAAAAAATTTTTAAGGTCCCCAAGTTTACTACAGGCAGGTTATTCTGTACTTGTGCATTACAGTATATCTTTCTTCTCTGTGCTACCAGTCACTCTTAGGGCCAGAGGTTACATTAGACAGACCACAGATCTCCTTAATCTGAATGCCCATTATGATCTTTATTTTCCCCAGGATGCTTACATTTTTGGGCATCTCCTGTGCAGCAGAATGTATGTAATTCTGAATGAATACTGAAGTCTTGAGCTTCTACAAAAGGGAAGAAAAATTTTTTTTGAGTTCTTATTCACAGGAAAGGAATAATTTCTGAGTAAGGAAAGTCTCTGATAAGTATCTAGTGATATGTTAGTTGTATAATTTAGAGTGTATTCATGGAAACACCCTCAAGAAAAGCAGATTTTGAGTCATACCAAGTAGTACATACAAGCAAGGATTCACTAAGAGTTGTAAAAACAATGTTCTAGGATGGAGCTTGTACTTGAATCTGTTCACATATTAGCTGGCTATGGATTTTTTTTTTCCTTCCCAAGAAAACTGGCATGTATTTGGGTGAGCCTTAAATCCTGGACCGTGGTGTAGCTTGTGCATTCTTTGGAAACAAAGTAAATGTGTGGATTCTGTGTGATTCTGTGAACTTGAATTCAAGTCCACTAGCTGCTATGCATATATATGCTTCTTCTATGGCAATGAACACAAGCAGCTACTGCCCGTTCATAAATATCTTATCCTTCTTAGGCGTAATGGGACTCCAAAGACATCCCTGTTCTTGTGGCCAGGACTGCATTTGCAGTGAAGCTGCATATATTTTATAGTGTATATTTATAGTTTATGACAGTTTCTTTTGGTAGGGTTTCTTCTGGGTAATCAGCATTTCAGCCACAGCTCCCTTTATTTGGAAAATGCAGTCCTCATATAGAAAAACATGATTTTTTTTTTTTTTTTAATGAGGAAAAAGAGTGGAGTCACAAACAAATCACAGAATATCTCAAGCTGGAAGGGACCCACAAGGATCATTGAGTCCAGCTCCTATTTAGGCACAGGACAGCCCCAAGGTCACACCATGTTCCTAAGTGCAATGTCCAATTGCTGCTTAAACTCCATGAGAGTTGGTGCCATGACAGCCTCCCTGAGGAGCCTGTTCCAATGCTCCACCACTCTCTGGGTAAAGAAGCTCTTTCTAACATTCAACCTGAATTTTCACCAGCACAGCTTCATGCCATTCCCAGGGGTCCTGTCGCTGGTCACCAGAGAGAAGAGGTCAGCACCCACCTCTCCCTCTCTGGTGAGGAAGTTATAAACTGCAATGAGGTGTACCCTCAGTCTTCTCTTCTCCAGGCTGAATAGACCAAGTGATTTCAGCCTTTCCTCATAAGTCTTCCCCTCCATGCCCCTCACCATCTTTGTGGCCCTCCTCTGGACATTCTCCTACAACTTCATATCTCTCTTGTATTATGGTGCCCAAAATTGCAGACAATGCCCCAGGTGAGGCCGCACCAGAGCCAAGTAAAGTGGGACTAGCATCTCTGTCTATCAGCTAGCAATGGAATGCTTGATGCACCCCAGAACCCTGTTGGCCCTTTTGGCTGCCAGTGCACACTGCTGACTCACATTCAACTTGTAGTCAATCAAAACATTCAGATCCCTCTCTGCAGTGCTGCTTTCCTGCCTCACATTCCCCAATTGGTAGGTTGTTTTTGGATTGCCCCTAGCCAAGTGCAGAACCTAGCACTTGCCCTTGCTAAACTTCATATGATTTGTGACTGCCCAGTCCTCTGATCTATTTAGATCTCTCTGAAGTGCCTCTCTGCCTTCATTGGAGTCAACACCACCTCCCAGCTTAGTATCATCTGCAAACTTACTTATTAGGCATTCAAGTCCTATATCCAAGTCATTTATAAAGATGTTAGACAGAACCAGCCCTAAGGTGGATCCCTGTTAGGACCCCACCTGTCATCTGTCACCAGCCCGATGTAGCTCCATTTACTATAACCCTTTGCACTCGACCCCTTAGCCAGTTGTGTACCCACTTTGTGATGTTCTTATCTAGCTGTATATTCAACAATTTGTCCAGTAGGATGCTGTGGGAGACAGTATCAAAAGCCTTACTGAAGTCCAAAAAGATGACATCAACGGGTCTCCCTTGGTCCACTAGATAGGTAAGCTTGTCATAAAAGGAAATGAAGTTTGTTAAGCATTACTCCCGTTTCATAAACCCATGCTGACTATGACCAATGACAGCGTTGTCTGTCAGATGCTTATCCATAGCTCCCAGAATAATCGCCATAATTTTATCAGGCACAGAAGTGAGACTGACCGGCCTGTAGATACCAGGGTCATTTCTGTTGCCCTTCTTGAAAATGGGAACAACATTTGCCCGCTTCCAGTCAGTTGGGACCTCCCCAGATTCCCACGAGCATTGAAAAATCATTGAAAGAGGATGCGCTATGACATCTGCCAACTCTTTTAAGAACCCTTGGGTGGATCCCATCAGGCCTCATAGACTTATAGGGGTCTAGTCGGAGGAGCAAGTCCCACACTAGTTCAGAGTCAAATAGAGCATTAACTGACTCCCTGTCATTGGTCACTGACTTATGGCACTGGGTGCTCCAGATCCCATCCTCCGTGTTAAAGACAGAGGCAAAGAAATCATTAAACGTCTCTGCTATGTCAATGTCTACTTGTGAGGTGACCATCCCCATTTAGTAATTGACCAATGTCATTCCTGGTCTTCCTCTTACTGTATTTTAAAAAAGTTCTTTTTAGTATCTCCCACTGTACTGGCCGTATTTAAAGAAGTTCTTTTGACTGTCTCCCACTGTACTGGCCAGCTTCAACTCTAATTGGGCCTTAGCTGCATGGATTTGATTGCATTAAAGCTCATTTGGAAATTTGTGCAGGATGGGATTGGAGGTGTATGTACATCCTGAAATAATGTTCCCCAATATTCCCTCATAGCTTTTCATCAGTGTAGCAGGGTTGTAGCTTTTTGTGTGTTTGAGGATCTCACATTTATACAAGGGAATGGTAATTGCTGTGCAGATGGCACACCTTAAACACATGTACCACTTCCATCTTGAAAATAAGTAGAAAATAGCTGATACATAGTTCTTCTGCTTATGGAGTGCAAGGGCTGGGGTTTCAAGTTGTCTATGAAATCTTGGTCTGACTCCATTGTAAACTTCTCTTTCCTGTCCATGTGTTCATGGATAAATACAAAATTTGATTTACTGCAGAGAGGATTTGGGTGGACCCAAACCCTGGTGCTGATCAGCTTTAGCAGCATGTTTTGTGAACTTCCATCCTTTAGATTCACTGTCTGCCTTTAACTTTTGAACACATAGGATGTTTTTCCCTTAAGAGTGTGACTGTAGGTGGAGATCTGTGAAAATTGGAGGATGCTATTGCAAGAGATGATGGTGAAAATTCTCCCATGTGCATGCATAGCTTCTTTTAACATTAAGGGAAACTGCTCACACTGAGGATAGAATAGAGCCTTTTGTTAATATCAAAGAGCCAATCAAGGAAGATTTTTTTTATCTAGAAAGCCTCCTGCTGCTTCCAAAGAAGGTTCCTTTGCAAAGCACAATGATAAATAATCTTACTTCTTCACTCATTATATTACCAAGGGATATTGTTTTCTACCGTTGCATTCAGTGAGACTCATGAAATTCAGCTCCCTTTGATTAGATGGGACAGTAATGCAGGGAAGGACAATGTGCTGAGCTGGTTCTTCCCAGACTGAAGCCTCTGACACCTTATCTGGGTAGTTTTCCAGTGTATGTTGGTCTCACATACCCCTCCAGCTGCCAAGCAGGAAGAGCAGTGAGGACTGGCCTTCACGGGGAGTGTAAATATAGTGGGGGGGTGGGTATTTGACAGATCTTCCTGGTAAGTGCAGTAATTCCTATCTCGTCTTGCAGACTGTATATAAGGATAAAAATGTCTTTTGCTTACTGTGCATTTACTGAAAGTGCTGTAGCAGATCTGTGAGATTCTGTTTTGTCTTTGAATTGTAGTAAGTGGGTTTTTTTCCCTACCAAATTGTTTGGAAAAGCTCAAGCTACATAATGTCTTTTTGAAAGTACTACTTTTTGTGAATGGACAGAAGTTACTTCTAAATAACTGGGGGGGGTTGGCATATAATTTTATTTTATAGAAAAACAGGCATATTGCTGACAATTTCCTATTCAACAACTTAAGTTTTTCTTAAACTTAAAAATACTGGGAGGGGAGGCACTTTCTTAGGGTGGTTTTCCTTCTTTTTTGAGGAAATTTCAGTGAAAGACACTGTAACTATTTACACTGTTTGGTGAAAGAATTCGGTGTTTTATGCCAGAAACAGGAACTGCCTGATAAACTGGGAAAACATGAAATTATAGGGGTGATGTCAGTAGAAATACAGAGCCTGTTCCAGAGCATTTACATATGAAATTAATTTTGAGTTCATGCATCCCTCATTGGTTTTAACAGAACTAATACAGAACTTAGCCTGCTTTTAAGTGCTCTACTGGTTGTGGCCATAGTAAAGTGATTTTTCATGGTAGAGTACTACCAGCCTAAAAAGTCAGTCTCTTTAAAGAAAATTCTTTGACTAGAGCACAGTGAATGTGAGAAGAAGGGGAGGAAGGTTCTCTTCTGAACATGAAATGCGAGCGGTGTCAGGTGAGCACTTTGGTGCTGGGTGAAGTTCACAGTCCAGCCTTGCACTGAGGTACTCATGTACAGTCACAGGGTTATGCTCTTCAACCCACGGATTCCAACAGAGAGCTAAAACAAAATGCAGTGGAGTTTTGTGGCAGGCTGAGATGTAACAGGACCTTCAAAGGATGGGGTCTTGCTTGGGAAAACTTTAGAAACTCACTGGTTAGGCAGGTGAGGCATCAGACTCAGCAAAAGGGGAAAACAGGAAGGGAATAAAGCAGCTGGTGCTCCCCAAGCAGTTCTTGTTTCCTCTGCAAATCCGTTGACTAAGTGGTGCCTAAATTCTTTTAGGAAGGGTGGTGTCACCTGTGATGGTAACACATCATTCCGCTTTAGAAGAGTGGAGTTTAATGTGCATTCTCTTCAGTGGTGCTTGTGAAGTGAGGAAAAGGAAAAACAACCTAGGTTGCTTTAGAAATGAACCTTGTTGTGAGGATGGTCTGAAAGATCACACCTGCACCTCTCTGCATCTCCTGGATCGCCCTGCTCCTGTGAGGGGCTGCTTGTACTCTCCTTGGTTTTTGCATGTGCTGTCAGGGCAGGTAATGAGACGGTGGAAGAAGTTTTGAGGCATTCAGGCTATGACTGACATGTGAGGAGCCTATGAATATTTTTGTGTCTCATGTTATTTTAGTGCCATTACTTCAGAGATGTGCTTCTACTCATTGGAAACTGTGTTGCATAAAATGTACATAGAATTTTCTGTATTATTACTAGTAATTTACATTACTGAAAATGGGAAGCATTACAAAAAGTTATTTGATCTTGGTCTGCAAAACCGTTCAGTTACTTTCATGCATGTTTTCAGCTAGCTTTTTTTTCTTCTCTTGATACCTGAAGTTACCAGTGTAAAATCAGGTTTGTAGGGCTCTGTAATATGATAGGAGTGAAGTACACTCCTGTAAATGAGGACACACAATTGCATTCAGTAACAAAAAATGCCCAACATTTCCTGGGAATTGCAATGTTAAAGTTTGTCATTGAAAAATCCCTTTCTTGTTGTTGCTGTTGTGAATATTAGAATTACACTTCTATTACACTGACTAGTATCTCTGAATTACCATAATCTCACTACAGTTGTCTGTAGGATGCCTTTATAACTATTAATGGAAACTTACCTTTATAATTATAAGTGGTTTTTGGGAAAAATTTAAGATTTGAGACGATCCGTCTGTCTCTGTATGGAAAGTGTGTGTTAAGAATTTGTATGATTGGCGAAGAGACCTTGTGCATTCTGAAAGAAGCAGTAACAGAGCTAATTAAATAATATTTGTCATGTAGGCTAGGCCACGCATTGCCAAAATGCCTTAAGATTTGCATGTCAAACATGTGAATGCTCCTTTACTGGGAAGTAATGATGAATACAAGGAATTAAGAGGCTGTTAAGATTGGAAGAAGCAAGCAGACTCAACAAGCTTTTTTAGCTTTTGGTGCTGTATTTGGAAACATAAGACTTTAATTTTATGTGCTTATCTTAAATTACTTAAGGCACCAACATCCATAGCTACTGTTAGTTCTGGTCTTCTTCAGATTTAACTCTGAAATCTAAAAAAAATTAAAAATATTGCTTTCTCCAAGTTTTGGGAGAGGAGCGAAGAGAATAATTGCCTATACATATCCTGAATGCCCTGCTCCTAAATAAAATATCTGTATCATATTGTATAATGTAATAATAGATAATATTATATAAATAATATATATAGTATTTTTTGTAGATTTGAATCTTTCTAGGTCTGATTATCTCATTTATATTAAAGGTGTTTTATTCTGCTCTTGGTATCTTGACAGTGTGAAGGTCTTCAGGATTCCTTTCTTTTACTACGGTGATCTAAAGTAATCTTATTAATACAAGTTAAAATTTTTCATAAGGTTTTAGGTTGTAATCACCTTTGTGTTTAAAAGTCTTTGTGTCCTTTTTCATGTTTTGTCTCTATTAAAGAACAGTTACACTGTGGGAAGGACGTACATTATTCATTTGCTCTCAGGCTAATATTGTCATTTCCCTGAAAAAATGTCATTTGCATCCTGCATACTGTGCTCTTAAATGATATTTAATTCTGTGGCCTCCTTTTTTTCCTCAAAAAAACAACCTGGCTTGTTTCTGTTCAGTGGGTTGTGGTTTCCTACTCCCAACACTCACTGGAAATACCTCTTAGGAACCTTACTGATAGCACTGCGAGCTTGTCTCTCTGTAGCTACCAGCTGAGTACAAGTGGTTCCTCACTCTGTAATCTTCCTGCCTACTTCTTTTACATACATGGAGTGCAATGGTTAAGTTTTTCTTCCATAAACCTGTTAACACTTCTAATTCTTCTTCACAACTGCTGGTTTTCCAGCTTTGCGAAGCTCCTAACTGTAGGCAAACACTGCATGTTTGGGGCTGAAACTAAGAGTCAAATTTTATGTTAACAAATGTTTTGAGAAATACATAGCTGGTTCCATATTTCAGTGGTTATTCTGAAACTTAATGATGATCAAGTCATTCTGGACAATGTTATTTCCTTAATGTCGGATCATAAGTGGTTTCAAAAATCTTTTTCCTCAATAATGTTGTACTAAAGATTAAAGTTATTAAGTGTACATAGAGGCTTTTTTTTTGTTTAAATTTTTGCTGCTGCACACATGGCAGACTATTCTAGTTCTTTTGATCTGTGGGAAAGCCAATGGGACTTCCCAAGGAAATACTGAACACTTCGATGGTGTGGAAGCTGTCCTGGTGTTGAGTTCACTGTTGTCACTGGGAGATCTGTGCATTTCCAATAGTGTTTCATCTAGATCTGTAAAAGGGATTAATTAGCAGTTCATTAATAAGCAACAAGTGAAGGCTTATCTGAGGGGAGTGAGGTAACCTATTGTTTATATATGGATACTGGCTCTGATTCCTTTTTTAATTCTGCTATTTTCTGGAGTTGGGTGTTCCCTATGCTGGGAGGAGGGAAGCCTACTATCAGTGGTTATGGTGGTGCCACTCTTGAATCAGATACAGCTTCCCTAGTCAGAAACCAGTGAAGAAAAAGAACACTTAGCCCAAAGGCCTTTAGGAATGTTAGGGGGTTATCTCTGAACAAAGAATTGGAGTGAGCTTGCATAAAAGTGGTGTGCTACTTACTGGAGATATTACAGAGGTGTCCCTGTCCAGGGGAGAGCTGAAGACCTGAGAAAAGTATGGATTAATACAATCTGCCATGAATCCATATTCAGACCAGTAACTTAACTATAGGTGCCATTTTCGCAGTGGGTCATGGTTTTATGTACTGACTGATTTTTCCACAGCACAGCTAAAAGCCAGCTGAAAGTGCTGATTGCAGAGCTTCTCTGCGTGTCACTGTATATTCTGATCTGTACTAGCATCGACAGGTACAGAGCAGAATAACTGCACTTGATACAATGAGCAAGCGTTCATTTTAGGCTAAAATTCAATTTCTTTGCTATCCCTGTTGTAAGAAAATTTGCTTGTTTAATTCTTTTCACTTATTGAAAAATATATCCCTTT
The DNA here is from genome assembly GCA_013399015.1 of Galbula dea. Classification (NCBI taxonomy): domain Eukaryota; kingdom Metazoa; phylum Chordata; class Aves; order Piciformes; family Galbulidae; genus Galbula; species Galbula dea. Next base: position 1,122,027 of record VWZX01007020.1, on the reverse strand, counting down.
TAGGTTTGACAGCTTCCCAAAGAATATTTTTGATTTCCCACACTGATTGTGGGCCACATGTTAGTACTAATTATAAAAATGAGACATCATAGAATTGTGATGTGCTTAAGTGTTCAGGGCTTTAAAGGCTTAAGTGCATGCTAGCTTGAGTAAAGGCTGGAAGAAGAAAAGAGGAACTGCAGGTTTTGAGCAGATGTTTGTTGCTTGGTAGGGCTATGCATTGTCTTTGTCTGTGAGAAGTTGCTGACACTTTGAAAGGTTTATCAGACTATATTAAGCTGCCATAGTGCAAGAAAAAAAGAATTTCTCTTTTGCACCTCTAGATGTGCTGGAGATTTATTATCTATTAAATCATATGAAATGTTGGAGGCTGATAGCCTCGTCTCACTGTTGGAAGTAAACATTAAATGTGTGGCTGTAGCTGAGTATTTCTGCCCTTTTTTTGTGTGCTGTGTATGTTGCTCTGAGGTGGAGTGGCTCACAGACTTTTTATTGTGAATTTATATTATTATGATTTATATTATTAGGAATTATCTAAGAAAGAAAAAGGTAAAGGAAGAAATAGTTGGAAGGTCAGAGCTGTAAACTGAAGGCTTAGCAGCAAGGAATGGATTTTTGTAAGATACTTCTCATTAATGTTAATGGAACAGGTATTATTTATAAAGTTAATTATATTTTGAACAAGTTTCTATGAAAAAAAGATAACTTTCTACTAATGCTGTCATATTATTTTATTTTTCCAAGACTCAGCGACATATACAATGGTAAATACAGTGTCACAGAAAGTATATTGCACAAAAGTTTTGTTTCCATAGTTAAAAATGAAATATGTATGCAGGCTATGCATGCAGAGCTCATAAGCCAAAATTATGTCTGTAAGCTATTTCTGTACATTTAGCTTTAATGCTGATGCATATTTAATTGCTTGGCCTGTTTTCCCCACAGCAAGATGTGGCTGTCTTCCATTGAAGTCAGCGCCTGAAGTCTGCAGCAGTCCAGTTTGATGTTTGTACTTTGCCTGTGAAATGCAACATCTACATCTGCAAGTAGCAGGTTGATGTAGTCTGGAAGAAAACCAAAAAATCCAGTCTGCTTCTAGAGGGGTGTTTCTGTGGAGGGATTCTCTGTGGGACTGTAAATGGAAGAATTTACAGTTTTAGTGGTTGCAGTAGCAATATCTGTGCCACAAACAGGGATAAACTGTATTTTTCTTCTGTGCAGATGCCTTCTTCAGCATAAATTAAATTGTTTTATTTGTTGCTTGTCTACTTAAACAAGCACAGAGAGGTATTTCCAATTTAATGTATTGGATTGTTTCTTAATTATAACTGTATTTTTGGCTTTCACTTCTAAGACCTAACCTACGCCACTTTCTGCATTTCTTGTCAGAACACATTTAGAAAATGGAATCGCAAGAAGCAATTAGTAATAATCTTGCTGAAAGATTAGTCTACATACTTAAATCTCAGATGCTTTGTCTGTGAAAGGTGAATATAATTTAATTTTAAATGGAGAAGTACCAATGTTTATAAGTGGAGTCTGCGTAGCTGTTTCATAGGAAATCTTTTTTTGGTTTTACACTAATTCAGTGTATCAGCTCAGGCGGTTTGTATCAGTAAGACAGGAGGGAGCAATAGAAAAAAAGCTTTGGATTTGTGTATCAGCAGAAAGGTATATGTGAGCAGAGGAGGAATCTAGCTTCATGATGCCAAGTGTTCTTCTATTGGCTTGTGTTTTCTAGTCAACCAAAGCAACTTTTTAATGCTGAAGATACTAAATAACTTTTTCTCTTTTTGCTATGGAACTTGTGTCCTGTTGTGCTGTTTTCTGTAATTTGTGTAATACTGCAAGTTCTTACTGTTTTATGAAAGGATAGCAGATTGTTTAATTTTAAATTAAGAAATCCCTTCAGATTATGCATTTTCTGCTCAGCTGCAGATTAACCATTTTATCTAGTCACAATTGTAGAGTATATTGCCAGAAGATAATTTGTTCCCTCTGTGTCTCAGTCATGCATTTTACCTTCATTTTATTATATACTTTGAGCCTGTGAAATGATTTCTTAACTGCACTTAAAGATAGTTTGTTCCCGCCCTCAGGATCAATTTGTAAGATGTTTTTGTATAAACATTATGTGCTACACTTCAATATTGTTCACAGTCCAGAAGATAACTGCTGTGATGAGTCTTACTTAAAAAGCATGGTGGAAATGGAGTCCATATGGAATTTGAAGGAAAAGGTGCTTAATCAGCTGTGCTGTAATACTGCCATGCTGTCTGCAGCAGGACTGCTGGTGCCCCTAAAGCCACTTCTCACATGAGGGAAATACTGGGTTTAGTACAGCCATTTAATAAATATGTTTTGTTTTGTTTTGTTTTTTTGGGGGAGAGACCAGTCATGAAATGAGGATGCAATTTTAAAAAAAGACCCTTACTTAGATTCACCAGGGAGGGAAAGGGAATAAAAGAGCAACCTAAGTGAAGAAGTAAAAACAATATTGGTGTATAGTCAGACAAATTGAGAAAGAAAGAAAGAAAGAAAAAACTAATCCACACAGTCTGGAAGATTAAAGAAAAAAGGAGAATCGTCAGAATGAAATGAGTTGCAAACTGTCAAATCAGGCACCTGAGCATATTGCTCTGTTAACACTGGCCTGTTTGTCTTCACCACCTTCTTTTTCTGTTATCTCCTGTCACCTATACTGGAAAAGTAGTTTGCTAGAATGAGACCATGAGAGGTCTGAGCATTGCAGCTCAGAGGTGTCTTCATATTTTTATGTTGACTGCCTTACGTACATTTGCTTAAGTTATCAAGGAGATAACACTCACATACATTTAGTTGTTTCATTGCCGTCTTTCAGCTTTATGCTGAGTAACAGCATCATTGGAGCCTCAACAGAGCACTCCTCCTTTTTATAATTTCATGAAATATCTGTGTGAGAAAATAAGGTGTCTAGAGAAATCTGGTACATGATAGCCTCTTAACTGAGTTGCCACTTGCCATTCTTCCCTTGCTTTTTTTTTTTTATACCATTCCTGCTGAGTAGATGTCGGGTTTTGAAACATTAGCATGTGAAAGTGTCAACTTTTGCTACCTAAGCTAAACTGAATCTTTTAGTCACATAGAATCACAGAATTGACAGAGTTGGAGGGGACCTTAAAGATCATCTACTTCCAACCCTGTGCCATGGGCATGGACACCTCCCACTAGATTAGGTTACCGAGAGCCCCATCCAGCTGACTCCAGAGGGATAAACACAGTGCAGCACGTTGCTAAATTATGACTCAAAATAAGATAAAGTAAAATATAATCAGTAGTCATATTTTTGTTTATCATTAGCTTTGCTACAAATAAAAATATAATTTCCCAGTACTGCATTTGAAGTACAAGCAAGATCTCTGAAGTCTCATTTGTTAATTTTAAAATTTGCCTTAGTTTCTTTCTTTTCAGGATACTCTCTCACACTGTATAATGCTCCATCAGATATAATGGGGCCTCAAAGAGATCAAAAATTCACACTCCTTAATGACTTTGCCAGAATGATAGGAAACCTGTGTTGCTCTTGCACTGTTAAGTCCTGCTAGCCTTGTAAGTACTTGTGGCTTTGAATCATTTTTAATACAAAGACTCTTTATGCTTCTTGGCAATATAAATGAGCCTCCAAGTAGGAGCAGTTGCGACCTGAACTGTAGGTCTGTGTTTGAGAGGCACTCGCGTGTGTGGCATTGGGGCTGGTGTGCAGGACCAGGCTAGGCTGTGTTTTGCAGCAACCCGGAGCAAGGAACCCTTCCTGACCTGTGCTGCTCCAGCGCTGGCGAGGTGCTATATGTGCCTGTTCTTCCCCAATTGTAACTGATTTAATTATTACAATTAGGGAGATTGTCTTACCATGTTAATTGCTCTTATTTTTATGATGCTGAGTGTGACTTTCTGACTAAAATTACCTATTTTTAGTAAGTGTTTATATTTTGTTGTGCTATAGAGGCAGCACATTTTCTGTATTACAAAGAATAATTAGTTCAGTTACACTGGTTTGTTTCAGGTTGGATCTGTGTATTGTTTACCTTCAGTCTGTTTGAAGACAAAATTCAGTGATCCACTCTATTGAATGAAATCCTTTATCTCCTTCTGTATGTGTGCGTATATGTGTGTCAGCTTCCCCCAGCCTTACCCAAATTGTCTGTTGTGAAACTCACTGAGATTGATCCAGGTCCCTGCAGTTTAATGCTATCACTGCAGCTCTGTGGGGTCACCACAAATCATGCCTTCCTCCAGGTTCCCCATCACCCGAGGCTAATGCACTCTCTTGACATCTATTGCTTAAACAGAGTTAAATGTTAATACAGTAACAATTTAACACCGTTAATACATCATGTGTTCTTTAACATCCTGTGTCTTTGTGTAGCCTGTGCTTCGCAAGGTCAGATCATTACACCCATACTGACTTGGAAGAACATCTCACTCCTCTAAAAGTTCTGTTGAAGTTAATGCAACTGCATGAGGAGGGTTTGTTGAAGAAGTTTCCTGGGAAGCTTGCTTTTTCTGAATTATGGGTTAAATACTGTACATTTGCTTCATAATACATTTAGGATTAAGACTTGTGGCAATTTATTAAAAATAATTTCCACTCTTCATAACTGTCTTGCTAAGACCTTGGCTCACCACTATTCAGTCTTCTCCAAACTTCAAAACCTACATTTTTGTTCTCACAATAGTTGTTTTAATGTAAGTGGGAACATAAGTCTTGTCTTCAGTCTTCAAAATTAAGTATAAATTTTACCTGTGGGTTTTCATAGATCTTGAATGTTTGAGATGATGCTTTGCCTTTTGTAAGCTTTTATAATAAAAATTTGTCATATATCCAGAAAGTACTGTATCAGAACTATCAAATTATAAGCTATGTTAAAAGGCTTTTAAGTATTAACATGTTTTTATAATTGCAATTGCAGTCTTAAGCTCCTTTGGTAGCTATATAGAGTATTCTTGAGAGAATATCATGTGGTGCCACTTAGTTCCCAAAGGATATGATTTGTCAATTTTGTTCATTTGTTTTGTTGTTGTTGTTTTGTTTTCTCTTCAGAAGTTTTGTTTTAAAATGATGTCTTTTTACAGATTGTCTGAAAATGCCCTTTTCTGTAAAGCTGCACCCTGCATGGGTGCAATGCCTTTTACAACTGTTTCCTTCTTTAGAACATGGAGGACAATAGCACCCAAGGGGATCAGTGGAGAGGAGGAGCAGGAAGGCTGGACTGAACAGGCAGGAAGAGTGTGTGTCCACTGGAGCAAATTCCTGCCTGAATCTTAAGCTGACACCCATAACTTTTGCTTCTGTCCTGTGAGGAGAGGCACATACACAGCCTCCTTGCAAGGTACCTTCTTGTCTGGTTATGGTCTGGAGATGGTTACTCCTTGTGATCACATAACAAAAAGCTGTGTGTTGAGCCTGAAGAATTAATCTTCATGTTGATCCAAGTAGCTATCAGTGTGACATAATTTGATATAAATTCTGTTCATCATTTAAAAAACTCCCTGGAAAATCACTCAGGAAACACCTCATCAAGAGAGCATTGTTGACTGGGATTAAAAAGTTAGAAGCTAGAAAATACAAAAATAAGAGATTTAAGGTAACAACTAGAATTCAGTGGACATGAATGAGGCTGTTGGTTGCTGCTGTAATAATTTGTTTAAAAGAGTGGGAGTCTTATCATAACTCAGTCAGATCTTCAGGCCAGACTACTGCATGTGTAGGAGAACCCCATTGTGTTTACACTCATGTACTTCTTCCATGGAAAAGGCTTCAGCTGCTAGCTAAACTCAGGTACCGGGGCAAATTTTGATACCTGTAAGCCTGTATTTTTGGGCTGGATGGATAAACATTCAGTCTTGATGAATGGTGGTAAATAAATGGGGTTTCTAGACTGACACAAAATATACATTGACAGTCAATCAGTGACTTCTCTGGTATTAACCAGCTGCTTAGAGTTACTCATGTACAGAAGTGGTGTGCTCTGCCATGCTGGTTACCCCATTTTTAGATAGAAGGATTAATCTCCAATTAATTTATAACAGCATTAGCTTAATTTTAAAAGATCCTGCCATACTGGAATTCAAAATAATTTTTAGGGATCTCTTAACAAGATAATTGTTTTGGTAGACTTGCTGTGTTACATTGATTTACTGTTTGGTTTTTGGTGTAGATTTAGAAACACTGTTTCCACCACATAGCAGAATTCCCATATGTAGAACTGTACCTGACTGAATGTCTTTTATTTATATATTTTAATTTCTTTCTTTATTCTGGATGGTTTTAAAGATGTCAAGCATAAATTCACTAAGCTGCAAAACTGTGGACTAAGAGCTTTGGACTAAGATACGTGAAGACAATTTTTTTTTTCCTTAGAGTTTTGCTGTGTCCTAGATGCTGAATTTGCAGGGAAAATGTTATGGTTGCAGGATCAACTTTTACTGTTGATGCATGAGTGAAGCAGTAAAGTCTGATTTTTGATTGAAGTCCCCTGGCATCTTGGTAATAACAATAAATAAATAATAACAGCTGTAGGGTGGTGTGGAGACAAGGAATCATGTGTATTTGTGTGCATGATAAAATGTGTGTATCCAAAGATTGACTTGTCTACAGAGGCTCTTTTTTGTGGCCAGTTCAAGCCTTTGTTTTCTTGCAGATGTCAAGAATTAATTCTTTCTATTGATATGAAGAGTGGGTCTAAAAAGGTGATTACTTACCTATGTCTTATGAGAAAATAATTCCACTTATGAACAGGTATCAAAAATTTAATTAACCAATCTCAATACCACAGCTAACAAGCTCATTTACAGTCAAAGCCAAAACCAGATTTGATTTGCTTTAAAGGCTGATATTCTAGTTTCATGGGAAGTTGAGGAAATGCATTGTTTTATGCTTAAACATAATTTTGGAAACCTAAGTACAATTTGGATGTGTAATAATTTAAAATATTAAAATTTTGAAAAATTTAATACTTTTAAACATTAAGTATGTGTGCTGGAGAACAAATTGCAAGGTTGAGTACTTACCTCAGTAACATGGTTTGAGTGGTTCTTGTCAATTTTGTGTGAACTGTGAAAGAGGTGTGTCAAGTGTGTATGTGAGATCAGGACTGTTTAAGTCATTAACACTTTTTAAAAGGTGTTTACATATTTAACTATGGGGTGGATGGCATTTTTCTGAAATAACACACAGAGGTTACCCAGTTAAGAAAAAAAAAAAGATGGCTGTAATCTGGTTAGCTGATTTTTCCTCCTAAGGAATGTGAAATGTGTTCTTGCATTTCTCATTCATTACTCTGCTTTGGTGTAGCAAACCCAGTGATCAATTAAAACCAATGCTGTAAATCATCTTATAAAAAGTCGTGACCAGCAGAGGGCTTCTGTCCCTGGAAAATAATTCCTTCTGCAGTTTTTGCCAGAGAAAAGGAGCCACACACCTTTCTGCACTGTGTTTTCCTTCTCCTGTGGCTCTGTAGACCAGTGAGGTCTGGGGAGCAGTGTGGGGTCTCATATCTTCCTTTCTTGCATTCATGGCATGCATGATACCTTCTCAGGGCAGAGGAAAATGCAGTCCTCTAGCAGTGCACTATTTTAATTATGTTAAAATGCTTTTGTTTTCAAGATGTAAATGTAAGGACAAGGAGGATAGGGAGGGATGTTTGTAAGATCTTTGGAGTCAAGACTGTGGAATAAATATAGTATTGGTGACGAGCTTACAAAAGGGTCTTTCTGGTGTTATATGAGAGCAAAGCTTTATTCTTTTCATCCAGTTCTGGTGCAGAATAGCATCTGATAAAGTTTCACTCTATTGTAATTTGTGTCCTTAGCAGTGTCAAAGGTGTGAACCAATGCAGCTGCACTCAAGCAGGTTTCTGTAAGGCTTTTTTTAAAAACTTATTTTTTTAAAAACTTATTTTACGCTCTGCTAGAAATAGATTTTGAATCTGTCTCACTGCCTCATTACTGAATATTCTACTTAACACATACTTTTGCATTTTACCTGGCAAGCATTAGTCTTTCTTTTGGCTAGATTTTATATTCCTTTTATCTGCTTTATGTAGAACTTGTCTCAATTGCTTATTCTGTAGCCACAAGGTGGTAAACAGCTTTAAGTCAACTATTGCTACATAGACCTCTCTTCTTTAAAAACCATTAACTTTGCTTGGTACTGTGAGCCACCCACTCAGAACCAACCCTTTCAACTGGGTGACTGGCAGCATATGGTGAGACATCCTCTTTTGGACACATTTGGTTAAAAAGATAGTGTTTGTTCTGCCTTTCTGTGTTCAGCAGCCTTTTCTTCCTTGGCAGAATTGGAAGATAATAGGATTTTAAAGGGTGAGTAATTGACTGATGACCACTTCCAGCTGTAGCATTTTTCTTCATATTGTGTGGCCTCAGTGCTAAGGTGAGACACAGCCTGATTTCTTATTTCCACAGCTCGCTGCACTAAATCCTGTGGCAGCTTGGACATTCTGCTTGGCAGCACAGGGGAAACAAAGATATGAAACAGGTCTGGGTTGTTTGTTGGTTTTTGTTTGCTTGTTTGGGTTGCCTTAGTTGCATTTTGTATCTCTAAGGCAAGCATGCACTATCAGATGCTAAAATCAAATAGATGCAAAACTGATTTTTATTGGCCATGCCGAAGTTAAATTTGCTGAAAATCCCATATATTTTAACATCTCCTTTTTTGATTATTTTTTTTTCCTCACACAGAAAGAAACTGGTTTTGCCTCAAAGTTGTCTTACTACCTCTTGCTTGGGCTTGAATGTCTCTAACGCTAAATGACCATTTGATGAGTCTATCCTTGCCATCCCCCCAAATCTAATTTACCAGGGAGTGCTCTTGAGGTACATGGTACCCCTCTCCTTTGAGCAGAATTTTAGGTAGAGTTGGCAGCTTATGATGTCCACAGGCAAAGAACGTGTGTGTCAAAAATGTGAGTAAGCTGTGCCAGCTTAGCTTAGAGTTAGCTTCAAAGTGACTTAGAGCAGTCTTAACACACTGTTTGGAGATTCTCACTGCAGCTTGGGATGCTTATTTAAATGTCCTTTAGAGTGATATGTAATAAATATTAAAAAATGCATTTATTTAAAACATTTTAGTTGTGTATTAATGTGTTTATGTTATCCTAAATACTGAAGTGTGTGTCTCGCTATTTTTGCATCAGTTTCTGTTGAGAGTGTAACACACACAGGTGTAGGACTGGGTTTTTAAATTAGAACCAAGGGTATCAGAAGTTATGGTAACAACTTTTTTTACATTTAGTGTGTGTGCGTGAGAAAATGGTACCAAAACCAATGCATTTTGTTGTTGTCCGGTTATTTGGACCCTTGAGGTCTTTGCTTTGGCATCAGTTTTGATGTGTTCTGGGAACAGTCCTTAGCAATGTAAGGATGTGTGTGTGTAGCACTTTTAGTGCTGCTCTTAGATTGCTCTGTTAGCCTGTTTCGAATTTGAGAGATTACAGTGGTGGTTTACGCATTAGTGTTATGTAAAACATAGGCATATTAAATGCAATGTGAATATATTTTGCCTTTTCTGAAGTAATTTAGAGTAAATAAAAGCACTTGGAACTGAACTCTTGAACGTTTTGATGGAAAAGAACCAGAAAGCACCTTACTGCAAAAATGCCAAACTTTGTGCATCCCTTACCTCAGTGAGTTACTTGCTTAGTTTAAAAAAAAAAAAAAATCAAATAAATTAAAAGACAAATTAATGTTAACATGTTGGGGAACTACTTACTGACATTAATTGTAACTGTAAAAACAGATAACCTGAGGCAGATTTAAGCAGTAGCAACTAACATTGTTATGATAGCCTCAGGAAGCAAGTATAACAGACAGGATGTTTTGTAATAAAACTGTAAAACAATTAAAATAGCTGCACAAAGCATGCTGCTTTTTAGCCTGTCCAGAGGAAAGGACTGTGAAGGGAGTGTCAGCCAGTCACGGCATCACAGTTGTTATAAATTGCTATCTACTTTTGGAAGGGGCAAAAGATGGATAACAAAGTCGACAAGTAAATTCATGCTACATAAATATGCATAAATCCATTACCATCTGCCACATTGTCCAATTTGACTGGGTTGTCTTTCTGTGTCTACCACATAAATCAGTTTAAAGCAGTTTCCCTCAAGCAATATTTTCTATAATGAATGAGTAAAAGATCTACATACTTGGGTTGTGACTGTAGTTCTGGTGTATAATATAGAAAATACTGTATTTACCATTTTCTCAAAACAAGAAAGCTGTAGTCGAAAGATTTATTTGACTGTGCAGCTACTAAACTTTGCATTATTCTTTGGAAGCCAGTCCAGGAAGTAAAGTTATCAGGATTTTTGCTTGGCTAGGAATTTTGAGTGGCTTATTTTGTACAATCACTGCTGCAGACAGTAAGTAAAGATTAGAAATAATCAGTCTGTAATTGTACTGGGTTTGTATCCCAGCATTATGATCATTTAAAATCATTATTTTTCATAAATTTTCATTCGTTGCTTGGTAAGCAAAGAGTTTATAGTGCTGCTGTTTATTCTTTGTGTCATCAGTGTGATATGTCTCAGTTTAGGTCCAAGTAATTTTATTTTTCTGTCCTCTGTATATATAGCACACTTGCATTTAATCTTCTATCCAGATGTGGCCTCTGTCTCTTTAGATTCAGCTTGTACAATTTTCCTACATCCTGTTCTGGATTTCTCCTAATAGCTACGACTATAGAATCACTGTGCTCTGCTGTGCATTCATCTGGGCTTCGTTTCTTTTACACAGAGGCAGCTTTACACTGTTCTGGCAACAAAAAGGGGCCCCAGTGAGAATAGGACTCAAGACCCAGCTGGCTTGTCTTATTTTTTTATGACTTACCAAATAGATTGCACAAGGACAGATTTTTTTTTCTTTAATGTAAGAATAAAGATGAAAATTTCCTTGTTTGCTTGTTTATTTATAGATTAAATTTTTTAAATAAAAATTGTGAATCTTTTTTATGGACACTTAAGTACAGTTTGTTTTTTTGCCTCCTGCTCCCTTCCCAGTTTAGAGGTTTGTAATTACTGTCGCAAGAACTTAGTCCTCTGATTAAGGGTATATGTTCGGACTTTTCATCAGGATATTCTTTCTGGTAGGAGGTTTCACTCTTAAAATGAACATTTATGATAAAAAAAGACAATATTTGGGTTTTGTTAGCATTCTTACAAAGAAACTGGCATGAGTTTATATATGAAACAATCTGATAACCCATCTTCTCTCTGCAAATATTTGCCTCTGGTAAGTTAAAGGTCAAAAGTCTAAAATGTCTGTCAGGGTACTTCTGTGGAGCTTTCTAAGTCACTTAAGTATTTTAAAATCTGTGTAGCTGGGTGTGCTTTAATGGATTAGAAATCTAAATTTGGATTTCTCTTTTGTGAGAATCAAAAGTTTGTAATGTAAGAAAGTTCCAATGATTTTATTAGTCTCTTGCAAGTCAAAGGAATTTATAAGTAGTACTGAAACAATTATTTTGATAAGGTAAAGATTTTGTGGTGTTAGAAAAACAGCTTCTAATAAAAACACAGCTTCACCTCTTAATGTAGCAGAAATTTAATGTGAAAACTACAAATGAATCCACTTGGAAAACAGTCTGCAAATGTTCATTTTCACTTCATATTAGCTGTCTAAAAATTCATCATCACATATAAGCTAGTAGTTCAGCCTTTTAGCTCAGTCATGGCATGGAAAGAGGCCTGGAGAGAAGGAGTCATCTCAGCTAAAGGAAAGTGTCCGGTCAAGGTGGAATACATTTCCCATGGGAGGGCAGGCTGGCTGTGTTGGCTGGAGAAGGAATCTATACTTCTTGACTAACTTGTAGTTAGCTAGTGCTGAGTTGGCTGAATCCCATCCTAAATGATACAAGCTTCACTAGTCTGCATTTTTTTAAGTATGTTTGGTAGTGTATAAATCTGTGTGCTAGTTTTTGTGCATGGGGGGAGGAAACTGTGCTCATTTCTTTTTTAATGTATATTTTATAAATATAAAATATTAATTTACAGTATGCTAATTTTCAAATTGGGATTGTACAGCTGGGTCAGGACTTAAAGATTCTTTTAAATACCAAACAAAACTCCCACCTACCTGCGCATCTTTAAGTCTGTGTCTTCCTTATTGACCTTCTGATACGTAAAATAAACCCAAGTATAAAGGTTTATTTGAGAAAGTCTGATCTAAAACTACTCTTTCATCAGTTCTGTGTGTTGACTGGTTTCCTTTTAGCACCTTTTGTATGTGTTTAGAGGAGAGAAGATAGTCTGGCAACTACATATCAAGGCAGGAAACCTATTTCCAGATCTGCCCCAGGCTTCCTGTATGGCCGAGGAACTGATCCTGCTGCATCGGGGCTGAAAATAGGAGGGTGGGGGGTTGGGGGAAGCTTGGGGTTTTGTGTAAGCTTTTAGTGCAGTATTTTTGCTACTGGTTTTCTTACTCATAAGATCTAATACTTCTAATCTAATCTGTTCATAAGATCTAATACTAATGCCTTGCAGAATTTTAAGAGGGTTAATTTTCTGACCGTCCTTAAGTGCTCTTCTGCAGAATGCTATATGTGTGTAGAAAATAACTTTTAACTGTTCCTGCACTATTGAGGAAATTTGTGCAGGGTACCAGCTTCTGAATTGGTCTTGCTCCCTGCCCTTGATAATGAAGTAAAGAAATGAAACCTTCCTTAGAAATGAGGTAATTCATTATTATTTTGAAGCAGCAATAGCAGAAAATGGGAAGGAAACAATTGCTCTGAAAACAATTTGAATGTTGCTCCAGACAAATAAAAGACTGAGGTGGTGGCTGACCTCTCCTGACAAGTAGCTGGAGCCAGAAACGGCCATGGAGTTGTCATTTAAGGACTTAATGGAGGAGATCTTTCAAATCCAAGAAACAGTAAACAAGGTAGATGGAGCTTTTACAGAGGTTAAAATTGAGATAGCTCAAATGAAAGCCAGGCAAAATGAAATTAAAGAAAAGGTGAATCAACAGCTTCGTGTGTGTGAGGATGAATTGCTTACGTTAAAAGAGACTTCTAATCAAATCAGGTTTCTGGAATGATCTTTGAAGAATCAGGAGAATGAAAGGAGGAAAATCAAATTTGAGACTGAATACCTAGAAAAGGCTTGAAGCACATCACCCAGGGGGAGGTTTTGAAAATATTGCAGTGGAGCTGATAAAAGTGAATGGCAAGTGAGACCTCTGAAGTGGAAAGGTTACACCTGAGCTTCCTCGCAAGTGCTCCGTAGACATCAGCCCCTTGTATTGGAAATGTTGTGTTCACCTTGTGTAGCACATGGTAGTGATAAAGTTTCCTGCTGTTAGTTTCTAGATCACTCTCACTTGACCTTAGCTGGATGCAGGCTGTCTGCCATTGATGGTTTTATAGCCTCACTGAATGTAAGGCTTGATTTATGGTGCCCTAGTGAAATGGAGGTAGCTTACTGCATGACAATAGGCAATATTGGGATGAACCTGTTGGACCATCCTTGGGCTCAGGAAGGTGTCTTTTCCTATCACTAACGAATGCAGAGTCATTCTCTTTTGCAAAACTGTACTTGCTTCTAAAACGCAGTGACCTACTTAGGAATTGCTGTAGTAGGCTGTATTATCTATAAGTTATTTCAAGAAATACTGGAGAAGAATAAACGGGGATATTCCTCTGGTAATTCCCCATTTTGGTACTTGATTCTGCCAGTGTGGTGAAATATGGAGTAGACAAGGAAGAGTGAGGGTCTGCAGTGCCTGTTTTCACTGGTGGAACCTTGCGTCAGCAAAAACATTAAGAATACTCTTGTAGGTTCAGCTTGAATTGGGGTCAGACAGCTAACAGTAATGTGAATTTGCTATAGAGTTGAGCCTCAGATGCTTAATTTACAACTAAGTAGGACAATTAAAAAAAAATAGCAAGAAAGGAGAAAAATGCTTCCTTGCAGTTCTACAGAAGGGAAACCTGTTTGAAACACCTAGGCAAGAAAATGGTGGGATGAAAACTTAAAATTAAGGTGAAATTAACTCAGCATTAGTGTTTTTACTTGTCTTGAACTAACCACCACTCGCCACCTTGTGAAGGTTATGTAATGGGAAAGTAGTTCAGTTTAATGCTAGTGTTTTGTTTGTCCTTGGAGTTTTCTGAATGTGTGTAAGAATCTTCATTATTCTTTCTCTGATTTATTTACTTCTAATACTTTCTTCTTTTTTTCTGGCATTTGCAGCAATATTTTTTTCTTTTTATTCTGCCAGTTTCAATTAATGTGGGTGAATTCATATAGGAAGTAATTAAAATGTTTCATTAACTTAGTTTTCTTTTTTTCGTCTTTGCTCTGCATACTGAAGTATATGTCACAGTCTGTCCTGTATAGAATCTTTGAAGATCTAACTTTTTGGAAGATTTTGCTTTTTATATTTTTCAACCCAGCAATGGCAAGTATTGCAGATACAAATTAGAGGTGTGATTTCAGTGCAGATTTTGAGTACTGAGACAAATCAAGCATTCCAGTTTCTTGATGCTGCCCAGTTATTTGAAGCTAGTTTGGGTTCTTGGGTAAGGCAGTGTTTTTGCCACTGAGAAGACAAAGCCCTCAAGTGGGGAAGAATGCTAAACAATAGTCAGTGAAGACAAAGGAGCAAGCTCTGAGGAGCTGTTATTTCTTCTGTTTCTTGTTTTTTGCAATTACTGTTCTGCCTTCCTACAAACTAGTAAAAATAATGAAACTGGTTAATACCATTATTGAACATGATCCTAAGGAGAAGAGTTTTTTCCCATGAGATCAAACTGAAAGTGAAGCTTGGGGATTTAACAGCTGGGAGATCCATTGTTAGCAGATGTGCCAATTTGAATAGCTGAGTGAGCATTTACCCCTTATTTCACAGAACCACAGAACATTAGGAGTTGGAAGGGACCTCGAAAGATCATCTAATCCAACCCCCCTGCTGCAGCAGGATTCCCTAGACCAGGTCACACAGAAGCGCGCCCAGATGGGTTTTGAATACCTCCACAGAAGGAGACTCCACAACCTCTCTGGGCAGTCTGTTCCAGTGCTCTGGCACCCTCACTGAAAAAAATTACAGAACCTTGGTCAATTTCATTAAAATAAAGGCTGTGAATGTTTTCTCCTGCATTGCATTATTTAGTGGACTGATGTGTTGTGTAGTAGTGGTTGTCCCAAAGATGTTGAGTGAAACATCAGAACTTTCCTTTCAGCATCTTCTTATAAGAAGTGGCTACTGAAGGTGACCTGTAGTGAATTCAAACTATGAGAATGAAGAAAATAGTCTTCAAATATTTGTGTAGGTTGATTTGCCATGGGGAAGAGCAACAAAGCATATTGTGGGTTTAGGAAATGTGGTAAAATGCTGTGCATCCAAGACCAAAGACTTACAAAAGTCAGTCCCCTAAAAGGGTCACAGGAAAGGTGAGTGCATGTCTAGGTCTGCATTTGTAAGATGGTCTTCAAATTGAGAATTTTTCTGTTGCTGTTTTTCCCTCTGGTCTTAACTTGCAGGAGACAAAGTCTCTTGGATGCCTTGAAAGTTGGCTTCAGTCCAAATGTTTTTCCTATCTGTTAATTGGCTTCCAGACTGGTGTTTCACCTCACACCAGAAATAGATTTAGGTGCATCTCTCTTCATTTACAGGTTTCTGGATAGGTACTGTAGGTGAAGTATTGCAAGAAACTTCCATTGTTCACACACTTCTGAAAACAAAAGACTAGCATAGGATTTCTTCACCTGGATCTTGACTGTAACAGATGAAACAAGATTGTGTAGTAGGTAGAAATTTGCCATTTTGGTTCCACTCTAAGTTTGTAGGCAAGTTACCTTACATCTATCTGTCTGGTGTATATAAAGCTAGACCAAGTATATATTTATATTGCATACTTTTTTATCACAGTAGACAAGAGGGATGTGCTTAAATCCTGGGAACTGTTGCTGTAGCTGCTGTAGCCAAGAGCGTAAGAGACGAGGTGATGTTAGATAGTTGTCCCTTCTCTTTTTACTCATCGTTGCTGTGAGAACTACTACTCTGCAAGGTTTAGATCTTTTCATCCACAAAACATTTTTGTTTTAACTTCAGTAAATTGTGCTCGGACTGTATTACTGTACTGATAGCTGTTTCAATTACTCATATTCTAGACCATTTGGGAAGCTTTTTTGTAGTAACCTTAACCTGGTGCAGTGGCTAGATGCACTTTTGAAATGAAATCTCCAGGTTTCATTCCATGACAGTTGTGCCCACAAGGTATGCAGGTCATTAAACAGAATGCCCCTCTGCATTCATCACCACTGGTGTGAAGAAAACCCTGGATGGCAGGAACTGCTGACAGTCCCATCAGCCCTCTGTGGAAAATGTAGGAGGAGTCTGACAACCACTTAAGAGAGAGCAATTGCTTACTTGACATGGCTTGAGTTAATTTCCATCTGGCATACAAACTACGGTTCTCTAGGTTGGTGAAGGAGCAAAAAGGCTATTGAAGCTTCCGTGTCCCATTTGTCCCAGCTGCTATGGTCAGGGGGGCCATCAAATGCAGATGTAGTTCCAGTGGATCCTGTTCTTCCAAAGGAGTTAACTAATTTCCACCCATATTTACCAACCAGTGTATCTATATGGACAGCACATCTCAAAAGAAAGTGAGTATGGTGCTGTTCTTTGTGTTCTTTTTATTGGATCAAGTGACTCATTTTGTGACCCAATTTGGATGAGCAGGTGATACTTTCTAAATTATATTTAATGTAGTGTTGATGTGCAATGGGTGTGTAATCTTCAACTTCAGTGAATCCATCATTTTTCTCCATCCCACCAGAGCACTGCAAAATTACAGCTCGAGAAACAGATTGATTTTTTTTGTTTGATTTTTGGTACTGTAGGCTTCCAAGGAAAAGGTAATCTCCACTTACACTGGGGAATGTTCCCGCTTTATGTTTTATGCCAAGATATGAAGAAGCACTTTAAGAATGGACATTGTAGAAACATCAATAAAAGCACATTGCCACCAGGAAATGATTGCTGTTGAATTATTTTCTTTTTTTAATTTTAGGTAGATGGTCTTGTTTTGTTCACGTGCAGATGGATTGTGGATTTTATTCAAGATGAAGGAGATGGATTTAAAATATGAAACAATCCTTTTATGTCTTCTATGATATTGTATGGTATTTAACTGAATAGTAGAGAACTGTCAAAGCAGACAGGAATGTGTTTGTCTGTATTTTTTTTTTCAAGCAGGCTTTATTTGTATTTCATTTCCAAAGTGACGCTTTTTGTTTTTATGAGTCCTGCTTTCCAGTATGGCACTATCACTAGGTACTTCACACTGTAGATACAACAGCTGGCTTAATTAAATAGATATGTCACAGCACCGAAGCCAGTGCCTGCTGCTACTGTACACAGGCAGCCAAGAGCTACAGCAAATAGAGCCTCACAGAAGCATTAGCAATGCAATACCAATTGCAGTTAAAAAAACCAAGCTATGGTGTGAAGAATAGTAGGACAAAAAATGATGCTTAGTGTGCATTGATTGTAAGTGAGTGTAAAAGAAGTGAAACGTGCATTCATGGTATCATCAACTAGTTATTGATTATGATAAATCAATAAACTGCATTTTAGATAAATTTTAGCAATCTCAGTATGGAATTTATTGAAGATTTTCTTTCCCTGCAGCTCTGCAGCACACTTCTCCCCTTCCCTCCCTGCCCCTGCTGTATTGAGATGTCTTAACGTGTGGTCAGAAAGATGCTTTAACGTTTTCATAAGGAAGTTTGTCATCTTTAGTGTCTGGAGCAAATTTGGAGACATTGTCCTTGTGAGCTTCCAATGTACTGTTAACTGGAGGTTACACACCCTAACCCCTACTTCTTCTCAGAAACACTGATGAATGGTGCTATGTGCTTAAGTAATGTCTGCTCAGCTCTTCTCAAAAGTGGCTATGTTTCAGTGGCTGGCAAAATATTCCTTTTATACCTGTTATTTGTTTTCACAAGGGTCAAGTTAGCTTATAACTACGGAGGACAAAATGTTCTTGTATGACTTTGGCTCATTGCAGACCCAGCACTGTAGATTTTCTGTCAGTGAGATGAGGTCATCTCAATGAGTGTGATGGAAATGTTAATAAATTGCAGATTTTTCTCATAAAAGTATCAAAGCTCTATTGACAGCTGCTGGGTGGGCCTCTGAGGACAGCAGCAAAAGCCAAACCTCCAGAAAGGATAGATATGTAGTAAATCCCAACACAAGCTCCTCTCTGAGGTTTAGAGGATGACTGGCAGATTTCCAAGGAGCAGATGGTGCAGCAGCATTTTGTTGTTTGTTTGTGAACCACTTGCAGCATTGCAGGGTGAAGGCAGACTGGGGCTGGTCAAAATGGTGGT
Organism: Galbula dea; assembly: GCA_013399015.1. Classification (NCBI taxonomy): domain Eukaryota; kingdom Metazoa; phylum Chordata; class Aves; order Piciformes; family Galbulidae; genus Galbula; species Galbula dea. The sequence goes on along the minus strand of VWZX01007020.1, from coordinate 1,103,629 downwards.
GCTGCCGTGGCAGAAAATGGGAAGAGTCCATGGCTGCTTGAGAGTGACAACTGCTAAATTTACACCTTGAAAGTAATTCTTGGCACTTGCTGTGTGAACTAGTATTGACCTGTTGGTCTTTGAAGGTAATGAAAGAATCGTATATAAATGTCATTAATTCTGCAATAAATTGCTCAGAATTGTATAATAATGGGGAACTATTTTAAAATCAAACCCTATTGTCCGTGATGCGGTGATCCTAGAAGCATGTGGAGCAGTCAAACTTCAGATTTCCAGATACTTTGAAGATTCTCTGTATAAACACATGAAAAGCCAAATTAGAAATTTCATTGCTGAGACTTGTTAGCTGTAGGGCTACAAGAGCTGGCAAACCTCACTGTCTTTTAGTTTATGAAGTCCACAGATTCCTGTTTTAATTTTGTAATCTGAAAAGCAAACACTAAAATACTAAAGGTCTCAGTTCTGTAAGCTCCCCGATATGCAAGTAGCTACCAGCACGTAATTCGATGTTGTATTTGTACCTTTGGGAATACAGAGTTGCCCGGGTAGAAGACAATGGGGTACCAGGAAGCAGGGAGGTGGAAGACAGGCTGTGGCTCACACAGTGCTCCTCCTCACTGACATCGATGTGTGCTTACCCATTGTGTTGGACAGCCTGTCATCAGGGCTCTCTTCTCTGCCTCCAGAAACCTGGAGGACAGCAGTTAGGGTGTTCATGCTGTGTTTGCACTGTGCTGACTGCAGCCTGTGGGGTTGAGTAGTCTTCAAGACAAGGATCCCTTCACATGCAGAAGTGTCCTCTGATTGCACGCTGCTCAGCTGCTGTTTGGAAATATGTGCATTCAAAGTCACTAAGGATATCCAAGACTTTTGGATAGTTGAGCACAAAAGGTTTCATGTAAATTTGTAACATGGGTGAACAGAGGATGGGGTTTGAGAGGTTTCGGTGGGTATTTTTGTGGAATTCTATAAGTTATGAGACAATCTGGACACAGAGACTAAGGGAGTAGTTTTAATTTTGTCAGATGTAGCTAGGTTATTAAAAATTAACTCTTTACAAAGTAACTAGATTTCAGAAGTACTGAGGGGGATTTGGAAAATATTTGACATAATGCAGCTGTGCTGCCCTAGGTAGTCAGCTTGGTAAATCTGTGCTCGAAGCTTACAAGCAAATGGCAGAGCCAGTTAAAATATATGCCCAGTGTAAGTGTTTGGGAATCTTTGGGAGGTGAGCGGGATACGGTAGCAAAGGGGTCTGAGTAGGACAACAGACTGACCAATCCACTGCCCTCAGGACATGGGCAGGCTAAGCTGCAGGCTCGGTCTGTGGTGACTCTGGTTGTCCCCTCACAGCACATGTGGTTGATGTCAAGAAACTTGTAGCTCAAAGTCATAAGTTTTCAGGGTGTTTTTCGTACTATATGTGATGGGAAGCAGAGGCTGATAAGTAAGCATTCTTTTATCAGGCTTTTGAGTGCAATGTGTTGTTTTTTATGTAAGGTCACTATATCCGTCGTAATTATAATGATAGCTCTCTGCTGACTCATTGTCTTGTTTTCATTTATGTATCCCTCTTTTGGTGGTGTGTGTGGAATCAAATTAGTTTGTTTATAAAAACAACCCAAACAAAAACAAACAACAAACCACCTTTAGTTAGCTACAGAAATACGTACACTCATCTCCATCAATTTTGAGATGCTGTGTAATCTTGATGCTGTGAGGTTTGCCTTTTACCCAGTGTTTTGTTGCTCCATCTCTCCTTTTCATTTTTGTTTTTGTCTATAGTTGTTGTCATACTGAAGTTGTAAGCTCTGCAAAGTGATTGTTCTGCAAAGCAACTTTTATGAAATTATTCAAAATTGTAATTAGTAGCTATAAAGAGCAAGGAGGATTAAGAACAGCAAACAGAATCATTTATGCAGAGAGAAGACTGACTTGTGGGTTGTAGGCTCAAGGATATTCTCTTTTCCTGTCTTACATTCAGTGAAAGATTATGTTGATCTTAGAAGAAGCTGAGGCATGTTGTGCCTTCTCTTCTGTAGGAAGAGACAAGTTAGAGAAACCAACCCTGAGCTTCTAAGGAGTGGGCAGATCTTGAGACTCCCACTCCTGACTCTTTTGGTAGCTGCTTCTCAGGTTTTATAGACAAATTAATTGATATACTTTAATTCAATGTAATGAATTTCTAACACTTTACCATTTATGGTTCCTTTTTCCAAGAAGCTAAGGGGTCTTTGGCTTTATCCTACCCTCACAGCTATTTTAATGAGAGATGCCCTTGAATTTCTTTGACATTAAAAATAGTTTGTGATTATGTGAAGACAAGATAGAGTGAAGAGAGACAGAAAAAGGAGAGGCATATGTTTATATCTTTGAGTAGCTTCTATTGCTGGGATTGTACAGCATTTTCAATTAAAAGATTCTAACAGTTTTTACTGCTGTTGTAGGTGCTGTAGCTTTCACTAGACTTCAAGAGGGTTATTTGGTTTTTGGGTTTTTTGTTGTTTTTTTCTGGCGGGGTAGAGGTGGAGTTGTGTTTTGTTTTGTTTCCCTCACTTTTTGTTCAGATCTGTAGCAAATTTGAGTGCACTGTCCTCGACGTTATATTGAGTTGTGTCTCTGGAGATGTGATACAGACAGGGATTATTCAATGTGACAACATTTAACCTAACATAATTCAGTTCAGTGCACTGAGAAGTAGAATGATAGAATATTTTTTTCCCTAGGATGGGTACCTATCCATTGTCACTATAGTTACTGCAGATTGTCTGATAGGAACATAAGAATATAGGAGTTGCCATAGCAAATCAAACCAGTGGTCCATCTAAGTCACTTTCCTTTCTCTTGAGACAAGCTGGAGCTGGGTATTTCAGAGAAAAGTGTAGAAAACCCTACAGTAATCTTTGAAATGTCTTTCACATTATGGTATTTTCTTTTTAATCCTGTCAATTAGACTTTGGTCTGTGCTGTGTAACAAAAAGACTTAAATCCCTTATGTTTCCTAAATCTCCTCTGATGTAACAATTCATTTTCATGTTATGTATCTAAACCTTATCTGAATCCTGCTGTGCTTTTGATGTCAGTGTGGTGTGGTAGCAATACATTCCCCAAATTAATTATATGTTATAAATGGAAATGTATAATGTAGCTTGTCTTGTTTCTCAAGCCTCAAACATGCCTTCTATTAGATATCTCATCTTCAAGCTAAAAGGATTCCCATCAGCATTTCTAGTCTTTACCCTGCAGGACTCTTCCACTGCCTGAAATCATTCTAACAATTCTTCATATCTATGCCTTGTGCTTGTTGCAAGAATAGATCACAGTATTCCATGTTAAGAGTATACAGTAACTTTATAGAGTAGCAGCACTGTTTTTCTATAACATTTTGATGTTGGTATGAAGAATTAAGGGGCAAAGAAAGATGCTTAGAGTTAAGAATGATCTTTTAAATGTTTTATTTTGGTTGTATGAAAATGTTGCAAGAATCATAACAGCAGTGAGAGGTTGATCCTAAAGTGTATATTAAGCACAGAGGGCAAAAGTAAGAGACCTTTTCACTTTAATGGCCTTTTTTGCCTCTTAAGCTAGTATCTCTGTAGTTTAATTTGTGCACTCCCTAAGACTTTTTTTCTTCTTGTTATTAATCAACCCGGTTAAGTTCATATGGGATTTAAAATTATACTTAATATAGACCTAACAGAGTAGTTTGCTTCTTCAGTTGCCTCAGCAACCATAATTCAAAGGGTGGGCTTTTTTAAAGAGAAAAATCCTTACTTTTATCTTTTGATGTTCCCTCCATCCAAATGTTTTCAAAGAACAAAGTGTTCTAAGTTTTCTTTTATTCCTCTTTCCTTTCTCTCTCCCCTCTTCTCAGGTGTGTCATGAACTTGTGTATTTTTAAATTAATCAAGACCTGGTAGTCTAGAAAACAGCCAGCACAGTCTAACGTGGCTGGCATTTGTTTGTGTGCATGTTGAAATGCATGCATTAGTATCTGGAGATCGCAGCAATGTCCTCTGCTCCGGCTTCAATCTGCAGATTGCTAGTAGTGCCCCTTGAAGGCAGCTGTTACCTGGGTGGGAGCCCTTAAATTCCTTGCACCCACTCAGTGTTGGCTGTAGTGTAAGAACTAAAGTAATTAGATGAGGAATAGTAACAGTGTGCAGACTCTAATAAAAATGTTTTGCTTATGATGAACTGTAATGGTTTTAACTGTTGGGGGTAAATGGTTTCTTTTGTAATGGAGTGTTTGACCTAGAAATCTGACCACAGCTTTGCTGGGTTTTTTTTCTACAAAACTGGCAGCCTCCACTGTCCACCTTCTTAGACTCTGAAATAAATAAAGAAAACTACCATAAACACAGGATTTGATATTGATTTTCAGGAGTTTAAGATAATCTGAGGTCTTCAGAGATCAGTATCCTTTTCTGTGTCATACACATATGTATGCTGCTGCTATAAAAATAAATAACTGAAGCTCTTTAAGGTCTAGTTTGTGAAAAAGATGAAACATTTATTGGCCACTATATTTTGAACATTGTATTTCTGAAGCTGAATTTGATGCTCTGTGTCCCATAAAATAAAAATTACGAGATTGAAGGCAGTAATCAAAAGAAAAGGGCTCAATGTGTCACTCTGTTGCTAGAATACATGTAGCTGGTTCAGCTGAGCTTTACTTCCAATATACTTTTATTAATTTTTTAATGATAGCTAATGAATCAAAAGTTGAGAGGCCTTGGAGAGGAGTTATTTATTAGGTTATTGTTTTTCCCGCCCGTGCTGTGCAATGCATCTCCTGCGTCCCCCTGTTTGCAGGCTGTTCCTGGTGTGCGCCTTGCTGTTTGGTCCGTTTCCCATCCAGGCCTGCGCATCTGTTCAGCGAATTCCAGGGTAGGGTTCAGTGATACTTATTCATTTTGCACTTTTCACATGAGCAGATGTTACAGAGACCTGCAGGAACAAAACCACGCAGGTTTCTGTTCGGTCATGGGGTCTGGGCGCTGTCCGGGCTGCAGGCCGCGGGCGGTGGCGGTGCTCCCCCTCCCGGCCGCGTCCCGCCAGGTGCCGCTGTGAGGCAGCGCTCCCGGAGCAGGCCTGGGCAGCGCACACGCAGCGCCCTCAGCTCCCGCTTACTGCAGACAAAAAGTGGAGGAAATTGTAGTCCGCACCCTGTGACCTAACCAAGCCGTTTTAAGTTCGCAAGGAAGCCTTGGCGAACTGGGAGCAGTCTCTTAAATACCAGAGGGCTCTGTGGCCCTGCACAATATTGTGCCTGCTGAGATGTGGATTTCTACAGTGTGGCCATAGTATGGCATCAGTTTGAAAGGAGAGGGGGAGAAAACTCCAGCCGCGGAAACAAAAATGATTCAAAGGGAAGTGGCTCAGCAGCTTACAGTCAGCTTTGCTTCTCCAAGTGTGTGATCTATGCCAAGAGGCATGTCTGCACTGCACAGAGAAACGTTCAGTTCTCTGCCTGCCCCAAGCACGGTGGTCTCCATTACTCAACAGACGTTGCTGGTGGCACCTCACAAGTGGCATTTTGGCAGGAAAGACTGTGTGAGGCAAAATCATGATGTAAATTGAAAGTGAGCTCTCTGTCAACCACCCAAATGGAATCAATTGCACTATGGTTTAGGCAACCCAAATTACTCCTGCCTGTGGATCCTTCAAGCCTCCAAGTGGTACAGCAAAAGGGAGATTGTGTGATGCTGTTTAGAACAGTATGCACATACTAAACATGGAAGAGAAACCTGCAATGCTGGATTCAAGTGGCCCAATACAGGAGAAAAGATGATGACAATAGATGTCTTTTTAAAAATTGGCTATTATTTTGAGCTGAGGAATTGCTGACTTGTTACACTACCTTTTTGAGGAAGTGGTCTTCCATAAAGTAATAAGAAATGAGGTCAATTATTAGTGGATCCCATTTAAGTTAACAGGTTTGGTTCCTCCTACTTGCTAACACTTCAGTTTCTGCTTCTGGAGAATCAGATTCCTGCTGGGTAGGATAACAGGTTTTGGGCAAGACTGCAATATTTGGCACTGTCCCCCACACAGGCAGGTGTCAAGATACAGTATCCTCTTTTGTCTTTCTCTTTCATGTTTTATTTCCTGACCTTGTAAAAAATAGTACGTCCAGCAGTTTGCTTCATCTTTTCATCGAAGTTCATAATGATGTGAGGCCTTCCAATCATACTATGCACTTGATTAGTGTGAGAACCAAAACTTCAGAGGTGATTACGTGAGAACTTGATGTGATTCACTGGCTAGATGTAAGGTATGTTAGGCAGTTGTTGTAGTGTGCATGTGTAATTCTTTTTGTATTTTTATCATAGTGTGCTGCTGTGATTCTGGTGCAAGATTGGAACTCTTGGAAGAATTAGGAGAGTATGATACAAGGTGAAGTAAACCTAAATTTCAGAAAGATCAACTGATGATGGCAAGGTTCAATTCATTCTTCATTGATGCAGGCAGAAAGTATCTGAAATGTTAATTCTGTTGAGATGGAAGAATTTTTAGCAAGAATACTTTAACACCCATTTTTCAGGCTGGTGTTCTCCTCTGCAAACTTTCTAGAAACAGTGGAGCCATAGTAGGGATCTTGGAAACCTATTTCTCAGGATCTGATAGCATACATACTTCTCAGGTCTATTTAGAAGGCCTTGCAGGATGTCCTTATTTATCTGATCTGAGAAGGAAAGGAGGAGTGATTATCTTCCAAAATGTGTTACGCAGACTATAGTAGTGTATTCAGAATTCACTCATAGTATGCTAAATGATGCAAGGGATTTTTTTCCAAGTTAATTTATTCTGGATTGGAAATAATAGTTTTAGAGAATCCTGTGTATGAGAGGATAATACTTCGTCCCAATATTATTTTCTTACATCACTTTTTGTCGGAATGTGTAGCCTGCACCATCATATGTGCCAGACAATTGCACTTGGGGTTGCAAGCCTACATGTTACACCTCTTCTGGCAATTATTTTTGAAACTTTTGACTAAATTATTCACAATGTACAGCCCTATCAATACAACCTTACTTGCCAGAGTGTGAGCAGTTTATGTTCATGGAGTTGGAAGGTCTAACATGGTATAAGTAATTGGATTGTTCAGTGTTTGAAGTAGGTCTGACTGGGATATTTGGGCCAGACCTTCTTTTGACTGACATAATAGAATATTCAGATCATTGCTTTTGAAGACTTGCATTTCAGTAGACACACTGTACATGAAAATGTGTGCAGTATACGTTAATGGCTTAATTCTTAATAGTAAACCTAACTGAACTTTGTCCTGGAAACTTGACAGTGGAAGCTGGCTGAAGTTGAAAGTGAGCTTCGAAGCCCAAAGCAAAATTACTTTGCACCTGAATGTGTGGGATAAATCTCAGCTGCTAATCAGAATATATAGAATATTTTCAGCTATTAATTTTAATTAACATTTTAATTTAATTTAGTTTTTCCTTAACAAATGCAACCATGTCAGCCTCTACTGCTCTTCTAGCTGTGTTAAAGTATAGTGAAATCAGGAATTCATGACTGCACACAGATGTCTGGAGCCAGAGCCTCAGCAGACTTTTGAAGTCAGTGCAGTTGCTCTGATTTACACCTTCTGAGGATCTGCCCTATGAGATCAGGGCTAGTCCAGACTGATGTATTCTGGGTCAAATTTAGTGAACCTGGAAGAGTCAGAGGTCTTCAGAGTGTTTCTTTTAAAGGTTGATTGGACCTTCCTCTATCTGTGTTGAGTGCTCCCCATAGTCTGATTAGTGGGGGGCATACATTACGTATTTCTGGGATTAATTCAATTTTACTTTCACCTTTCATTCTTTTCCTTCTAAGAAATCAGATGGCTTTGTGATAATTCCCTGCTGCTCTCTAAATCCCTAAATTTCTTTCCTGTTTCTCATGTCTTTAGGGTATTAAGTGTTACACAGTAATGTAGAAGTTAGTGTATTTGACTTTGTGTTTAATTTCACTAGGCTAAGCATAAAGAATTTTAACGTCAGGTTATTTCAAGCTGGATATATTCTGCCCAACACGGTGTTGGGCTCCGTGGTAAGGTTAGCTGGTATTTGTTGGCTTCCAGCTACATTAAGGACTTTAAAATAGCATAATCCAAATGTAAAATTGCATCTTACTGCAATACTGAAGAAGCTTGGCCATGGAAAATCTTTGGGTTAATGAACTTTCTGGCTGAGGATATTCCCCTTTCCAACTGCTGAATGTGAAAGTTGGAAGTGTGAGCTCATAGTATATTGCTCCCTAACCCATAGTAAACCACCCTATAACCTAGGCTGACAAGGGAGACTACAGTAATGTTGTCTGTAGCCCACTGCATGCACTGTGCTTTGTGTGGCTCTAAACTTGTTGAGGAGGCTCATGTAGGGTTACCTTGCTGTGCAGAGTCTTTGCATGTCCATTCACTCTAGGACTGGTGCTGCTGTGCGATTACCAAGTGCCAGGCAAAAGACAAAGTTCATGTGTCTGGAATAGGGTTTTGCTTTGTGACAGAGGGTGTGTAGTGGACAAGGTCATGAAAATTCTGCATCATGTGCATTAAACTTACTAGCCACTCACTGGCATGCTTTTGGGGAAAATTAATAAGTGTCAGTGGTTTCAGATGCACTGTCTGAGGTTATGCATTTCTCTTTTTTTTTCCTACCCTTCTACTTGGGCTATGTGAAGAAATGAGTGGAAGACCATCATACAAAAAAAAAACCACCAAAAAAACCCTCAAACCCCAAAAACCTACACAGAGAAGGGCTGTGTTTCACACAGGCATATTTTCTTGAGAGCCTCATGGGAGTTTTTGTACTAGCAGGGCTCTTGAGTACACATACAAAAAAGTTTCTTTTTTAATACTTAAAATATCTTTTTCTTTTGAGCTTGAGAATCTGAACTGTCTGATGTGTTATGGGATATGTCATGGAGTTTGAACTAAGCAATCTAATAGGATGGTTACTGGGAAATGTATATTAGTGGAAATATTAATGTGCTCTCTTTATATTGAAACCAGGTTTGACAATGTTTATGTAGCCCATGGGCTGAACAGTGATGTTAGTATGAAAGAGGCAGATTGTTTAGCTGAAAGGAGAGTTGAAACTTGTCATGTCTGCGTTACTGATATTAATGTTTTATGCACTCAGTGCTTCTAGGACTGCTTCTCTGTGTGGGATTATGGTAATTCCTGATCAATTGTATCTTTGTAAGAAAATATAACCATGCATTCAATAGCTAAAATGCAAGGTAGCTCTTCATTGCATAAAGACCAATTAGAGGATAGTTTATTACCCACCTGAGGTTCAAAAAGAAAAATGTTCCAATAAAGAGGCTCTTGATCAACAAAATGTGAAAGGACTTAGCAATTTTAGTTCACTTGGATTTGGCTAATGTGCTTGTCCTTGTTTCAGAGCAGGGCATAAATCCTTTGCATCAAGGTACAGACTTCAGCTTCTGTTGTGTGAAGACATATCTTATGGAAATACAATCACATAGTTGTCTGTGAGGAGTGCAAGGGCAGAGGAGTGCAGGTCTTGGTGGGCTTGGTCTGCTCTGAGGTGTTGGCAAAGGAGGAAGAGCACCCTAAGAAGCCTCGAAGAAGGGTAGCATCACCCTCTGGATGATAAAAACTTACCCCCTTGATCATAAAACTTCTGAAATGGAAAGAAAAGTAGAAATTAGTGGAGATTTGGCCACCATAGTTAGTGCTGATTTGACTAACTGCCATGAATTTATTCCATTATCAGGATTTTGTAGTATATTGTTTGCTTCTATTCCCCCATGGCAAAAATGTGTCTTGTACTGAATTTATTTGCAATGTTTTGTTTTGAAACAGCAAAACTGATCTCAGTTATGATTTTTATCTTGACTACCAGTCATGCCAAAGCCCAGCCCAACTCTTTAAAACAAATTCAGCATTGCTTGTTACACTGATTGCTGCAACAGTTCCATCCTGCTCTAGTTCAAGCATGTTTGTTTTGCAGCATAAGGATGATACTTTGCAGAGGTAACTTTAGTTAGTGTAAAAACTAATTTTCCTATTATGTTTTACACTGAAAGGTTCTGAATGAATCTTCCAGAATGAATAATATGCATAGGAGTAGTAAGGAATAGGAATCCAAAAATCGAGGAGCTCCTTTTGTTCCCCACCCACTCCCCCAGTGCCACAAATCCATTTATGCACACACACATCTACACACAAATAAATGGCAGAATAGATAGTGTAGATAGAATGGAAGAACCCTGCTACTTTAGATTGAAGTGCCTGTCACTGACATTAATTTAGATGTAGTATTAGGGAGTCTTTTAAAGGTCAGGTTTCCCCTGGAGCGTTAGTTTACCCTGGACGTTTTTACAGATGATGTGCTAAAGATGTAATGCATCTAATAACTACATCTTGGCTTCATCTACTTGATTCATCAAATACCTTCCTGCTCAATACTGAGTTTTCAGTGTTGTATTATATATGAGATTTTAGAAGACAGCATGTTAATATTGTGTTATTATTGCGTCTGGATTTTTTTGGAGGTAGGTAAAAAGGTGGAGAGAAAAATAAAGCTCACTTATTGCCTAATGCTAGTGGCCTATGGCTTCTTGAAAACAGAGACCTGTCACTACTTGATTAAGGGAATATGGTTATGATTGACAGCTGCCCTTTCCTGGGAAGATAGCAGTCTCAGATGCTCAGTGCTTTTACTGGTAGAACAGCATCATGACTACCCATGCAGATGGATTTATCATGTTGCATGTAAAACATTATATATACAGCCAAATACTATTTCCTGGGTTCATGCAAAGCTGTACATAGTTAAGTGCATTGTTAACACAAAGACGGAGCCTAATTTTTACTGTTAGCCTGTCACCTCCTGGTAATACAGATGCTTAATCCATTTTAAGGGGTCTTTTAACTTGATTTCAAGACTGTAGTTGACCAGAAACCAGAATAGGGCAGCTCTGAGGTTAATAACGTTGTTTGCTTTGTAAGTCAGTTTGTCTTTCCTACTTGAAATGAATATTTTTGTAGTGTAACCCTTGCATTGAGCTGTGTTCTCTGCCCTTGTCAATAAGAACTCTGTACAAAGATCAAAAGCACAAAATATAATTTTTAGAAACAAATTGTCTTTGAAATTAGTTGAATTAGTGACATGTGCCAAAGACCTGGCAGTGGTGCAGTTTAGGAGTTCACCTGGTTTCACCTCTCCATCACTGACTTGCTATGTGATGTTGCCCATCTATAAAATGGGTTTTAAGGTTTAAAAACAAACATAAAAACTCCCACCAACTTTGAGATCTTCATATGAAAATGAAGTACAGGTGTGAAATGTTGCTACATCACCAAGAGGATTTTTTTTCTGCATTGCAGAGGTACAGCAATATGTTTCTGCAGTCTGTTTCTGCAGTGCCAGCCAGGGAACAAGGCACAGGAGGCACCAGGGCAAGCACTCTTTCATGAGTGGGGAAAGGGAGTAAGTTAGGGTACTCAGCAGATGGGGGTCTACATTCTTCTGAATTTCAGATCTCTCACTCTGTTATCACATCCCTAAAGGAGGGTTCATTTTTGCCTACACAGATTCCCCTGATAATCTGGTTTTCCCTTGCACCCAGGTTAGGAGAAAAGCAGTGGAATAGTGTCAAGTTACGTTCTTGCACCCTGAAAAGCACCCACACCATATTCATTTACTTTAGCTTGTGCTGTAGACTAGGCTGTGTGTTCTTTGTCCAAACTTAGTCCTTAAACTCTGAAGCACAGCACAGCCTCGCCTTTGTGGGTTTTTTCTTTTCCCTAGAACTGCCTTTTGTATGTATTGGCAGGAAAATAGCATTGCTCTTAAGGATCTCAAAGTCAGTTCTGCTTCTGCAGCCTTGGAGTTGCTGTTACATTAAAGAAGCAAAAAAAACCCCAACCCTTGAAAGAGTTTCTAAAGTAAAGAGGTTTGAATTTATGATTGATTTTTGAAGTGATCTGTGTTTAAACTTTGAATGGGAATAAAATAGTGTCTTGTTCAAATATTGAACGAGTTTTAAAGTTAAATGGCTCGAACACAGAGCTGTCTCATGGGAAATTGTATTCTCATTTCGGCCTCTGACTTCTCTTGCATATTGTACTATACCTCATTGTACTCACACGCCACTGTTTGCTTAGGCTGCACTGAGAAGCTTTCCGATACGATTTTATTAGTTGATTTAAAAAAACTCAACAACAAACCTCAAAATACACTGAAAATATGAATAGCAGCAGATGTTTTTTCAAGGTAATGGAAATTCAGCAGAACAATGTAAGCAAAGACTTAAGGTAGCTTTTTAAAGCAGAAGATCAAGGGAGATAAAAGAATTAAAAAGCATTGACACAGACATGTGGGCAGTGAAGTATGGAACAATGAGCAAGAACTATGTAATTGGAAGAGATTAGTCTCTGGAGCTTGGCTGATAAACAGATGAACAGTTACCTGTTATTGCTCACGAAGCCCCTCTTAATTTTTGGGGTGGTGGTTAGGTGGTTATTCTTTATTGACTAGCATGCTGCAAAAGTTATTATTTCGTGACTCATATAAGAGGCCCACAGTTATATTTTATAGCACATGCTGTAAAACTTCTTAATGTGGCTGTGTATTTGAATGGGTTTGATTCTCTGCCTTGGCTTTCACATTTGGCCTTATAATACCTAATGAAAATCTTACATAAGGAGCAGCAAGAGCTGCATTCAAGGACTAGATAAAATGCAGTGTGATTAATGTGTTCGCTGTTGTCTTGTTGACCGTAACCTTAAGATTCCCTGTGTATTTTACAGCCAAAATTGCTTTTCAGTTTCCTGACACTTGAGGGCATAATTACTTCAACTGACTAATTGAGTTGATAGCCACTTTTGTGTATTTTCCGTGCACATTTTTTCTTGTATGGGGTCATGCAGTGGATCAATGTGACATTGAGAGTACTGTTAGCTTGACCCATTCTGCTAGGAGTTTGTTGTAGTTGGAGAAGAAGGCGAAACTGCATATGTGCTGCGCTTGCTGCCGTTCCCGTCCCTGTTGCAGCAAGGAAACTGATTTGTGATAGATGGAGATTTCCTGCAGCTAGAAAGTTTCAATGGCAAATCCAGTATGTTAGAAATACATATCTTTATGGCCACAAGCAGAGGGACTGAGGGTAAACTGTGTGTGCAGTGTTAGATAATGGCATGAAAAATGATCTCTGTGTTGATCAAAGTTTCATGAACCCATAGTGTAATGCGAGTTTTTTGTTTATTTAAATGTTTTATGTTGCCACGAACTTAAGTCACTGGAAGAGGATCTCAAGTTACAAATGAATAAAACTTTGATTTTGGACTGGGGAGGAGAGCATTATGACAAGTTTTCAGTTTGAAAGTTTGAAATATTTCTTTCAATAATATCACTCTAAGTCAACTAAAAAAAAGTTCTCAAGAAATTAGCGCACATTTTTGTCAATGGTTTTGTTTTTTTAATATTAATGTGGTACAAACCCAGTAAAGAATCAGTGGTAACTTTTCTGGAACTTAATAAATCCATGCAGATGTAATTGAGCAATAATGGTAGATGTAGAAATCTCGATAACTGACATATTCTATAAGTTTAATAAATAACAGTCATTGGAGGCCGTCTAATCAAACAATACTGTCAAGCCTTGGGAATCACTTATTCCATACTTGTTATAAAAGAGGAGACATGGAAGGAAGCTCATAGTGGGAGCCATGTGCTAGATAGTATAGTTGTTTGTCCCAGGAAACATCCTCATGCCCCTCTCTATCTTAAACTGAGCTGGCTCTGGGGCTTTGTGGGCCCAGTGGGAAGGGAAAGCATTTTGCTGCATAGAAAGGCTGGTAATTATTGCTATCTGAACAGTGGAAATGTTATTCAGACTGGATTTTCTACATTAGAGCTACATTTTCTCATGCTGTTGGCATTTAATGCCACTTACTGTTCTTAAGACAAAGCTTTTTATATAATTATAGAAGAAAAAAAAACCAGAAAGAGCAACAAATGCTAGGTTGGTTACTTATATTTCTTAAATGGTTGAAACCATACCACAACTGGCTAGGAAGTGTTGATCAATTGTGAATTTTTATGTATTTTCCCCTCTATCTGGTAAGGTTTTTCCTTTTGAATAAATCGCCTTTTCAAAAGAGAGTTTGGTGGAAGCCATGGGAAATAGGGAGATTAAACCTTGTCTTTTTGCTTAGGGACTGGTAGAGTCATGTGGCAAAAGGAAGGGATATGATCACTGATAAGGCAATGTCAGGTGCAGAGATTTTGTGTCTCTTTTGGTTTTTAGATCCTTCCTTTCCTACCACTGACTTTGGTGGTCACGTGTTGTCCAGCCATCATCTGGGATGTGACTCTTGCATTTTGTCAGACTTCCACTAGCACAAATTGCTGTCCACTCTACATAGGGCAACCAGTTTCTGGTTCGAAACCAGAAACAGCAGCTCCAAAGTTAGGGTTTTGTCTTCTCATCCTAGGGCTACATGGTATGATTACAAGGCTTTGCTGATAAGAGTTCTCCTGGGCAAGTATCTCCATCTAGCTGTGAGTTATGTGGGATGCCCTCGGATGTTTTGCTCCTAACTTGGGAGGACTGACCGCATCAACAGGAAGTAAGAGACCAGCTGGCCTACAAGGAGCTTGGCATTGACACTATAGCATCACGGTTTTTCTAGCAGGTTTTTCTCTGGGTTGGAGAATGGTGTTGACTGGAACAAAACCCCACTCTTCCTCTTATTAGTTCATGTCCTTTCTCTTTCTTTAATTGTGAAAAATGTTATAAATATTCAGATTTATTATGTCTTATGAACTTTGAAAGGATCAGTAGGCCATTCAGGCAGGTTCAGTGTCCCCAGGTTTTCTCATCTGACGTAGCTTCCGTTGAATTCAGTGAAGTTGCACTGATCTTTATCCATTCTAGTTTTGGCCCCAAACTGTGTGTGTGTATGTGCATGTATATGTGCACATGCACGTGACAAAACATACACAGTGTCTATACATGTTTATATATGTGAATAGAACTATAGTGTGAAAAACTGAAGACTTTTAAGTATACGAGGTGTAATGTGAAGCTCCCCAAATACATTTATTAAGGGCTTGCTCCAGAGAAGTCAATGCACCAGTTTTTGAAAGTGTACTAGCACTGCTGAGCATGCTCCAATGACCTGAGAGCGCTCCTGAGCCGTGTGTGGCTATGCCACATATGTCCTTGGGTGTTTTTTGGATCCCTTTCCTGGCCAAGACAGAAATTTGGAGAAACAAATCCATTTGAGATAAAGACAATAGAAAATTGTTCTAATGAAGTCTCAAAAAAGAAAGCAGAGACTTAGAAATATGATGACAAAAGTGATGTACAGTTTATGCAACCTTAATTTCACCTTAGTTATGCTGCTTTTTGGGGGGTGGGTTGGGGAGGCAGGGGTTAGAATGGGATATATAAAATAAAGTATTGTATGGATGAGTGTAATCCAGTGAATGGTTTATGGACACACTCCTCCAGGGAGTGTTACAAGTTCACCACTGAGTGCTAGATTTTGCATTTGGATCTCTGATTTAACTGCAAAAGGTGTAAAAACTGATGCATCAAGCCAGCTCCCTACTGGTTACACATCTGAAACTCAAGTGCTTCATTAGTTACTTTTAAAGCTATAGTAAATAATTTTAAACATGAAGGTTTATTGTTTCCAATAAATGATGACAAATCTAAAGCAAATAAAACATTGCATGATATTGGTAGTAATTATTATATTGGCTCTAAATGTGTTTGTTTGGAACAGTAGCTGTAAAAGAATTGTATATTTTGGTAACTTTACTGACTTTTGTTCTCCTTCTGTCTCTTTTTGGGGGTCAGCCATCACAAATGCAGAAGCTATGCAGATCTGGAGATACAGTACTTTTTGTTGGATGTGGAGAATGGTTTGAATTAATAATCTAATATGTAGGCTGCTGGAAGCACCCTTGATGCTTCAGAAGAATTGCAGCGCAGCTGCAAAAGCAGAATGGATTCATAGAGTTTAAGGCCAATGATAGTGATTAGCATTAAGTTGTTGTTATTATTGTCAAAATTATTTTACTTTTACTGTGTCCCAGAGTGGGGCTGGTGCCTCATTAGAAGACTCTAAGTCCTAGGTTCAGAAAGTTTGGGATCTAGGTGGAAAGCTTGATGCACAGGTTAAGGGAGAGAACATTCTGCCAGAGAAAGAGCTTTGGTGGAGAGAAGGCAGTAAGAATTCTGGATGCAGAACAAATTATTTACTTCCCTTGGGTGTACATTTGTCTTAAAATGTTAAATGTGTGAACAGGCTTGTGAGACAGAGTGCGTGCATATTTGGAGACAGTGTGGTAGGTCTTTACAGTTAGGTAGGACATGAGGAGGACTTTCTGTATAAATTTTGTTAGTCTGAGGATATAAAACAACATGGATTGAGGTGAAGGAGGAATAAAGTTTCTGAAAGTCTCTGAAAGAACCCACTTGAGTGGCAGGGAAGGAAGAAGTACTGATGGATATCAGTGAACAAGACTATTTGTTGCTCTCTGTTTACAGCTTTAGCAGCCCCCTAAGCTTTTCTTGCAAGAGTTAGATTCTGTTATCTGGAGAACCAATGAAGTGTGATGTGACCAAAACAGTATGAGAAAACATCTTGCTGTCTAGTAGGAGCTAGGAATAAAGGCACATCAACATGGGCTGACATGGGAGTGGAAGGCAACTTGTGCATCACCAAGTTTTGTCCCCTGCTGCTGCAGAATACTGAAGTCAGGCAAATTTCTTGGCCTCCTCTGTGGGAGTATTTTACTCCATCCCATTCCCATGGGACAGTGGTTGGAGCACTTCACCCTACTAGTGGTTAGACACGTGCTTGTGAATTGCAGTCTTAATGTGTTCATGGCCAAGTCTTAATCATTTGTTCTTATGCCAAAATTGTCTTTTAACTTGAATAGCTTCTCTGCCCCTCTGTTGCTTATCTCTTCTCCAACCCCCTGCAATTATACAGAAATTACATTCCTTCAAAATAGGTTATAAAACCTTGCATAACGTTTGGGCTAGACTGGTGGCTCAGTAGTTGACTAAATAAGTTCCTCCCCCATTCTTAAATACAGGTATTACGCTTGCTGCTTCTGTAGTCATTTGTATAACTTCTGACTGAAAAGATTTATTAACAGCTAAGTTTTCCAGTAAGTTGACCTGTTTGTAAAGTCTCTCATTTTTCCTTTCTTGTATGGTTTGATTCCCTTTTCTGAAAAGATATGAGACTAGGATTAATCACTTCAATGTGTGTTTTCTGCCATTTTTTCTCAACCTGTTTGGTGATAAATGGCAGTCGGTGATGCAGCTTAGCCTGAGAATGGTCTTCAGCACCATCATAGAGATGGTCTTCTGGACTTGGGAGAGGGTAAGAAACTAAGAAAAGGCGGAGGAAATCTTTGGAGTAGAAGGCAAACATCAAGGGAAATAAAAAGGTAGGAAATTTGAAGAATAAGGTCATTACATGTTACTGTTTTCTGAAATGTTTTTAATTCCCTGAACTGTGAGCAATGATAAGAAAATTCCCTGTTGTCTCTCACTGACAAAAAGCCAGAATTAAAACTCTGAACATTTGTATGTAAATTGCAGGTGCACTTTTGCAGTGACGGGGGAAAGATCTTAATGAAGTCTATAAAAATCAACCAGAAAACTCTGTGGAGACTGCATAAAAATATATTATTTTCCTGAAATAGTATAACTGTATAGGTCAACTTTTCGTCTAAATGTTGGTTGTTCAGTTTTTCCAGCTGAAGACCACTTTGATTCTGATGGCCATGTGTTGCATGGAAAACAACTGATGAGGATACACTTTCCAAACTTCTCTTTTTTTTTCCCCCCTGTTTTTCCCTACAGCAAGAATATTTCTTTCCCCCCCCCCAATACCCTGGAAAATTATTCAATAGAGGTATTATTGCAGTCAGTGTGTCATTTTACTGTACTTCAGCTCATTTTGTCCCAGGTGTACTATGTGTGTGTTCGGTCTAGGGGAGGGCATGGGAGCCTTGCCAAGCCCTTCAGTTATTCTTGGCTCAGAGCCTAAGCACTACATTTTTCTAACTTATGAAATGAATTTCAACTTGTAACCTGTGGCACTTTCAAGGTCATGATTGGAAGGTGTCAGGTGTGCTTTAAGAATAGCTCAGCAAGGAAAGGACCTATTTTAAAAGTTTACTCCCCTCCCCCTTTCTTAAATAAAAAAATTAAAAATTGCAGGCTAACAAATAGCCCAGAAAGCAAACTAGCATGAACTCTTCAACACCTCTCCAAATTCAACAAGACTGACATTTATAGCTTTATTGTAGCAGAGACATGGCATTTGGATTCAGATTGTTTGGACTGCAGAGTGTCAGTATAAATAGCTATGATTGACTTTTGTATGGAGCACATCTGGAAGCAATTTATGGCATTCCAGCTAGATTAAAGCATGTTTTAAAGGCATTTCACCAGTCTTTTTTTTTTCTTTTCTAGCTATGGTGAATAAAGTTTCAAAGACAGTTTAGCTGCTGTTTCTGTTAATGTGGTCTGTAGTGAAGTCAAATTAAGGGCAACTGAGGAAAATGGTGCATTTGTTTGTTTTTTGTTTTGCTTTGTTTCCCAGAATAGGAAAACCCTGAAGTTAGTGTGACTGGAGCTGTATCCTCCTTTAGAAAGTAAGATACGGCGTTTGACACCACAACGCTTGCACACTGAAAGCCATCGAATTAAACAAACTGAAGGTGCTGGAAGTACTGACTCATGAGTTCAAATCTTAAATATTTGCTAAGGTCTGAAAGGGTGGGGCACGAGAACCGCCTTGCTGGGTTTGAAGTGTGTAAGAATGCATAGAAGCAAAAAAAAGGAAGGAAGAGAAATCATTACATTGTGATATAATAAGGATAATACAAGGATATTAAACACATGAAATTTGAAGGTGGCTGGAAAAGAGGTTTACCTAAAAGGGCTGTTGCACTGTGGCACGAAGACGAATTGGGGATAGAGAATGAACTTGTGCTACAGAGTGCACTGGTTTATTAGCAGATTTCTAGATCTATCTCTGCAATAGACCTTCTTGCTAAAGCTTTCCTCGTTGTGGTTATGGTGAACTGGGTTGAGGTATGAGTTGCACAGTTTCTCAAAATGCTGCTGCTGCAGAGCTGTCTGCTGTTAAGGCCTGTTGTTGGGAAAAGCCTACTGAGAAGTAGCATAAAGCTGAAAATTCTGCTACTGATTACTGTCACCATGGTGCGTTGGGCTTGGCTAGTGACATTGGCTTCTTGGATCTTTGTGCTTCAGAGGAATTTTCCCTGTGCTGTAGTCATGTGTGAGTGCTGCTGCTCTGTTTTCATTTTCATTAACAGAATGGGACTAATTGTTTCAGCTTTTCTGTGGTGTTTTTCTGACAGCACAATGCTTATGTCAGGTGTGCTGACAAAAGATACACCTGTACTGTACTTCAACACAAGTAGACAAAGGATGAACTTCAGCCTGTTTGGTTTGCCTGAGTTACAGAGAAAGTACAGTGACATAGACCTGAGCACGGGATAACCTATCTCCCAGCCAAACAGTGCCTGTATTGCTCTGTTTTAGAAGAGTGTCTCACCTCTGGTTGCTTTATAGGTATTCCATGGGAAGTAGCTCTTTAGACCCTATTTCCTTGCTTTTGGAGGTGGAGGAAAAAAGTACACTGTCTGTTTCAATACCTCATTTTCTTGACTGGTGGTATGAAAGTGTGAGTTTCTTTGGTTCTGCCTTCAAAGAATTTAGGATGATAACATAGAATGGGGAAGCAAGAAAATAGGGTCTGAAACCATTAAGTAGATTAAATGCAGTTTTAAATGAATATAAGGAGGAGTATGAGAGCACATGACTTCTTAGTAGGAGCTGTCTAGTGTGAAGATAAATCAGAGAAGAAAAGAATTGTAGAAGTCATGAACATGGGATATTACTTTTGCAGCCAGATTAGTGGCAAAAGTGCTTGATAGATAATTTTTTTTAAATACTCTAAGTTAATTTTTTACTGCACTTCTGGTCTACCACATGTCAAATATAAGGTTACATTTATTATGACAAATTTTATTTTCTTTTAATTCATTTTATTCCAGTCTTAATAAATCCCACTTTTAATTGGACCATGCATGGCTCAAACTGCCCTCTAGGAATTTTATGCAGACTGCAGAGGAAAGGTTAAACAATAGTCAGCCTTCAAAAAGTGGCAATGACAATGAGCTCCCAGAGCTTAACCCACTTGGATTTTTTCCCAGCGAAGACAGAAGACAGACAAAATTAATGAAAAGAATTCCAGAGCTGTAGAAGGATCTGGAGTCTGGCAGGTGCCTGACGCTTCTGTAATTGCCCTTGCAGGACTAAGTTTAAGAGTTCATTGGAATGTGAATGTATGTCAAGAGTGTGTTTGTATGCATCAGATCTTTGTTATATGTATCAATAAAAGCAGTCGGTAGAGAAGTTTTTATTTGGAAGCACATCTTTTAGAGTCCATCTAGGTGCTTTTGAAGGTGCCAAACAGGTGGGCTTGCTGTCCTTGTTAGGCAAGGAGTCTCTATCATTTTGTGCATCACCTTGATTCCCTATAGGGCCCGAAGCCTATATTGCTTCAGATTTTGCCTCTTAATGTTTTTCTGTGAAATTCTGTGCCATGACAGAACGTGCTTTGCCCTTCAGCATCTGAGCTTTATTTGTCAAAAAAAAAAGTCTTTCTGGCTGTCTCGCTTGTGCAGACAGGCACAATGCCTTAAACCAGAGGTGCTAAACCAGTGCATTGCTCTTCCCGATTTTTCACACAGCCTTGAGCAAGAGGCATCCAATTTGAATCGTTCAGTCCCTGTTAGCATGGGAGCTCTTGCCTGGTAATTGAGATGGTACTGTTGGTCGTTGCATGTGTTTAGAAGAAACATTAACAATATTAAAGGTTTCCCTAGCAGTCAGAGGGTAGAAGGGAATTGTGTTGCAGCCCAGCGCTGCCTAAACAGAGTTGAGAAGCCACCAAATACCCTCACAGTTCCTTCAGTTTAGCTTTGACCACCAACATAATTTGCCTTGAGTACAACCAAATTCAACATTTAGATATTCATAACAACAACTTAGTCTTGTAGGCACCTTCCTTTGTCACTCCTGACAGCTGGAAATAGATTGGGCTACCTTTGCAAACCTGTTTAGGTGCTTGAAGTTTTCATGTTAGGTATCTTTTGACACTTGCCGAAGTGCCCATATGGGTTCAGTTTTGTAGGTAGATTTGTGGTTTGGTGCTGAAGCTCCACTGGCACCAACGATACTTGAAGTGGCTTCAATGGAGCAGAGATGCTTTCACCCCAACTTCCAGCAGCGTTGCTGCCACAGCCTCACAGCCCTTTGACTAGTCTGCTGGAATATCTGGTGTAACCAGTACTGCATTCATGCCTGGACCCTGAAAGAAAACACACAGACTATGACTGTAATTGGTTTATGCTGCCTGATTAATTTATTACTTTTTTTTTGACAAGTTCATTGAAATGTAATTTTCTGAGTAGTGATAATATCCACAGAGTTAAAGATGGAGGATGGACAAATTGAGAGTGCTAAATCATGAGCAGTATTGTTGCAGGGAGACTTTGTTCGGCTTTTCATTAGAGATTGCATTCTCTTATTATATGGCCTCATTAGTTATGCTGATTGAGACAGGGGAAACTTTAATGACTGCTGTGTTAGACATTGGAAATATATTTTAAGTTACTGATGTAGAGTACCAAAAATAATTACTGGAGCTGTATTAGCAGAATTGATATGGGCACCTTAGACTCTCCATTACTTTCTGTTACGGAGAGCTCCAAGATCGTTCTCGTTATGGTTGATAGTTGACTTTCTCAGTATTTTTGCTGTTACAGGTTTAGAACACATGTTTTTTATTGTTTCTGATAGCTTTATTCTTTTAATGCTGAGTTAACAAGCTACCTTGTGAGTATGCTATTTGTTATTAACTGTCCTGTAAAATTCACAAGCTGGCTTTGTGTGATGCAATTATTTTTCAGTCTCATAAAATGTATATCTGGTCATCTCTTATCAGGCTCATTTAAACAAAGATATTTTAACTTGACGTTCTACACAAGTGTCTAATTTGCAAATAGCAATAAATAGTCCAGGCAGCATGCCAGAGACACCTTGAAGGCTTGTAACACAATGCTGGCTGGAGCAGATGAGGACTGTGACAATTGTGTGCTTTTTTAATAATTAAAACGTTGAACTGTTCCTCTACCCGATCCAAACCAGTATTGGTAGGGTTGATCTTTAAATAAGATACTATATGGCTGCTTAGCCTACTTACTCCTAGTGTAAACTTGCCAACAGTTTCCAAAATTATTCTGTGTGGGTTTTCATAGTACTAATTTTCTTGCAGATTGAGATTAGTCTGCTGAGTATATCTTTTTAATATGCATGCATAAGTCAGTGTAAAATATTATTTAGTGTGTTTTACTGAAAAATGTTCACCAAATAGAAAGTGCAATGCAAATTAGAAGGAACATTTTACAAGGAAAGAGTCAACAAGAGGTATGGGAGATTGCTTAGTAAGAGCTAGATTTTTAATATTTCAAAATGGCTATTTATAATGTCAGACAAAAAGCTTTATAAATAGATGAGACATTAGACTTACAACAGAAAGCAGTATAAATTATAACGATGATGATTACCCATTTCACTGACAGGCATGTGTAATGTTTTATTTGTGTTTAAACTGAAGGAGTCTGATGGTGTATTTTAGAAATAGGTAATGAAGAATTAATTGTTTCTTTATTAATATTAGTGATGTTTAATGGTAATATATCCTCTCGCTCTGAGAATTGATGTGTGGGTGACATTGTTCAGAAGTGCTTTCCAATTATTTTAACAGAAACCATATGTACAGAGGGTAGGCGAAGTGCAGGATATCAAGTCTAGGTAATTGATGCTATGCAGACTTTATAGACTTTCTCATTTCGTTTTTAATTAAAGTTTCAGTGCAATAGAATCCTTTAAAGTAAATTAAAATTAATCATCAGTAGGTAAAGCTGCTTTGCAGAGAACATAAAGCCGCCAAAACTGTTTTTCATATTGTGCATATATTGATCGATCAGTCAATATTAATTGATTTATACGTAAGTGTACCATGTGAACTATTTGGGAAACTTAAAAAATGTTGGATGTGAATCCTATTAGGGCAACAGTTATTTTGTCATGGATGTCAATCAATAAATACTTAAGTAGATTACAGATCCAATACTATTGTACTAGTTCAACTGTGTGATTACATTTCAGAAACTACATGGCTATCTTTCTAAAGAAATTTTTATGCCATTTCCTTTTCTTTTTTACTGTTTCACTATTCCTTTCCTACAAAGATGATCTTTGAGATCATCACTATTAAATGGTGCATGAAATTTAATTTTAAAAATTGCCTTTTGTATGTATATATGTGTTTTGATGAAACTTCTTGTATGCTACGTATTTCTTTTTTAGGAATCTGTATTTTCCACTGAATGACATTGCCTTTAAATGTAGTAGTGAAACAACTCAACTTTTCAGTAGTTCAGTGGTATGTGAGAAAATATTGTGAACTGCTATAAATGAAAAGTCCTAGATTTTATTTAGATAAAAATCCTACTAACGTTAGAAGATGAAATCCTGACGCTGTTGAAATCATTGTAAAATATCCTGTTGAGTTCAATGGCATTAGCAGTTTCACCTTTGGAATTTGTTGAAAGTAAGGGTAACATGTTAGGAATTAAGATAAGACGATCTGGGCATTAAACATCCTCAGAACCTTCTGCAAATCCAAACCATATTTCTTGGTCCTTCAACTCCCTGGATAATAAAGGGGGGATAATAATTTCTTACATCATACAAATGCTGAGAAGAGAGACAAACTAAAAGTTGACTTTTTTTTTCCAAGTTCTACTGAGTTTGTGACCATGCAATACATAGATGGGTTCAGCAAATATCCACGATGTTTGGACGTTGTGTAAATAGAAGCCTAGGAATTGTATGTGTCATCCAGATAACTAGATAATTCTTGGAAAACAAAAAATAACTTTGTACCTAGGAAGCTGTCACAATGTTCACCAAGTTGCATGATTTACCTGTGCAATAAATACTTGATAGGTGAAAGAGCCTTTCCTATGTTGTTCACATTTGTTCTTCATTGACAAGAAGAAAGATGAGCAGATGATGAGCTAATTTAACCACATGCTGAAATTCAAGCATTAACTAAGCCATGTGTTTAAATACATATTTTCCTGATCTGAGTGCCTGCAGCTCTTGCTCAAGGAGCAGAATCTAAAGAGATCCAAGACATAAGACATAAGGACTTAGCGGGCAGCCCTTTTACATAGGAGATGTAAAGTTTAAGGTACAGCAAAATTCCACCACGCAAGCCTATGGTTTTTCTTTGTCATATTTATAAAGATCTCCCTGGGAATGGTGAAATATCTCCTTTTTGTTCATGCACCTGTGAGAGGTTTAGTTCAGGTTAGAAAGCCTGA
The DNA here is from genome assembly GCA_013399015.1 of Galbula dea. NCBI lineage: Eukaryota > Metazoa > Chordata > Aves > Piciformes > Galbulidae > Galbula > Galbula dea. The sequence goes on along the minus strand of VWZX01007020.1, from coordinate 1,079,126 downwards.
GCACTCTGGGGGTTTCAGGTTTGGTGGTAATAAAAAACAGATAATCCACACTGTTTTGTGAAAACATGAAGGGCATGTGAAGGGCATGTGAATGAGTGAGTTGGGAAGACAGTATTTTTAGTGATACAAAAAGAATAGAATAATCCTTTACTTTCTCTAGTCAACCATTTATTGGGCACTAAGAACAATTAAATATGGGAAATAAAATCGAATGGCCTTTTAAGCAATCAAACTTCTGTACTAAATTACTGAAGAATAAAAATATACTGTGTCATCAGTCTTTAAATACCTTGCTCATTAAAAGGTTATGCACTGACCTCTGATCCCTAATCCTCTGGATTATTAGTATTAATTTATTTTTCTTCTTTTGTCTTTTTCATTTTTTACGGGACAGTGGGAGTCAGTTTCCACATCTATCAAATTAGAGCATGGTTTTAAGAAAACAAGTTATATGAGTTTTTCAGTTTGAAAGGAGAAAGAACATGTTTCTGTTTCTCTACGTTGTTAGTGCAGTGTGCATGCATGTTTAACATTTTTTAAAGGTTTTCTCTTTAAAAAGAAGGAGGACTTTTCTTTACCCTGACTTTTTCACTGTGTCAGGTATCCATCCAAATGAGGTTATGAGTCCAGGTTTAAGCCTGTCCCTGCTCCCCAGGCTGCAGAAGCTCGGGGCGGGGGAGCTGGTGTGCTTCGCTGGTCACAGAGGGGACTCCAGGAGCCGGAGCAGCTCCAGCAGCCGGAGGCTTTCTCTCCCACATACATCTGCCCACTGCATGACCCAGCTACTTGGTTCTTCGGTGAACTATGGGATGATGGGTCATAGCACCGCGAGGAACAAATCTTCAGCCGTAGTGAGATCTCGGTGACTTGTGAGTATGTGGCTGCTGGCAGGTGGAAAGCTTGTTTGTTTTTCAAGCTGATAGCTTGCAGTGTTGATTTTCATCTGGTTTTCCCCAGCCCTTTCTTTTTTTCCTCCCACTCTTCTTAGCAGCCAAATACTACTTAGGTATTTGTAGCTCTCTGTTTCTGTCATATTTCAGCAGTACTGTTAGCAGAATGAGCTTATCAGTGCATGCCTCTCATCTTGTGGCATGGCACTGAACTGCTCCACAGTGGAGTATCAGAGGGATCATTGCCACCTAAAAAACCTTTCTTTGAAGAGCTGAAAGCAGTCAGCAACTTCAGTGCCAAGAGGGATCTCCTGGAATAAAGGAAACCCATTTTAGACATACCAAAAAGGCAAAGAGCAGAGCAGTGTACTCCTTCGGGGTGAGAGTAGCATAGGTAACCCCCTCCATGGGTGAATTTCTAGAAGGATGGTGGTGGTGGCTTATGTTCTCTTTACTGACCTGTGTGCTATCCAGGGGTCAGTCCCTCTGTCTTTGAGCTGTGCATATGCTTGGACTGCAGCCATAAGATCTGTATAATAATTGTCCTCAAGTTCTGAGGAGTCAGGATTCGTGCCCTTTCCACTGCCTGGGTGGGTGATCCTACTGTGGCACAGCAGTGGCTGTGCCTTCATTACCTTAAGCATTTTTGTGACCATCACTTATTTCCATGTTTAAGTGATAGGTAAAGCATTCTTCTCTCCAGTCAGTACTGGCACCAGTCAGGTACTGTTTGTACCTGCTGCGTAGGTATCCTTCTAGTGACTGCAGTGGTCTTTGCAGTAGGCTGGCTTTGAAGAGCTCTGCAATAATTGCCTGGTATTGATTCATCTCATATTGTGATGGCTTTAACAAAGCTGATCTCATTTCAAGTTCATCCCAGTGTTCATAGACAATTTTTCACTGTAATTCAACATTGTTCAAAAGGAATGTTGCCCTGAAAATATTTTGCTGAGAGGGAAATCTGGAATTGTCTCACCACTGTTTTACCTATAGCAGGTTGATCAATCAGGAAAATTTTCCACTGAAATGCTAACCTTGATGTGAGAAGCAGATTTCATCACTGGAAATGACAATAAAAGGGAAGAAAGTTTGCTTCTGCATCTAGAAAGAGAAGTACTAGGACACAAACTATTGAAGAGTTCTTACAAATAGGCTTATGGAATAGAATAATTCTGAGTAATTCACTTTTAAAAGATATATCACTTGTCTGTAATTTCATCATCCAAATTGTGTAGTTGAACACTTAGCATTTCTTTACTTTCTTCTGTTATTTTCATAGTCAGTGACTTGATAGTAAGTAGTACTTCAGAAATTTCATAGAATAAGAAGCTAAGCAGTTGTAATGCATGTCACAACTGCCCTTTCTATCTTATTTTCCCTTTAATGACAATAGATTCTGATGTTGAGGGGTTTACATGAGATTTTCTAAGAATTTTCTAACAATACATAAAATAATTACATTTTATTTTCTAGACAGTTTCTTAAACACATATGAAGAACTCCTGGAAATTTGAAACTGGACCTTCTTCTGTTCCTCTTCCTCCATTTGTACAGAAATTTCTTACTCATGTGTTGCATTACCCAAGTATTTTTCTTCTAAGTCTTCTGAGCTATATATTTGCATATTTTAGTTTTTCAGCCGACTTCATTTGGGGAACATTTTTTCTGTAGACTGGATAAAGCTTGGTGTTGCTGTTATGGGTGGAATACCTAGAATGATCACAACCCTAGACTTCAGTAGGGCCAGCTATGATCTTTTCAAGAAATTGCTAGGGGAAATCTCATGGGACAGGGTACTAGAAGATAAAGGGGCCCAAGGTAGTTGGTTAATATTCAAGGACCACTTCTTCCAAGCTCAAGATCAGAGCATCCCAACACGTAGAAAATCGAGGAAGGGAGCCAGGAGACCCACACGGTTAAGTAGGGAACTGCTGGGCAAACTCAAGTGGAAGAAGAATCACAGAATCACAGAATGTTAGGAATTGGATGGGACCTCAAAAGATCACCTAGTCCAACCCCTGTCTACAGATAATGGAAGGAGGGGTTGGCCACATGGGAAGAGTATAAGGTTGTCAGAGGATCACAGAATCATAGAATATTAGGAGTTGGAAGGGACCTCGAAAGATCATCTAGTCCAACCCCCCTACCTCAGCAGGATTCCCTAGAACACAGAAGCATGTCCAGACGGGTTTTGAATATCTCCATAGAAGGAGACTCCACAACCTCTCTGGGCAGTCTGTTCCAGTGCTCTGTCACCCTCACTGTGAAAAAATTTCTACGTGTATTCACACGGAATCTCCTATGCTTCAGCTTACAGCCTCTCTGGAATTAAACCTTGCAAGAGAGGTCAAAGACAATAGAAAGGGCTTCTTCAAATCATCATGGCTAGGCTTCGCGATCAAAGATTTGGGAAGGGCTCTACCCACGTTTGTTGCAAGCGCGTTGGTGGCTAAAAAGGCCAATATGAGATAGGCATGACTGGTTGCAAAAGGCACAGCAGAAAGACTCCTTAGATGGTGTATTCTGCGTGGCACGATTCTTTCTGCGTTGTCTTTTCTCCTCAAGGGTGATACTGCGTGCTTTCTCAAAAGCATCCGCAGCGTTATAGATGGTGTGTCTCGAGGCCTCCCACTTGGAGGCCAGATGATCAATATGGCCAAGGCTGAGATGTTGCTTCAGGGAGTCCTTGTATCTTCTCTTTGGGGCTCCTCTCTTGCGACAGCCGGTGGCAAGTTCACCATAAAGCAAGATCTTAGGGAGGCGGTGGTCCTTCATCCTTGAGACGTGCCCTGCCCATCGCAGCTGTGTTCTCAGTAACATGGCCTCAATACTTGTGACTGCTGCTTGTTCTAGAACAGATGTATCGGTCACATAATCTGACCAGTGGATGTTTAGGATTGTGCGGAGACAGTGTTGATGGAAGCGTTCTAGGAGACGC